>VZRW01007871.1:0-75777 GCA_013398125.1 Aegotheles bennettii | reverse complement strand
TCTCTCAAGCAGTTCCCTGTCCTTTTTGAATTGTGGGGCCCAGAACTGGACACAATACTCCAGATGTGGCCTCACCAAGGCAGAATAGAGGGGGAGGAGAACCTCTCTTGACCTACTAACCACCCCCTTTCTAATGCACCCCAGGATGCCATTTGCCTTCTTGGCCACAAGGGCACATTGCTGGCTTATGGTCATTTTCGTGTCCACCAGGACTCCCAGGTCCCTTTCTCCTACACTGCTCTCCAGCAGGTCAGCCCCCAGCCTGTACTGGTGCATGGGGTTGTTCTTCCCCAGATGCAAAACTCTGCACTTGCTCTTGTTGAATTTCATTAAGTTTCTCCCCGCCCAACTCTCCAGCCTATCAAGGTCTCTTTGAATGGCAGCACAACCTTCTGGTGTGTCAGCCACTCCTCCCAGTTTGGTGTCATCAGCAAACTTGCTGAAAAATGTTCTTTCTAGATCAGGTTTACCTTAGGTCTAAAGGAAAAACTGCAGATTTTAACAGATATTCAGACCTGGAATAAAATTCAATGAACAGATTCCCTTTGAATCCGGTTGGTTTGAGTGGTGTTGCAGAAGGCCCCATCACACACAAAGGATTCTAAAACTTGGCTCTGCCTCTCAAAGGCTGTGGCTTCACCTGAACTGAGAGAAAGGAATAATGTCCAAATCTGTATGAGTTTTTTAATTCTGCTCTGGACTCAATTAGTTCCTGTTCACAAGAGGACAAAACCAGGACATGCATGTCAGAGGGGGCCAGAGCAATGCTCAGGACTGTGACGTATCTAAGGTGGCCTTCGTGGTCCTAGACCCAGA
The DNA here is from genome assembly GCA_013398125.1 of Aegotheles bennettii. Lineage (NCBI taxonomy): Eukaryota > Metazoa > Chordata > Aves > Caprimulgiformes > Aegothelidae > Aegotheles > Aegotheles bennettii. The sequence continues at coordinate 74,961 of VZRW01007871.1, read as the reverse complement.
TCCTTCCCCATCCCTTGATCAGATAGAAAGAGAGGTGAACACACTTCAAGACACTGACATCTCTCTCTCCCAACACTGTGGCATCTCTGACAGCCATTCCTCAGGAGTCCACCCTGCCAATGATACCAAAATTTTTTGTTGATCATGACACTTTCCCAGCCTCAGAGGGAAGAAAGCTACCTCCTAGTGTAAAATTAAGATCTCTTGTTTAGGTTCTTGATCTTTCTATTTTCCTTTGACTCATGAGCTCATCTCCTCTCCCAGTGGATTTTTTAACAGAATATTAGAATGTTTTTAAACAGTCATTCCTTTGCTTCACCCTTCACACTAAGATACTGCAACTGAGCACCAACATGCTGTTTAATATTGGATATGTTAATTAATAGAGAAAAGATATTTAGATTTGGGTGTGGGTTTTGTTGTTGTTTGTTTTTTTGTTGTTGTTTTCTTTTTTTTCCTTCCAATTCCTCCTACAAAAAAGTCAAAAACTGCCGATTAATCACGTCTGGGGCAAATCCCAGGAAGAGGAGATGTATGAGACATAGGAGAGGGATTGAAATCTCCTTTCAAACTGCAAGGGAAGATAGAGAAAGAGAGAAAAGCTGTTTAAACTGATGTAGACATTAAGGGAAAGAAGGAGTACGAGGCCCTGAGTGTAGTAAATGATTTGTCCAGTGGTCTTGAGTCCAGAACTCAAAAAATGTGAAGACAGGATCTGTTAAGGTCTGACTAGTAGTCTTAGTCTTGCAAGTGGAACAGTCACAGCAAAGTCTGGTGTCTTTGTTGGTGCTAGTGTGTTGTGTGACCTTTGCAAGTATCTCACTGTGCCTTGCTCTACCTGAGCTATGAAAGATTAAGCTGAGTCACACTGGGCTCATGGGGATGCTGAAAGGGTTAATGGGCATGTGTTCATGGAGAAGTAAGCTTAGCTCTTTTCCCCCAGCTGTGAGAAAAGAGAACATTATCTATCTCCCTGGGGTGTTTGCTTGTGCCATCTATCTGCCTGCTCCTGCTGAATGAGTGTGGGGACCACACAAGAGAGAGATGAGCAGTTGAAGAAAAAGTTGTGGTAGGCCACAAAAATGTGAATTGAATGAATCAACACCTAGAAACAGGACATTTCCTCAGCCTGGTCTCCAGCTTATGGGTTGGAAGACTTTTAAAGAAGCCTGCAAAAGTACAAGATGGGGAATTGCTGGTAAAGTGGCTTTCATAGAACTTGCTGTGCCAAGGGACATCAGAGATAAGGAAGAGATAAGGATTACAAAGGTACAATCCTGATGCATGCGTAGTCCCACACTTCAGGACTTCATGCATACAGGCCTAGTCTTACGTCCAGCAGTGCAGGAAAGGAGATACTGAGCTCTGTCAAGATTTCCATCTCCTTGCTTATCCTTAACAGTCTTCTTCAGATCTTTCCAATCTGGAGGTCTGAGCAACCAAATCTACTCTTTGAAAACCAAGAAAGAAGGAGCTCATTCCATGTGGCATTATTATACCAGTGTGAAGCCAAATCAAGCTGAAGACAACCGGTCTTGATTGATTTTGACATCCTAACGGGCCTGCATCTGGCCAGTACCTGGATGGGAAGCTTCCTGCAAGGTTTTGGCCATCAGCACAAGCCACAGAATTCTGATCAGTTAAATGGAAAACAGCTAAAAGCCAAATAGTTACTGGGACCTTGGACTCAGTTTGTCACAGATATATCCTGCCAGCTGCAGCAGAGAGCTAGTGAAAGTTAGAAATGGCCTGGATGAAATAAGAAATAGACCCAGACTTTTGTCCCAAAGGAAAATAGGGCTTAGAAACTGTGGAGAGGCCTTTCTGGCTCAAACATCAGTACTGACCGGATGGAAGGGAATGAAGAGAAATAGTGCATGAGCACGGTAGCCCTGTTTTGCTATTTACTATAAATGAGTTTTTGGACATTTTGCTCCAAAGTTGGAATAAACCAGAGCCTGCACACTGAGTAATGGGTAGAGAAACAATGCAACTCAGTTGAAATATGAAGTCCAAACCTTCCAGCTGCTGCTATCACATCCCCCAAACAGCAGGCAAAAAAAGACACACTGCACATACCTCCCCCAAACATATACAAACAAATCTGCTTGAAAGCACAAGCACAGACAGAAGCTTTAGTAGATTTGTGAAGTCTTGCATGCAAAAAACACTGCAAATGTGATGAACTGCACACTCTCATATAAATCTCTCAACACCCTTTCTCCAGGACGTTGCAGTCTTTCAACCCTAAACCCATTTTGGACTTTGCATTTTTATTTTTTTTTAGTCCAGGAACCTTTTGTATCTCTTCCACAAAATACAAGAGAACCCCAAAACCATTCTGAATTGTTTCTTGGTAGAGACATTAACACTGGGCCTGGGTAGCACACTGTGCATCTTTCCATGCCTTCCTTTATGGACCTTCCTCTGTCCTTTGAGAGGAAAGTGGGAGCAATAGAGCATCTAAGCATCACTAACGGAGTGCAACTAGAGTAGCAAGAGAGTCCTTTCCTTTTAAAAAATGTTACTCCCTGTACAACCTAGTGGGACCTTGGGGCTGCGTTTATCATAGGTTAACTTTGCCAGCTGCAGTACGAGTTGTCTAGTGAGAGCTAGAGATATTGTGGATAAAATAAGGAATGGCTCCAAACTTTTGCCCCAAACCACAAAACAGACTTGAAATCTTTCCCTAAGTTTGCAAAACTTTAAGTCATTGATATCTACAGACTGTTTTTAGAGCTAAATAGGAGACAAAGAACCAAGAAAAATCGTTAACAGCAGGATGAAAAGAATTCTATCGGTTTAATTGGGATTTGTCATGTTCAGAATTTAATGTGAAATTATAGCTTAGACCCCTAAAACATACTGAACTATCTAATCTACAGTTTCTGTATAGTCAACTAAAATTTGGACAACACAAAGGCCAATTAGAGTTTTAAAGATACCTTTAATAGAGCTAGACTTACACTCTGATTTTTCAGAACAAAATAAAAAGTTGTTGCCTTTTTATCACATTCTATCAATTCCATCACTGGTAGTGTCTCTGTAAAATGTCAAAGGACTCTCACCTTCTGATCAGGTATTCAAACCCCAAAAAAGCATTTTGTAGAAGGAATACTTCTATATAACATTTTGTAGCTTGACTATACACACACACACACAAACAGGCAGGAACACAAAATGCAAAATTTTTTCATTAATTTGGACTGTTTCCCTAGAGAAATGTACTGAGAATACATTCATTTCTAGTTCCTGTGAGATTAGGCAAATGTAAATAATGCCAGTTTTTATTGAAAAGGATTGCACTCTTTGTCTTGCTCCTAGTCCAATATGGGGATTAACAAACAAAATAATAAAACCAGCAAAACTAATAAGGAGCACTCAGCATTTTCATTTTGTTGGGTTGAGTGTAATTTGTGGCAAGCAACATTCTGAATTCTTCTCCAAACCTAGATGGTGTGATAGTCTAAATTCTCGCTCAAGCACACACACTAAATGATAACACACTCACTTTTGGTTCAACTGAGAATCAAGACGCAGGAAGTGTTAAAGACCAACAAAATCCAGACTCTAGAAGAACAGGAAAAAATACTAAGCAGAATCTGGTTAAGTGGGAGAGTGAATTTTGGACTCACATCAGCTTTGAGCTGTCAGAGAACTTACTGGAAAATTCAAAGATTCATGTTTTAGCAAAATGAAGGTATTTCTCCCTGTATAAAACACAATCTCACTTCCTCAAGAATATTGCTCACCATTTGCAGTAAAAGCCTCCTTTGCAAACTTTCAAAGAGCACTGCATTCTTTCTTTAATGCTTTGGCCTGGCACCAAAATTCACCAAAAGAGAGAATATAGATGTGTATTCAGAGTGTGAACTTCAGGCAGACCGAAGGATTGTGCTGTGCAGTAGAGATGCTTCATCTTCCAAGCCCCCCTCTCTCCTCACATTCCATCCTGGTACATGGACCATGTATAATAAGCTACAACTTAAGTTTCTTTGTTGTTGAAGTTGACCTTTATCTTTCAGCCCTAATGAAGTCTTTTGATGTACTCCTAAGATACACGGTCTCCTTTTTAGCATTCTCTTTACTGTGCCTGCTTTAACTGGTGGTCTTGTGAAGAATGTAAGTTTTCTACAATGTCTCCCTTGGGTGCCAATTGTTCTTTTCTCCCATAGCTGCCCTTGAGTCATGCCAACCTGAAACATCACCAACCCAGAAGCAGCTTGTCAGTGGGGAATTAGGACAATGTGTCTTTCACGCCAATGATGAGTGCATCCACTTGGCCCCTGCATTATGATCACCACTGATAAGAGCAGTATGGGAGCAGAAGGGTGAGAAAAGATGAAGTTTGTGTGTGTTGGGGAGATAATTAGCTGAAATAGATGGGGATGGAGTCACTGGTGTGACAGATAATATGGAATCAAAAAGCCACTGGAGCCCTTTGCAGTTCAAGCCACCCCTCCTGAAAGCAGCTGCTCTTAGCAAAAGAGTTTGAAAACCCTTCCCAGAAAACCAGGCATGTGTTCTGTATTACTGATTTGCATTAAAAAAAAAAAAAGTGATTGGGAGCTACATACCCTGTAGGCGCACTAAGCAAATTGGCCAGCCTAATTATTATTTTTTGGTATGTCTAATTAAATAGACAAAAGGCCCTTCCTTCACTCTCGCTGTCAGCACGAGCTCCACTGGAATGTGCATAATGTCCCCTCATTTGCCCAGGCAGCTGAGCCTTTCCCTTTTCCCCTAGGAGATCGACGTTGACAACTGCCTATGGCTTACCCACTCCTACTGAGACATGGAGCCAGATCATCAGACAGAAAGGGAAAGGGGATAAATTGACCTGGTTCTGTTAAAAAGCAATGGACGATGCTGTAAGATATGACATGACTTTGTTGCAGGTTAGAAACGTGCCATGGCCCTTGATAGCAGAACTTGCCATGGCAGAGCCCATCAAATACTTTCTGCCCAATGTCGGCCAAATTCTCTCAGATTTACTTTACAGGGATGCTAAAAGTGTAATATTTATCCGTAAGCTTTCTGGCTTTTTTCCAGCTCTTCTCCTGCTCTGCAATTACATGACACCACAGCCCTTCCTTACAGAGCCTCTGTCAACCTGCTGGTTTCACCACTCCGTAACACCAGCCCTTTAACTACAAGCTACGTACAAAGTCTTCCAATGACTTGAGTCACTGGAGAGTTTCAGCCTCACACTGATGCAATCAAAGCCTCTGGAATCCAAAGCTTTCAACTGAAAAAAGAACATAATTTCAGTGCCTTTTGTCTGTGAGGCATTTTACTCCTTTTAAGTTGTTGTTGCTGGGGATTTCCACTAATGACAGCACAAAGATAGTCATCCCATAAATGAGGAAGAGTTTATGTCTAAGGTGGAAATTGAAGAGTTTTAACACATTTAAGAGCCACATCATTACTAAATGACAAAATCTACTCCCACATTTATGTGGTACATAAGCACTAGTGGTTTTACTGCATATATGGGCAATAGCCTCTCTATTTTTTCCCACAGAGATAGGCATAAAGAGGAAGGAAGCACCATGTCATTGTATATAATTGTGTATATATATAAATGTACAGATATTAAGAAAAAAAAAAGCAGAACAGCAATAACAGACCATCTCACACTTTTGCAGTGAGCTCTGTGTTTGATATGACTTAACAATCCCCTATTAAGAACAATACGGTGAAGTATCACCACATCAGTTCTGGTAGAAAACCTTTTATGTGAAACATCTTATCACTGGTGATCTATTGAACGGTCACTTGGCAAAGCCTTGCAAATCCACTATGCAGGATGAAAAAACAGAAGACCAGATCCTGATTTCAGCTACACCTGTGCAAATCCTGAATAACTCCCTAGGACTGAGAGAAGTTGTCACTTTTGACAACAGGTTTATCCAGATAAGCCGATACAGGCGCAGAAAACTCTGCTACCTCAGAATTTGCTTTTTCCAAAAGCAGAGTTACTTCAGTCCAAGCAGAAACAACATGGTCACAAGAAACCATAAAATATCTGCTTTATCTTAACCAAATTAAACACCTCTGCAGCTCAGCCCGACATAGGTCTGAAAAACCTACGTTGCTGTCACCACTGTTAAACTTTGTTAAGTCAGCGCCTGATGCTTCACTTCTTAATGAGGCAGTTATTTGTTTCCCAGGCAATCTCTGGCACCTGCCTGCCTTTTAAAATCAAATAATAATTGAATATGAGGAAAGAGAGACGAAGTAAAGGAGATTTAATAAAGAGAATCTTTGCTGCTGAGGGAATTTCTTTGGCAGTGATTACGTTACTAATTGATCAGCACATTGCCTGAGAGAAGCCAGAGACAACAATTATACTTAGTACTATAGCTGAAAGCAATGCAGTCAACTACCTCCTCGGCTTTCGCTGTCCGCTGGTTTCACCTGGATGGGTCTGTTCATCTGTAAGAAAGAGCAAAGAGAGACACATAATTAATTGTGGAATAAAACATTCTTATACAGAGACTTGTTTTGTTTTTTTACCGTGCATCATAGTTAGCACCATAATTTACTCCATGAGGGGGAAAAAAATCAATTAGTAAGCAAAGAAGTAACCACAGAGTACAGGTTGCTTCTAGGTCTGAGGTAAATCAGCATCACCCCATTCACCTGACAGAGGCTCTGTTGGATCACGTTGGGAGAGGAATCTGACTCATTTCACACAGGTCATGAAATTTTAAATATTAACTTTTTAAATTTCTAATAGTTTCCTCTAGAAACACTACTGTGTCAGAGCACAAATGCTTTGTCAGAACACTGGGATCAGTGAAGCTTTAACTGCAAAGATTTCTTAAGATTGGCATGATGAAAAGAAAATGGAAAAGTGAATTCCACCTCCACTGTTAGCTCAGTAGGACAGTCATCTGCAACATAGCAGACTCCATTTCATACCCGAGGACTGTGATTTGAATCTGGTTTGTCCACATGCAGCAGGAGTGCTGGTTATTGAAATTTTTTTGCAGGGAAAAAGGATATGAATCAAAACATCTCCCTCTGTTACTTTTTCAAACATCTTTTTCCTTTCTCACATCAGAACATAAGCAAGTATAGAAACCTTGACATTGTGCTGTGAATAGGATTTCTGTTCTTCAACTTTTCTCTCTCTCTCTCAACAAAAACACTGGGGACCATCACTGTCCCCAGAGCTGCTCATTCCCAGGAGAGAAGGCAACAGATGCCCATGATCACCTTCATTGGCAGTGCCCAACATGGTGTGGGTGTTTGATGAAGAAGGGTGAGCATATATCCCTCCTGTTAATAGCTGGAGAGGCAGATTTGATCCAAACCAGCTGAGATTTTAATTTGAAAACCTTTCCCTGACTCTTCCTCCATGTCACTTAAAGCAATCCATACACTGTGCAGATAGACTATTCAAAATATCTTTCTGTGTGTGACTACCCCTGAGTGGAATGAAATTATCCTTTAAATTTGTCCACTAAAGAGAATGCAAGTTCAAATAGGCATTAAAAGTAGCAGGAAGTCAGAAGACGACAAGAATCTCCCAACACACTGCTTCCCAATAAGGTCACACCACAAATTGGCTGATGAGTGTCACAGGATGCCTTTAGGTGATACTGTCCCTCCCTTATTTGTGGCTAATTGCAGTTGGGCAGCAAGGCTGTTAGTTTTCTTTTTTATTTTTTTTCCTAATTTCATTTTTTTTCCCTGAAAGTAGTTCATAATCATTTAGATTTATTTTAATTGCTCTGCAAACATACTTAGTAATAAAAAGTTATCAAGCTGGCTGACAAGTAGGTTAAGATGATGGAGAGCCTAGCAGATCCTGCTGCATTGTTGTCTCAAGAGGAAAATGTACTTAGCCATAAACTGACTACATTTAGACTCACACTCAAGAAGAAGAGGATCAATGGCTCCAGATGCTAGTGAGATATTTCTACTCTCCTGTATGCCTGTATCATCGAACAAAACCCAGACAGTTGAAGTGTTGAAACCAATAAAAAATCTGGTACTGAATAAACTGTGTAACAGCCTCTGCTTCTGCAACTGTAAAGACCTGTTGCTCACACACATATCAAAAGATATTAGCAGGGCTGGAGGCAGTTTGTATAGCAGCAGCAGAATAGACATCCTATCATTGGACTCCTGTAACCACATGTGAGCAGCTGTTACAGACATTTAAAGATCTGACATCACATAGGTGAGAAGGGTAATTTATGTCATGTAACTCCAAATGTCTAAAAAGTGTAATTTTAAACCACTCTTAAAATTGGTGTCTGTGATAAAAAGGATGAATGGTCCTCTGCAGTGCCTGTTCCTCTCCACTGGTCATAAAGGCCATCTATGCAGTTAGAGTTAAGTGAGATGAACCCGATCTTGGTTCTCATACACAGGATAATGAAGCCAAACTGCTCAGTTACTGTACTCTAACTTCTCCCAGCTGCTCATCCACTGTGATTGGTTTGTGTTTACAGCAGGTTGGTGTTGACACCACCCATGTACCAAGATCTGACTTGAGAGCTATTAACTTTTGACAGCTGCACTCATGTTATATATTATGGGTTCTCAATGTGAACACACTGGTTGATCTAACTCCAATAGTCAAAAGAGAGTGGTCAGAGTTCCCTGGTACTCACTCCAAGATAACCAGAACCTGCCTCCCAAGCAGTTAGTAAGAAAAATAGTCACAGTAACCTGGAATTTATATGAGGTGTACTGCATACAGTCCTGAGAGGTAATGTCTGGAGTCCAAAATGGACACAGCCTTGCAATGCAGAACACTACATAAATCTATCAATGTAAGTGCTGATCTGAAGCTTGCTAAAGCCCATGGAAATCCTCACTGAACTTGAGTGAGCTTTGGATCCAGTCTTTAGAAAAACTAGACAGAGATGTTCTTACTTGTTGTTGAGTTGGATGTGGTCAGTTTGCAAAAATTAGAGATTAAGAGATCATCAGATGCCTCAGCAAAAATGAGAGGAGACTAATTTTTTTTGTGGTTTTGTTTTTGTTTGGGGTTTTTTTTTTGAGGTTGAGGCATGAGAAAAAGAAGGCAATACCCAAGAAAGGGAAAAAAAGAGTGAGGGAATGAACATCCATGAGAGGAAGAAAAAAAACCAGTGAAATTAATAAGTAAAAGGCTAGTGTAATTTAATGTACATTATGATTTATACACTTGACAATTTCTTTATAGACCAAAGAGAAAGTGCTGCCTGCACAGAGCCCATAATACAAATTGAGATCATCTTGACATGAAAGACACCAATTATAGGGAGAAACACTGAGAGGAAAATAACCAAGTTCCCTCTCTTCATCTAGGGAATTTATTTTTTAACATAGACACTCTGCAAACAAGGACCTGGCATGGGGAGAAGGAAAGGACTAAGTGGGGAAATAAAATGGCAGAAAGATGTACCTTCCCCAGTCTGGGGAAATGCCTTCTTGGGGAGAAGGGAATTCAAAGGTTCAAGTTCTCTGCTTATTATTCAGCTGGGAATTGTCAAGGGTTTAATGCAAAGAAATCAAAGTTTATACTCCAAACTACAGTCTTCTGAATAGTGGTTGTAGGAATATTGGTATGGACATTGGTATGGACATTCTAATACCCGTTGCTATGGGCATTGGAACAGGCTGCCCAGGGAAGTGGACACAGTCCCTGGAGGTATTCAAAAAAGGTTCGGGGACATGGTTTAGTGGTGGACTTGGCAGTCCTGGGTTGATGGTTGGACTGTATGATCTTGATGGTCTTTTCCAACTGAGTTATTATATGATTCTATGACATCTTTAATATCTGTCCTGTCTTGGTGGACCCTGAGAGTGTGATAGGAGAAAGAAGATTTGCCAGTCAGCAAATCTGATTAACAGCATAGGTTAATTAATCCACATGGGATCATAGAAACTTCAGAAATGGCTGTGGGTTTATATTGATTCCTATCACCAGAAGTCTTCAAACAAATTTGTCAACATGGGAAAAGGCCTAGGTAGGCTGATCCAGCATTTAGTGGACTGGATGACCTCTGTTAGGCTTTCCTCTAGAATGTGCTACATTTCTGTCCATTGCAATTGTCCTTCTTTCTTCTACCCATGGACGCTCTTTGTGCTATCCTTTGAAATATGATTGTGGTTCCTTACCCTCTGCTGCCACAGTGAAAGAAGTATGAAATTTTTCAATTAGTTAACCCAGGAAGAGTTTGCCTCCTCCTTAGCCTCCCTTCTATCTTTTAGGACCTGGCTAAAATGTTTTATTCTCTATATAAACTGTGAATATTCCTGATATTACAATGCTTAATAAAACAGGACATGTTTATCCTTATTCATGATTCAGAGTCCAGTTTGGCCACAAATTTTATTTTGAAGTGCCTCACTCAGCACCAATATCGTAGCAGAGGTGTGTTGAGGACCACTGAGACACAAAGAGATTTAGGCAGGAGTCAAAAAAAATAATTTGGGTTTCTAGTTACATATGGCAGACCCGGCTTTCAAAAGGGTGGACAGTGGATGGAAACCAGAGTTTTACTCACAACTGTGTTCCCAGTGTGACCTCAGGCAAAGCCTGTGCCTCAGACTCCCTGTCTGTATTGGGAACTATGGGCATTGGATACTGTGTCTTGTGGGCACTGTGAATCAGCTGCATTTCAGGAAGAGGGGCTTCAGGTCTTTATTTCACAAGTGCCATAAGGATTGATGGAGGAGTTAGAACTTCAGGTGCATCACGCTTCTCATTTTCTTTTGATCCTTTGCAAGTTCGCCTCTGCTGAAAACCACCTTTACTATCACCTTTGCACACCTTGAACAAGATCATCCTACTTGTTACACTTCATACCCTTCATTTTAGCTTTTCCTTCCTTTTGACTAAAACCAACCCATTCAAATAATGCCAGATGTCACCCTCTCACACCAACTTGCCACTTGCCCCACCTACCCCCACCCCAATACTCCCTGCAAGTAGAAACACGACATCATTTTTCATGTCCAATTACAGCCACCGTGGTGCCACTGTTAAAAGACAGCGCAGGTACTCCTGTCAAAAAGGGTTTGAGTTACAAGAAGCGATGAATTACAGCAAGCCCTTTTTCAATTCTCTGCAGAAATGAAATGTCAGGGCTTGCTGCTGTATTTTTCTCAGCACCATCAGCTACAGGCCACTGCAGGAATTAGACAGGGGACAGAAGCTTTTCTGCATCATGATTTTTTTTCCCCTAAGGTTGTCATTTTCTCCCCCACCAACCTTTTTCTGCTCCTTCTGGCTTTGATATTAATTTAGAGCAGGTAGAAGGATCACCTGGGAAAGGAGAGGAGGAAGCAGAGACAGCTGATTTCTTAGTGTCTCCATCTTTCTTCCTCTCACTGTTCCTACTACCATTTCCCTTCTTGTCTCACTCATTTTTTCATTATTTATTAATATACCTGGGGTTTCTAGCCGGGACTAAGGCTCTACCAGGTTTGAGAATGGAAAAATACAAAAGTAAAAGGAGAAAGACTGGAAAGAAGCAAATAGACAAGAAAGGATGGAAAAGTCCTGAAGAGCTTCAAACATGATTTGAGACAGGAAGGAAAAGTGAGAAGAGGAGGGTATAGCTGAAGATCACTGAATTTCCACTAAAGGTTAGGAACATGATGTCCAAGACAGAAGAGAGCTGTGTTGGAGATCTTCTGCATATTCTTAAGGATGAAGTCACTTCATGAGACAAAAAGTTATTCTACATCTTGATCTATCAAACCATGGAAGATGAACAGAGTGATCATCTGTCTAATAACAGTCTTCCACACTTCCTCAGAGGTCTTAAGAAATCTGAATACTCCCTGAGAACAAATTGGAGGGTTTGATTAAGGCTTTGTGTAAAAAACTATGAGGAAATGTATTCTATTGTCCATGTTTCCTGAAGTTCCCAAAGAACCAGCCTGATACAATGTAGAAAGTAGAAGTGTCAACCTCTGGCAAAGCCTGTTTCAGCTCTACACCAGCTTTCTGGATGAATTTGATCGTATCATTACACCTGCCTCTTTCCCAGCTTTTGTTCTATACAATGGGGATAAAATTACCCTAATCACAAAGGATAGGATCCTGATGTGAGCTAGCAGGTTTTAGCAAATGCTCATTGGGCACCACTGCATCTCTGTAGATGCTGGCTAGCCTCATGGGACAAAACCCCACCCCAGAAAAACCTGCTTCCTAAAGATGCTGTATAGTTCTTGGTGATCTCATGACATAACTTGGATGTTAAATAGAGGTATGAATAGTTTAATGACTGCCCTGAAATTTCCAGAAAATATGGTTATTTCTTATTTCTTCAATGGGAAAGATTTTTCTGTTCAAAATCTCTTCCCAAAACACTAAAACACATTTAATTTTCCCACTTCTGCCAACTTTTGGGGGTCTGCCATGTACACAACACTGCTATTTATGTGAGTAAGGGTACTGCCAGGAGTGTGTTTGTACAAATGGGTCATAACTTTTAGAGCATTGAGCAAAATCTGCTGTGATTGAAGGCCCTAAGGAAATGCAAAGTATATTAGTGTCAAAGTTGGAAAGGCCAAGAAAATCACCTACAATTGAATTGTGTGTGTGTAATTGCAAAGTTCAAATAAATCACTCTGTGACTGGTTCTGAGTGACATAATTGAATTACAGTGATCTAAACTAGATAGCCATAAGAGTGAATCCAAAGCAGCCTCCTCTCTCTGAAGAAAAAAACAAAGTCAAGGCCCAGATCCTCAGCTCAGGGAAATTTCTGTGGATGTTACAGAATCAAGAAAGCTGTTTTGACATAGGTTAGCTACACAACCAGCCTTCTGTATTTGTGTATTGCAGCTGTAAGGCATAGAGCAAAAACCTGCCCCCACGGGAATAGAGGTAAGTGCTGTGGTTGCATGAATTGCTGTGTGATTACATATTAAGCATACTTTTGTGTCTATAGTGCAAATTGGTATAATGCTGGATTAATGAAAGAGTAGAGAGGGGGAATATTTTAGAAAGTTTGGTGAACAAAAAATCACATTGGTTTGCCTTGTGGGAAGAACTCATTAGTAATGAATTGCATATGAAATGACTCTATCCCAAAACTTATCTGGCTAGTAGACTCTTAATTCCTCCCTACCATCCGCTTCCCAGCCTGACAAGATGTGTGTCATAGTCGTATACACAAATAGATGAGAAGAACTGAAATGGGAACATATGAGAGATGAAAAAAAAAATCTTGAAGGGTCTGACCTTTACAAATCAGTCAATGCTCTGGTGCCTACCCCTGGGAATGATTGCTACCGGCCATCCCCACACTCTGAGAGAATTTTCTATATATCATATAAAACACATTATAATCCATCTGTCTAACTATTGATTAATCTCTCCACTTGTCTCATGTATATAAATGAACTTAGAGGGGGCTTAAGTTCAGTTCAGGTTCACGTGCAGAAGCCTATGGCTTCAAATCCAAAACTTTCTCCCCCCAGAACAGCTAGGGCTTGAGTCTGAGGAAACTACTGATCTTGTAAATAACAAAATAAAACCTTCTCAATCTAACAAATCCTTTGGTTTGTACTTGGGAAAGCTGAGCATGTACTGCTCAAGCTCACAGGTGTTTCTGGTTTTGAACAAAGTGAGGAGGAGCAAGGGGGGAACTAATTTCTTGGCAGGATTCAGGACAGGATGAGGGACAAAACACAAGATGCTTGGGACAACAAAGCCTTACTTTCCAAAACAAGAGAGACAGCACTATGGGTTTTTGAGGATTTATATCTTATAAGTACTGTTTCATATGCAAATCTGCACGTGAAAGAGACAGCAGGAGATCCCCTTAGAGCTTTGGGCAGTCACACAATAAAAATGATGTTTGATAGGTCTACATTCAGCTGCTAGACTGTGCCACCACACACAAAGTGTGCCCTAAGGTACTGGTGCCCTGATGGTCCAGATGGGTATTTATTTGCACTTATGGATCTTGCCTGGCTTGTGCAGTTGACCTTTATTTCTTGGGAAAGAAGAAGACCTAGTGGATGCTGACATTATCTTAGGAAATGTGGCTGTAGTTCCAAACCCTTTACCTAGGTGAGAAGTCCCTGGTCATTCCATGAGTATACTCAAGCATGTAAAGAATCCCAGGACTATCTCATTGATGACACTAAGCTGTATAAAAGGGTATATTTGTCTTTGTATCCTGATAGCAGAGGTATAAATCTAGATGGGACATCCTGACTATTAAAGCTAGCTCCCTGCTGCTATCATGAGCAGTCATAATGTGAAATTCTGTTCATAAGCACATTGAATTCTATTATTAAAATAAGTAAGTCTTTTGCTGTCTTTTCCTCCCTTCTTCTCTAATATCAGTAAGGATAAACTTTACCACAATCTCACCTCTCTTCTAATTTCCCACTTGAGTTTAATTCAAGTTAATTTACATCCAATTTTAAAATGTGCCCAAACTACCTTTTATCTAAAATCATTCTTCTTTATCCCTGGCATTTTTTATTAGCCAACTCTGCTTGCATTTATCAGAAAGCAACCACATTCTCTTTTAGCCTAGGTGTTGTGATCCAAAATTCTTTCAGGGCAGAGCACCAGCATAATCCACACATGTGAAGGGAGTCCGTATAAATACAGCCAAGATAGCCTCAAACTTCTCAGCATGACTAACAACAGTATGGAGCTGACAACATAGAACTTAAATGAGTGATGTGAGTATGTGCCAAGGGTCCTAGATCAGTCTGTCAATGTGCATGCACTCGGGTGTTTGAGGTTGTAGGTTTATCTGTGCCTGCACTCCGTAGTTGAATGCTTGCTGTCAGACCTATTTGAGTTGTCTCACAGATGCTCTCTGCACTGGTCTGCTCTGAGACTGCCCAGTACTGCCTGCAGCCGGTGCTCAGCCAGGAAGAGCACAGGTTGGAATATGCTCAGGAGCTGCCTCGGTGAGGAAATGCAGATAAGGGAAAGGATAGGATGTTCTTTGAATATGGGGCTGTCTTGTTTCTGTGCATGTTGGGCACACTCCACAGGGGCCAGACTTCTCTTCAGTATGGATGTGAGTGGGGCAGGCAAGCAAGACAGAGAGACAGATGTACTGCTCAGGCTATTGTAGACATAACCCCTGCCCCTCACTTAGAGATGAACATTTGTTCTTGTCTTTTTCTTACCCTGAGCCCATGACCTCTGGCTGTTGGCACATCCATGTTGTGCTCTTCCCTCTCCAATCTTTATCTCTTCTTCTGAAGCTAGACCCAAATGCTGCCTTTGCTACTAACGGTTGCTTGGCTTGACTCTGCAGACTTTAGGCAAGGCCAAGCTCCCATTGACTTCAGTGCTTTTTGTGTAAAAGGAGCTTGGCCACCATCCATCCAAGAAGATTAGACCTTCTGCACTTGTGGTTTTGTATGCCTGGCCATAAAGATAAGAACTACATCCAGACCTTTTGCCCATGGAGAGATGCTTTTCACAGCACTGTTATTTAACAAACAACTGAGTAAGGAGTGCAAATTAACTAGCTGTTTTCACCCATTGCCAGAATCATGAAATAAATGTGCAGGTAGCCTCAGGGACTGAATTCAAGCATATCCTCCTGAGGAACTGAAAGAGGTTATCACAGGGTTAAGGTGTCAAGCAGAGTTTTCCTTGGTACTGTACTAGCTCCACTCTGAGACAAAGTAATTTTTCACCAACACTGGTTTCACTTTCAAGGGTAATGTGTGTTCCTCCCACCTTAATCTCCCTTTTCCCAAGAGTTAAGGTCATTTGTGGGGTAAATTTGCTGCAGGATAACAGATAGCAGGCCACCACCTCAGTCCTGCACCCCAGGAAGACCAGGCCTAAACCTATTCCAAGTAGGATGCCAGGGCATTTCTGAAGCGTAGCGACTTCCTTCTAAAGAAACATCCTTATCATGATACAAGTGGCATGGTTGTGTTCTCCTTTCAGTTCTATTAATGAACAAACATAGTCTAATTATTTTAAGATAAACTGAAATAAACCCCATTCAAGCAGAAAAAAAACAGCAGCCATACCTCCTTCTTCACTGGTTTGTCTAAACTGATTTGAATCCACACCTCAAATTAGATGTGTGAAAACATTGCCTAAAGATAAATCCCTTAGCTGTGCACTGGATCAGGTCTGCAGTTCCCAAAGGAGCTGGCAAAAGGAAAATGTAAAAAATAATTTAAAAAACCCCAAACAAACAAGGAAAGACTCAGGGAAAGAATGAGATTATTTTAATCTTGACAGTGCCCCTTTAAAGAAAATCTTTTGTGAAAGGACTTAGAGAATTAACTTTTTCTTCAGTCCTATTTCACATCTAGGAAATGCATATTAAGGGGGGATTTTAAGCCCACCCAGCTGCCCAAGTTACTACTCTGTTCCTAACAGCAAATTAATAAGTACAAGCAGGAGCTTTGAAAATATTAGTAGTCTTCAAAAGGAGGAGAAAACAAAAATCCTTAGCTTCCCAAGCATTTCCTGAATTAGGAAAAGCATGGAAGGCTTAAAAACCAAAACTAAACCCTTCAGACTTGCCAGATTCCAGATCTTCAGAGTCAATGCAATTCTCTGTGCTGGTTTCAGCCCATACAGAATCAGGCCCTCCAGCACAAAAGTAGCTAACCCTCACCCCCATCTATGCATAACTGGTATCATCTGGTCCTATGTTTTGACAATTATCTATAACATAATTACCAGACTGATGAGTATCACTGATTAATTATGCCATCCTTCAAAGTTGATCTGGGTACTTACAATAAACAAACACCCTGACTGGGTAACAAAGGTGATTTTCTGTGTCTGTTCCAGCCAGCAAAGGTGATCTGTCACTCATGTGGAGCTGCTTCTCTTCTGGTCTCTGACTGCACCCTGGTTTCCCCCCTTACGAATGAAAAATATTTCCTCTATGCTGAGAGTTACCCAACAAAGCAATGTCTGATACTAATGCATTGTTGATGCTTTCCTCCTCTAATTATGCCTAAACATTGCCTTTCTTTCTTTTCCTCCCTGAACAATCACTTTTTTTTCTTTTTTTTTTTTTTTTTTTTTTNTTTTTTTTTTTTTTTTTGCATCAACATGTACCAAAGCATTAAACAAGACATTCCATTAATTTCTTCATCATCATAACTTAAGCCTGGGACATACCCTTTAAATATTCATTCAGCTATGAAAACTGGGCATTAAAATTTTAATAATGTCAAGCTCATTTGAACTGAGCTCCTGGGGGACTATTACGATACAATTAGAATAAATATGATGATTGATTTGGTGTAAAGGTTCACCTGTCCACATCTGTTAGTGGCCGGAAGCAGCGTGCCACCTCTGGCACTGCAGCCAATAGCTCCAAGTTATTTACTCCCTTCCTTCTCCCCCCCATTTGCTTTTCACTTGTTTGTGAGCTTGGCCCCCTCGCTTGCTTGCATAGAATGTTTAGCTTGGATGAAGTTGGAAGGGACAAACGAGAAATTTCATTGTGTATAGATAGCTTATCCAACTACATTTACTTCTTTCCTTCCCTTTTTGTGCTGTAGCACTTGATTGAAGATGGAGCCTTGATCAGAGCCACTAGAAGTTCAGCTATAAACTTTCTGGCAGTATTAGCCATTAACCTTTTTACAGTATGTGTCTGAACTACCAGGGTCTGATTTTTCTGTGTGGATTGGTAGCAAGCCTAAGCAGCATTGACATGTTTGAACCAGCGCAGAGGAGAACAGGTCTTGCTGCTTTCTAGCACTGTCCTTCCAAAATTACAGCAGAGAAATACTCTCAAAGATGTGACGCTGAGAATAAAAAAAAAAAACATGGAGAGGGAAACCAAGCAAGAAATCGCACTACTTAAGGAACCTTCTGTTCAAACTCACAGTGTTCTCAAATACACAGACAGATAATTAAAAGATTTTGGTCCACTGGGTGCTGAGTATATTTGAAAATTTGGGCCAGACTGTACTTTTTTCTCTCTGCAGTGTGAATTGGGTTTACATGGTGTAAATATGAAATGAGATAAATTGAAGCCATGACCACTGAGAACAATCCTGGGGTTTTTTTTTAGATCATCTACTTTAAATAAACTACTCATTAATTATTTGAATTAGGTTATAATGCAAAACTCTCTGTATTTAAAGGTAACCCTGATCTATCCCTGCTTACAAGTACTGCCAAGGTTTCTAGCTTTCGGGGCTTTACCATCAGTCTCCTGACATTTGACGCTTTCCTGAAATCCTCAACATGTGTACCCGAGAAACTTTTAAACAAGAATTATAATTCTAAATCAAAAGAAAATTCTTAATGCTCAAAATATAGCTCAAAGGAAATGAATATGTGAAAATAAAATCTCTCTTATTTATATTATCTTATTATACATGATTACTAGAGATAATTTATGATTGATGCATCTTTACAGTAGGCAATTATTAGAAGCATTATTTGCTTTTCACTGTTTTAAGCTGTCTCTTTCTTCTTGGTACTCTCTTAAAGCAGATACTGGTCCTAAATCTGTCACTCTCTTTTTCAAATTCAAATCATAATGTTCCTGCTCCTATTTGTCTCCACTTGTGCATGATTTACTTTTTAAAACCTAGTAAAAATATATAAAGATGTCCCAAAAAATTTTTATGCTGAAAACTAAAGAAAACAAGAATTCATTTCCTAAATTTATAGAACAAAAATGTACATACATAAATCTTTAGACAAAATTCTTACATTTAGGATCTGCTCTTATTGTCAGCAGCTCATTGTTTCTTCTGCATGATGGACCTGGCACTTCATTTAGTTTACTTAGCAGGGAAACAATACCTCATGGTAACAACCATTTGAGATTAACAGGTCTGTTTTTAGTGTTGGATATTGCTCTCTGAGAAGATCTCTGTCATTTACTTTGTTACTGATGTACTACTTACCTTAATTCTTATGCCCTATATACAAAGACTTTTCCCATCTGAACTCTTTTATCTTTGCAGGCTCTGCATGAGGATTATAGGTACCCAGGTCTGGTTAGGTGAGCTCCTGTGACCATCCTTGCTATTTCTTGTCAGATCACATGAATGAGCTGACACAGGTGAACTTCTGGGTGTTTCTACCCTTGACAGTGAAAAGTAAAATTTCTTGAGTTAACACAGTTGTGGGAAATGATAGTCATGAATTGGCTCTGACTTTTGAAACCATGCCTGTTTGATTCCCAAAAACATCCAGAAGCACAAGGCAACCACAGGAAGCACTAAAGGCAGTTACCAAATGTGCTTGTATGTAATAGGTATAGCCTACTCTTGCAAGGGACTCTTTGAGGTCTCCCTCCCCGTCATACCCACCCCTCAAAAAGGAAGAGATGTTTTAAAATAAACTCAGTCCATTCCACATTACAATATGGAGAGAGAAAAGGAAGATAATGGTAACTTGACATTGATTTTCTCAGAAGTAAGGGAGCAATTTGGAAAGTCTGAAGTCTGCTTACTGGGAGTGCCAAGCATGGAAAGATACAGCTTTGAATTCTTTTTAGAAGTCTATTACCTATCATCTTCCCCACTTAGTTTCCTCCATGGAAAAAGGGGTTAGACAGTAATCTTTACCTTCAGGGCCCATTGTAAGGATTAATTAGATAGTATTCCCACAAAATTATAAAGTTTTAAAATGCTATATAAGCTCTCAGTGTTATTATAACGTGCCATACTCTGCATAACGTATACTGTTGCAATATTACCCCTTGGTTGTTCAAGACTACAGAACTGCTGCTTCTAATTGAGTTAATGGCTTCATAGGTTGGTAATTTAATAAAACAGACTGCTTAAACCAGCAAGGTTTTGATTAAATGGGGTGTGTGCAAAGGGGAATTTATATTTGTTAGAAGCTCCATAAATCCAAGGTATCAAGGCACAGATAATGCCAGTATAATAGTCAATTATAGAGAGAGGAAGGAAGGACAGAGCTGGAAGCCATCTTGGACATCTGTGTCATGTACCGCTGTAGTCAGATATTTTGGGCTGGTCTCAGGAGTATGCACAAATAAGCGATGGTGTGCACATACAAATGAGACACTGAGCTTCTCCCACTGCTCCCAGTGATTTTTTAGAGACAAGAAGTCTATATCCTAGGTTATTGTGCTCCTTACCTGACTTTAGAGAGAAACAAAATTGTTTCTCTCCAGCTGGCCTTACCTCCTAGTTTAGTTCTGGAAGTAAAATTGGAAATTTTGGAGAGATCCTATTTGTTTAATGAAAAGGTTTATCTTGTATTTAAATCAGAGGTTTCTCATGAAATACCCTCCTTAAGTGAGCACCTGGCTTTGCCCATGCAGAGAAACAGGCTGCTGGAGACCTCCAGAGGGAGCTCTTGGCTGCCTAAATTTAGACAACTAAATTATGCAGGCCCAATATCCTAGATGGAGAAATTAAGGGTTTACTCTGGGAAGCCTGCTTCATTAGGTACTTAAAATGTACTCAAAAGTTAGTTACTTCAGTACACAGACTAGATTGCACCTTTAACTCCAGCAATTGCCTGTCTGCTGTGATTTTGAACAGTGGGAGTGGCTTCAGGCACTTCCACTGCCTGCTGGAGTCAGTAGGAAAAATGTTTTTCCCTTGGAAAAAACAAGGGAATAAATCCCTCCATCTTGACACTTTTCTGTGTTGTAAATACCAGTTTATAACTACTTCCATACCACGGGTCAGTACCATCAAGAGTTAAAAGTTCTGTTCCTGCATCATCTCTCCAAGAGCTCCCAGTCAAGCAAATCTGAAACCAAAGCAATCCCTTCTCTCCTCCCTGAAAAACAAAGTAAGTCAGGAACAGCTACCCAGGCTATTTTGTACACAAAGAACAGCACCCACAAAGCTAAAGGGAAGCTTTTATGGCTGTTTGTTAGCACTGATAGATGATCAGGAACAAATCCAAGCTGCAAAGTTTCATCTGTCAAAAGCTGGGCAGAGACTTTGCATAATAGGGGCCAGCCACAAAACTCAGATCCTGAAACAAACACAGCTAGTTTAGCAGGGCATATGGCAGTTGTGCTACTGGCTGGGATTACATCTCATTCAGAAATCTGGCTCAATCAAACAGTTGCTCGCTCACATCTTTATCTGACCCATCCAGGCTCACCAACCCAGACATCTGTACTTTTACAGGGTTCCATTCAGACACAGGAAGCTATTGGGGTTTCGTCAGAGGTGGGGATGCCTGACCGGCAGATCCAACCAGACAACAGGGACTCGAGGCCAAGCATGAGCCCTGAGCAGGCTTTCCAGCAGGACAACCAGCATTTTGTGGCTCCAAAGAGCTGATGTCAGCGCTTCCACTTTGGAGGGGAAGAGCTGGCTCAGCAGAAACAAAAAATAATAGGAGAGTGGGAAGTCTGACATAAAAACTGAATGTTTTTCCTTCTCCCTAAATGTACTCCAATTCAATGAGAGGTCCTGGTATTGGTTAGTTTCTAGGCTAACCTTATGGCCAAGGGTCAGGCTGCTTGGTGAAAAATGTTCCCTTAAAATATGTGAACTTTTCTGAAGTTCAGGAAAGGTTTGTGCCCTCATGAAGCTTTGAGTAAAGACTCAGGACAACTTGGTTGTGGTTCCAGATACTGTGCTCATTCCCCACAAGAATCTTACTATATCATCATCAGAAATGTTGTTTCGATTAACATTAATTTCATGCTGGGCCAAATTGTCCTTCTCCCCCTTGTGACAGGCTCCATTGAGACAGTGCTGGACAAAGGGAATTAAAAATTCAGTTCTTTCACGCGAGATGGTGTGTGCATGTGTGTGTGTGTGCTTTAACTAAATCATTTATGGTCAATAATGCCAGGTTATTATAGGTCAATAACTTTCAATTATTCACCAGCCTTGCTGTGCTCCCACTGTCAGGCAGCACACCAGTATGTTGGCTCTCGAGAAGCAAAAAGTTCATGATGGAAGCTTTGGAAAAGCTAGCATGAACACAGCTTGAGCAGAGAAAAAGAAAACAGAGGAGGGAGAGAGTGTGAAAAGTTCTAGTTGCTCTCAAGAGTATCTTGGGGAATGTGTGCGTGACATACTCTTTTTTTCTCCTACATGCATGCACATTCAGCCCCAAAATTCATTATCCCCATGCTCCCAGCTGGTCAGATGTGAGGCAGTCCAGATCCCGGGGCTGTGTGACCACAGAGCTGGTTGTGAGCGAACATTATCTCTCATTAAGGTCTACAAGCTTGGGCTTAATGCCACAGTAGCCTGCGGGTTGTCTAAGCTTTGTGTGTAGACAGTTAGTGCTTACAGCTGCCTGCTTTGTACCGGGTACCCAAGAGGGGAAGAGTATCAGGTTTTTTTTCAAGTCAGGGTGCAAATATCAATAAAGAAACAAAAATGAAGAAATCAAAAATTGCAGGACAGCATGAAAATTATATTTACCCCTGTCACTAGTGCACTGCCACTAATGGTCTGCCCTGTGTCTCACGAGAAAAGTGGTCAGGAGCCTCAAACAGCAGGCATGTGTAAATAATAAGTCTGTCCCCGTGGAGACAGCAGGAAGCAAAAGCTAGCCCTGTGATTTGGCCGCAACTCATTTTGCTCCTGTGGAGAGTCTGAGCATGCTGCTCCCAACTAAACGTTTTGAGATGACAAGACAGGATGCAGGAGGTGTGGGATAGACTCATCTCTTGTAAAGGGCAACCAGTAGAAAATGAGCTTCTGTGTGGAAAGTGGAAGCAGAGAGTAAGTCAAAGTCTGTGAGAGGAGACAAGGAAGAATATTTCTGTCTTTTTGTTGAAAATGGAGCATCTAAGCTATCTACACAGAAGCCTTTTCGGCTTTTTGCTGAGAACTGCGTTGTCCCTAATTCCATTTAGCACTGAGAAGGTGAACCTCTATGAAACAACCTAGCACAGATCACACTTGTACATGGAGAGGGACTGGACTTGGGGGAAAAGTGTCACCTTTTCCTGACGTCTCAGGTAGTGGCCACTGCTGAAGATAACATCCCCAGCAGCTTTGGCTTTGTTGACTCCCACATCTGCACAGCTGCCATGGGCAATGAGGAGTTAACAGGAGCTCTGAAGAGCTGGTCCGTTTTGAATGTGAATAATGGGAATACTCTCCTTCAATCGCGTATTCAGCACAGGGATGTACAGAGGTATAAAGTTAATCACTAGCTGGGCCACCCCTATTTCCAGAAAAAGAACTTTAATACCTCCTTTATCCAATGAAGTACCATTGTTATACCTGCATATTATGAAGGGTTTATTAAACCGGTGATAATCTATTCAAGATAAAGTGATCTGTATGGCCAACTGAGCACAGATCAGACAGAATGATGGGAGGTTATTGTTAAAATATGCAAATTCACATCCTATTGAAATGCAAACCCTCCAGATAAGATTTTTTAATAAATCTGGTCTTTTTTCACTGCATGAAGGTAACCTAATGTTTATTGACTTCAAGACCATATAATGGAACGTAATATCTATTAGTCAGATCCTTGCCTCTCTTTCGATTACTGGAGGTACATGTTCTGGCTCCCGAAGAATTTTTGTTTTATGGTTTGGTACAAAAGAAAAGAGATTAAAAACCCTGAAATTAATTAACTTCCTTCTACCCGACACCCCCCTTCCTCCTCAACTTGCTGTCATTAGTTACCCAAGTAAAAGAAAGCAGTACCCATCAGCTGAGAAACTGTCCGCTATTTTCAGTGTTAGGAAAAACAGCCAAAGAGAGAAATGCTGCTAATGCAGAACACCTCTGTACAGCATAAGACAGAAATGAAGACTTCTGGATGCCTTCCTTGGGCTTACTATTACCATGCCAGAGAAAGTTGAATAAAGTTTTATTTCACCCTTCTGTAAAATAGGACTCTGAAATAGCTTGACCTGACTTCTCTGTGTGTGTGTTTCTGGGTGTAAGACTTGTTTAATGCATATATTCAGTGTGCTTTTATGAATTGTGGGGGACAGGTGGTTAGAGAACCAGACAGTTTCAGATACTAAAGCAGCGGCTGAAATAAAGGCTTTTATTTTAGTGAAATGCCAGCGCTGCGATAGCAAAAGTTGAGAACCCATTTCTGCTTAAAGGTCGCTTCTCCTCAGATCCTGTAAAATCTACATGCTGGTGTAGATTGATCCAAGGTTTGGTGTGTCTGTTGCAGGTGGAATGTTTGTTTCTCATTCCAGAGCGAAGGTCAGCACAGTGAAATTATCCTGAAATACAGCTTCCTAGCTCCTTGAAAAAGCCTTGCTTATCTCAAAGAGTCTTTTTCATATTGCTGATAGGTTCTCCCAGATGTTTTGTGGTCAAATTAAAATTGTGATCATGTCTAAAATGGTCTCATCCACTCAGCATTTACCCTGGCTGGTTTTTGGTGGTTAGAGTGAAAGCAGCAAGACAGAAGGAGACACTGGGCTGGAATTGGTGTCACGGCAGAGGATGGGGCAATCAGTTCAGCTGTAGGCATGTACAAGAGGGATTCAATAGGAAACTGAACGTGTGCAATCTGGGATGTGTAAATGACTGCCTACACTTTGTTATCTGCAGCAGCTATGTCTTTTCTGACCCATGCAGTTCTGCACAGGCAGGGCTATACAACACCCAGGGGTGGACTTTATAAGTACTGCCAAAAACCTTTATAAGTCTGGTCTTCTCCCTCACAGCAGACCTCTGGCTTCCATTGCAGCTGAAGAATAACCCTGGCTAAACCCTTCTGGACAGTTCACCTATTAGGCTGATGAGGATGTGCATAAAATGTGTTGCCTGCTTGCCTGTCTGCAGTGAGAACAGCACTTCCCATCCCCAGTCTGCACCGCTGCCAGAACACAGACTCTCTGCTCAGGCACCCTTCTCATCAGTCACTTCACTGGGTATACCACCAGTTACAAATTAGCACTTAATCAAGATAAATCCCATAGGAAGGATATGGATAATATGCAATGCATTAAGCCTGCAAATTAAGATGGTCTGATTTAGCCCTGGCTTTAAAACTCCCAGGCTTGCATTAGGACTAATGATAAATGGATGTACGTCCCCAGTTGGACAGGAGCTCTGTCAGGGCAAGGCTGCCCAGCAGTGACAAAGCCAGTGTGGAGCAAGTGCTCTGCTCAGTGTTCATTAGGCCTTCCACACTCTCTCTGCTTGGGAATGTGCTTTTCCTTGGTGAGGATGGTTGTAATACTGACACTTCTCCGGGATCTATTGGCTTAATGGTCCCAGAGTTCATTAATAAAACCTAACAGAGGACACTGGCTGCTGGCATCATTTGCCCACTGATCACAGTGGGGAAACTGAGGCACAAGGGGCCATACTGGGAGAGGCTGACCTGCACTGTGTTCAGGGATTTCCATTCACTGGCTCTAATCAGGACTCTGTGCATCACCTTGCTTAGGCACTCTCAATCACTCTTGGGAGTCTCTTGTTCTTTCTCTAGCTAGCTGTAGGTGACATTTCAGTTTAGTGTGGCCCAGGGTAGTTACAGCTCAGTGGCCTGAATTCTCCTAGCAGACTAGTGAAGGAGCACAGGAAAGAAACTCTTTTACATTCTATCTCTTGGGCTGCAGTATGGACGATGCAGCAGGATGGTCCTCAGTGTTCTTTGCTCAAGGTACAAATACAGCTATTTCTAAATGAGTGCCCTGCTCCATGGTGCATCATGCTTTGCAAATATACAGTTGGAGATTGTTTCTGTCCCTGTGTGACTGAGCAGGCACAAAGCTCTTGTTAGCCTCCTTTCCTGCCTCAGCTCCTGCAAGACCTGAAAAAAAGCCTGTTATCAGGTCTCCCATCCACTCTATACAGTCCAGAAAGTGATCTCTGTGTGAGATCAGAGTGGAAGAAACCCCCTTAGCAGTTTGTTCATCCATCAAGGTCAGGGTCCATGTGGGTTGGAGTACACCAAGGTACCAATCCTGCAAAATGCAGGGGAGCTGCTGTTTTAGGGGAGGACCTCTGTGATGGAGACTTCAAGAGAAATCAGTTTAGGATTCACAGCTAGGGAGCATCAGGAACTGGCTACAGTCTGCCAAGGGTTAAGAGGCTTTCTTCTGGCCGCAGAAATAATGTAAGAAAGGAAAATTCTTTAAAATAGCAAGCATGGCAACATCTGTGGTTTTAAATGTACTTTTCTTCAGATTTGCACTAGTGTGCAAGCTTGTCACAATAGGGCATCTTTCCTGGATGTCATACTGCACTTATTATTGAGAACGACTACTTTCTACAGTGCATCTCTACTTTATGGCTTTTTAAGATATGGATGCTGTCATCATATTCCCCAGAGATGTGTTCTGGTTCATGGAGAGGCTGTTTTATATAATCTCCCGTGAAAGATTAAAACAACAGCAGCAGGAACAACAATAATGCAACAAACTACCTCCTGAGAAAAACAACGAAGTGGTGGCACAGGCAACAAAATCTCATCACCCACTGTAAAGTGGCAGACTTAACTCAGTTCATGTGGCCACACTTCTCATTCCCCTGGAAGGCTGGATCACATTTATCCTCAAGAGGACCAAGCCCTGTCACTCCATTCTGGGAAGAGCTAATATGTATTACTTTATCACATGACATTAGAGTTTTTCACAAGATCCAGGTGGCTTGGAACCGAACACAGAAGCTGTGACTGCACTTCCATGTGATAAAAGGAAGGTTCCAGCATGGGCTGGTGACTGCTGTGTGCTGAGATCCACCATGCATATCTCCTGGTTCTCTGGGCTGCTGCTCAGTTGTCCTCACCTCTTCCCAATACACCTCACAGGAACAAGGGTTTGGGTTTGCTCAGAGACCAAAACCATTTGAGTGTATAGTAGTAAGCACACTAGTGATGTACAGTAGAACCTGAATGGTAATGAGCATGTGAATGTATGCAGTAAAAGAAAGCCTGCCTTCACCAAAGCATGCCATCTCTCCCCTCCTGTATCACCTGTCTGTTCTGCACTGCCATCCTCCCTGATGTGCCTTTGTCCAGCAGCTCAGATCAGGCACCAGCAAGTGGAGCTCTCTGCCAGGCTGCGCAGCTCCTGATCATATCCTTTCTTTCCTGGTCAGAAAATGTCAAATCTCACAGTTTATGACTATTCTTCCTTACGCTCTCTTCCGCTCCTTACAGAGCAAACTCCAGTCAAACCAGAGGTGATGACAGGATTAAAACTGGGAGAAGAGACACAGTATGCATTCATAAAACACTACTGGTGAAGGCAAGGGGTTACTCCGGGGTACCTCACTCTGTGATCCAGGGCATCAGCATGCCCCAGTCTAAGCAGGAAGTGAGAGAAGCTGCGTCCAGCCAGAGATGCATAATAGTTTGCCAGGAACTGGCAAAGGCAGAGGTTATCTTATTATCACTGTGATTTTTTTCATTGCCAGGCAGCACTTTAAGCCACATATCAGTAACAGGAAGGTTGGTGCACAACTTATGCAAGAGGGGAAACTTGTCGTTTTTCTCCTTTTCCTTTATTTTATTTATTTCCCCTCTAAGATAAGAGGCCAGTAGCTGCTGATCATCAGGAAAGAAGAGGGCTTTGTGATGAGGAAGCAGGATTAAGGTGGCTTCTTGTTAATTTTGATAGTGCTGAAGATACATATTCAGCTGAAGGAACAGGATATGGCTGTGCCCTGGGGGTCTGTGTGTATTTGTGTCTGTGTGTGTTTCTCCAGCTCCCAGGCTGAAGAAAAAGAAGAGTAGCAGGAGAGATCTGTGTGTGCTGCACTTGACTGTAACATGCTTCTGGCTCTACTTCAAATCCATATTAACACCTTGGATTTGAGAATTTGACCATGAACATGTGAGTAAAATACTTAGGGAAAACTGCTCAAGGCCGATGAACAAATTGAAATACCAAAGTGCTGATGGAAGACAAGGGAAGTGATGTAAAAAGTGGAAGTGATGAAGAGTAAAAACCAAAGACCTGCCATATAAAGGAACTGAAAGTAAGGAGTTGAAAAAGTCTTATAAAATAGAAGTATAACAAGTGCTGTCATGGATGATTATAAGGGTTTTAACCTGTCACCTACAGCAACAAGAGTACTGCCTTTCTCACTTGACCTGAGGAGATAATGCCGTTAGCTGAGGTTAGGGAGGGCAGATGATCAGTCGCTGTTCAAATACAAAGCAAAGATGTCCTTTTACTCCAGATAATTGAGCTAAAAACATAAGCAAACAAGGCCTGAAGTTCTGGAATTACCTGGCAAAGTCCCTGAAATCCCGTAAGTAATGCTGCTAGACCTTCTTATCTTGGCAGCCTCCACCCATCCTTATGAAATACCATTGTCTTGGAGATATTCTGTTCCCTGGTGCCTGTTTAAAAAATACCGGTCTAGACACAGTCAAACTGCACTCACAACCACACCCCAAAATGTGCTGTGGTACTTCACAGGACACTGAATTCATACAGAAATTCCTGCATGACATCGTGGAAATGCAGCAGTTTCTAGGAAGTAACACAGATGCATTCTACCCGTGCAATACTCAACTGTGCAAGACAGCAAAAGAGAGAAGGTAAGTTCCCTCTTCAAAGAACAGGAGTAAATAGTTCATATGTTTTCTTCATCTATAGAGTGAATATGCAAAGATAACAATCCAAAAAAGGGAGAGGAAAATGCAACTTATACTTAAGAATAATTACAAAGGGTGAGTTAACAATTAACCAGTCATTAATATAAATTCTTTAGGATGAGAAACTACACTAACCAACTATGAATATATTTAATCTAGAAATTAGGAAAAAGTTTATGTCCCATCAACAGTGTGAAGTCCTAGACCAGTAGTTCACCAGGAAAAGTGGAGGGCCAGGTACAAGAATAAGTTCAAGATGGACCTTGACAAGTTCATGAAGTGGCAAGGGATTAAAGTTGCTGATCCAAGAATGTCTTTCACTACCATTCCCTTTTTATTTTACTTTTGATTTTATGCCAGTGTTATCAAAACAAGGGTGTCTCCTGCAATACTATTGTCAGCTCTGAGGCTTGGTTTAGAAAATGCTCAGATTTTGCACTTTTCTTCATTTGAAAGTAAATGTTATTCAAGGTTTTCTACAAAAAGTGGTGAATAGAAACTTAAGTTATATGTAATTATTATTAAGGTGAATCACCATCAATTCACATTCCTCAGAAGGCAGGAGATTTGGGAAACAGTTTAGCAAATGTTGTTGTTGTTGTTTTTTAATGATAAAAATATTGTGAGAACTGGCAGAACTGCTCAGGAGTTTCAGTTTTCAAAACCAGTTTCCAAAAACCTGGACAAAGATGTTTTGATTATCTCTTCATCTGTTCACGATACTAGTTTTCTCATTTGAAAGTCAAATAAGCCGATGTCATTTGAAATGAGAGACACTGCCTGACACATGTGAATGGGAGTCAAGGATTTCTGCGCAGAGTGGTTCAGAAAACTGCCAGTTTGTGTGTGTGCTAAAGGAGTCACCACCCTCTTGACAAAGCCACTGAGTATGAATCAGGGACCTCTGGAGCGGTGGGCTTGAGCTCCACAGCTTGTCTTGAAAAACTGGCAGATGCCAGCTGGAGGCTTTATAAACTCCTGTCTTCTCAGAGCCAGAATGGATGAGGCTCATAACACACGAGTTTCTGATGTTTTTAATTTCTTGCACACATTTTGGGAAGGGACGGGGAGGAGACTGAGGAGTAGAAGGATTCATCAGAGAACAGAAATGCGCAAATCATTTTTTCCAGTTTCTGGCAAACATTTAGATTATTATTATCCATAAAGAATGATAACATTTGAATAACCAAAGCCATTATTCTTTTAGTTGAAAGCTGATTTTCTTTCCTGAGCTCCTCTCCCCTGGTATTTCATCAATACCCAGACAACTTCAACTTACACAAAATAGCAACAATGAAGGCATGAGTTTCATAGTGTTTATTTTGGCTGAAAAGCCAGTTTTCATACCCACACATGCACAGTTTCAATCAACACTTTTGCCAGTGTTGCTCCTGTGTTTCTATCTCAGCCTTAGCATTGTCTCTTATAACCTCAGTTTCCCTACAACAAACATCTTAATCACCTTCCCCCTTCCCAGATATTCAATTAATCATTTTAGACTGCTTTAAAAATGAGAAACAGAGAGGCAATCTTGAACCCTGAATATTTATGCCTATTAACTTTGGGATCTGGATCTCTGTTTTGAAGTGTGGGGTTTACTTCAAATGTTGTAAGTAACATTTAAAATCCAGGGATAGAGATTTGTGGTGAAGAAATAACCTAATGATCAATACAGTACAAAAAAAAATTAGATAGACTGAGACGTAATTTCTAGTCTAAGGATTCATAACACCTTAAAAAAATAAAGATAAGAAACACAAAAAAAGAGGTGACATTAAAAAGGAAAAAAAAATAAATACCACAGAGATGTGCAACAGAGCTGCCTCCAAGCAGAAGGCTGCTCTAAGACTTCTCCGTAGGCATGATAATTCCTGGCTGGGAGAAAAGCCCCATTAAAAAGCATTTCTACTCCCTCTCCCTGTTATGGGACAACATCCTGAAGAGAAATCATTGACAAGCCTGCCTGTTTCTAAAAGGGTTAGCCAAACAAATTGTCTTTTTCACCAGAGATCCTCTCCTCGCTTCTGCCCTTTTGTCTTTCTATTTTCTTGTTATAGTTAGGAGTGAACATTTTGGCACATTAATTAAAAATAGTAATAGCTGAAACAGAAGACAGAAGAAGGAGGGGTAAGGTGGGGGAAGTTAAAGGGGGACGGTAACTGCAGCTCTAATTAATAAAATTACCCTCTATTGAAAGCTAGTCTGATGAGGACTCTTGTCCTTGAGTAAATACTCTGTGTGTCTGAATAGGTATGTATATGTGCATATATAGAGAGATAAATGTACACATAAACACAGCTACTCTGTTGCTTAGCAGCCAGTAGTGTCCTTTCATGGGAAAACAAAATATATGTGACAAACCGTCTCAAAAACACGAAGTTCCGTGAGCATATTTCTTTTCTTGTAGCTCTTCAGACAAGGTGGAGAGTGGCCATGAAATTAATGTCTCATCCAACAGACAAAGGCAGAACTAAGCTAATTGGATTCCCATCTGTTCAAAACATAGTCTCAGCATCACACAACAATAATAAATAATATGATAATCATGGCTAGCAATTAATCTTTTAGTTTAGATTTTTTACAGGATGCTGGATGGATCCTAATTTCACACAAATATAGATTGGTGTCTGGACATAACCTCTCGCCAAAAAATAATAATAAAAAAAATCCTAGTCTGACCACACACAATCATTTCAGATCTTTGGGAATATTTCAGGAGAGCAGAAGCTGTCTAATCTAAATGCTTACTACAGCAAAATACAAACTGGAACTTAACAGAATCTAATTTTGATCTAAAACCACAACAAATGTGAACTGAACTGTGGAATGACTGTTTAAAATAAAACATGTGCTTCTTGTCTAAAAGATTTCTGGGATGAGGGTGGACTGAGCAAACCTGTTCAATTTCACCTGAGGAGAGGAGCAGAACACCCGTCCCCTGGGGCTCACAATATGCCCCTCACCACCTCCTTCTCCTTTTGGCAGGTCTTTATCTTCACTAGTCCCTGGTTAGTTATTTTAACTGCAAACTGGATGGCTCAACTACTGTCTCCTGGTTTTGTGCCAGTGCAATTGTAGCTTCAACTCAGGACTTTACAGCAGTACAGGCAGTAAACAGGGATTAAAAACTGAGGAAATTAACCTTGTAATAAGTCAGTGAGTGACTACAGAGCCAACATCCCCTAATGTCAAGTTGCATGTTACTGCCCAACCAAGTAGCCCTTCTGCTGAGTCCTCTGTGTGGACATTGCAATAGGAAAACTTCCACAGACACCCAAAATCCAGCTGTGGCCTAAGTGGGATTAGGTCTGCTGAAAGTAATCTCACAGCCATTGCAAATCTCTGTGGTAGACCTGCGTGTGGAACTGAGGTTTTCCAGGAACTTGTGAGCTTCCACACACATCTATGTAAATTTTTAATGTCTACCACAGCTGGTAGCAATAAGATGTCTAACTTGGCTTTGGGATGTGAAAATTATACCCTTGACTTTTTTGACCTGTCTCCTTAGCATCTTCATTCAATGCTCCTTGGTTCTAACTCACTCTGAAGTCAACAGAGCTACAGAAAAATGCAAGGCTAAGGCATGAAGTTGTTATTCCACATTGATGTGAGCTTTTAAACATCTGTTACATCCCAAATTCGAAGCAGTCACCCTTTAGTGGTCAGAGAAATGCTCTCTATATGGCTATAGCTGTAAACAGATGGATAGATATAAGGTGATGTGTGGAGCTGGAACAGCCAGTTAGTAAAGTTTATAAAGTACTTCAGGGGTCCATCTGGATGGATGGTACTTTACAAATGTAAGGCTGTTATCAGTGCCTCCTAACAGCACCCGACTATCATTCAGCACTTTTTGGATGGACAGTTAAAGAAAACACATAAAATGTATTCCTTGGTAGGTATTTCACCCAGACTCTTTTACTTGCAGTAGGAGAGATCTGGGCTTTCATCTGTACAGACCATTCCCATTTGCAGTCACAGTGAAAAATCCACAATAGCTTAACTCATGAAGTTGCTAGATTTGTTAGGTTTGAACAATGGGGTTTCACAGAATAACCCGGCAAATAAATCAGTGGTTTGGGAATCTGCTAGTGGCAGGTCTCTTGCTGCAGTAAGTGACAGGATAACTAAAGGGACAGTGATGGGAGAGGCATAGGCTTTTCTGTTGTTTGGGGTTTTTTCTCGCCTCAGAAGCATTGCCCAGGATTAAATTCAAGTTGGTAATTATTGAAAAAATAGATCGCCTTTCTGTTGACAAGAGGATTCCATGTGTGAATGCTGAACATCAGCAGAAGTTGTGCAAAATGCTCATTTTCTCTTTGGTCTCCCTGATGGTCCTTGTGAGTATGAGTGAGGAAGAAACTGAAAACCATTGTTCCTGGATATGACTTGCAGAAGAACAGAAAGATCCCAACGATCCCACTGAGATTCCTCCACAAGTTTGGGACAGTCTTATTTTTCACAGCACTTCTTTGCCTAAAGAAATTTTAGGAAGAAATATTAAAGAAGTTTTTCACCTTGAGGATGGTGAAACACAGCAACAAGTTGCCCACAGAAGTCCTGAATGCCCTGTCCCTGGAAACATTCAAGGCCAGGTTGGATGGGGCCCTGAACAACCTTATTTAGTGGAGGATGTCCCTAACTATGGCAGGGGAGTTGGACTCACCTTTAAGGTCCCTTTCAGCTCAAGTTATCCTGTGACTCTGTGATTTTGTGAAATCTGGGGGAGGGATGAGTAGCTGCACTCTGGTGATAGCCTGTCTTCTTGAGTCTTAATCACCATTTAGTGTGAAATCAGGCAGTATTTTCAGAGAAATTTAGGATTTGAGCTCTATGTTTTTTTCATGAAATAAATGTGGTGTCTATGGAGAATCTTTCTTTTTTTTTTTCCTTCAAATCCTGAAAACCCCAAAGATTTCAATCTGGAGATGCTGCCAGAGGAAGTGTGTTTTCATTTCCTATGCTGCCATCATAATTCTCTTCTGTGAGATGGCTTCCCCAGACGTACCAAACCTCTCAGGATATTTTGTAAGCAAAAGTTCCCATGATAAGCTATCTTGTCCCACTAAGACTAGAAACTATTATACATACTATAACATATTTTCTAATTTAGGATTATTGTTCATGGAAGAAAATGTAAGCATGAGTTACCCAAATTGTTATTCACAGCATGATGGCCTTTTCAAAGATAAATATTTTTTTATGCATCCACTTATTATTTGTCCATGGAATCAAAATATTCCATGGATAATTTTAAGGACCTCATATAATTGTTTTTGTCATTTTTTTTTAATGAGGAAAGGGGAGTATAAATGCAATTGTTTACATTTTTACTACAGACCTAATTTCTCTCCATTTGTGTCACTACTGATGTGGTATTTAAATCCTTGTTAAGAGATTATGTTGGAAAAAGCTGTTTCTTTACTTGAACTTTACTCCAACTTGAACAGTTGCAGTAGTTTGGAAGACTGATGACAGAATTGGCCCCCTAGTTATAAAACCATCTTTTTGGACTTGGGGATCAATCCACTCAAATTTTCATTACTTTGTCAAACTTTGACACTATCATAAACTGTCAAAATGATGGTCAACCAAGATGAAATGGTAAGTTCTCAGGGAGGTCTACCATAAGAGATCAGCATGAACTTGCCTTTCGACTTCTAAAAATCTGTCCACCTGCCTTTCATTAGCCCTGACTTAACTATGGAAAGGGGAAAAGCAGACCTAATATAATAATAGGAGAGCTACACTGTCCTGTTGGACTAATCCTGACATTTCTGAAGGTCTTTACATTCAACAGCTACGAGACTGAATTACATCAAGTAGATGGGGGAGCAGACAGATTTTAAGTGTTATTAATCGCGTGATACCAAAGACATACATAGTCAAAGCAATAAAGAATGAAGGAGGTAACACACACAATGGACTAATGCTCACAGGTGTAGAGCCACATTAGGAACTACCATCATACAAGCATTTACAAAACACAATAGCAGTATTTAGGTGTTGAGTAAAGTCCCTAGTCAGTGCAGCATAAAGGAGTTTGCACACCCAGGAAAGCTACACTGATCCCACAAGAACTGCAGGAGGAAGAGTGACAGGCTATATACACGATATATACTGTATGAATAATTGCCTCAAAAGAGGATTAGGACAAAGAGATGGAAGAGGATGTCAAGGTCAAATTATCATTATTTTTTTGACTACAGCAGCCAGACGGCTCTCAAATGGTTGATTTGAACAGCTCTAATAGAACAATGTCATTAAAACCCAACAGTCAGTGCTCAGGGAATGACATTGCTGAGTTGCTACTGATGTCTTGGCAAGTGAATATGAAGGTTCATGCTGTTAATGACTAGCATTTGTAATGACTGCTTTATCCTATTTCAGTAAATACTCCATTTCCAGAGGAGCCCCAGGACAAGGATGGGGAATTGAATCAACATGCATTTGGGCTCCTACAAGCCAGCACCCATTAGCTTGGTCACAGGAAGATCAAGCAGAGACTTCTTTCTACACTGTCACCAGCCAGCTCTCGACATTGCTATTTCAACAACTCTCACATCTCTGTCTATTAGTCTTATTAAGAACCAGCATTTGTATTGTACAGTGGATTCTAGTCCCCACTTGTAAATGGGCAATTGCTTCTACACCATCAATATCACAACCTAGGTCCCAGATTCAGCAGAGAGCTTCAACACATGCTTAATTTCAAACACAGACATACACCCTATTCAACTCAGCATGACAGGAGCGTGTGTTCAACCTGCAGCATGGGGCAAGGAGGCAGCAGATGGGAAATTGGCACAGCAGGGACTGACACAGCATGGTTAGCTACATGTTTTTTTAGTTATTTATACCTGTGGGGATGAGTGGGGAGGGAAAGAGGAAACAAGGGGGAAGCAGGCATGGAAACGGCGGGGGGAAGAGAAGAATGAAATCAACACATTACATGTCAAGGCAGAAGGACTGAGAAAAGTTCCCTGAAGAGACAGATTTCCCTGTCAGGTTTGGGTTTTATTTTTTTTCTTTGGCAGTGTCATTCAAGTAGCACAATGGGATGCTGAGGCTGTTTTCTAATATGCATGAAGAAGTTTAGTCACTGGAAGAAGGTGTCAAGGAATAGGAAGAAGTGAATGTCTTATGTGCATGACAGTGTTCCAGCAAAGCTAACTAAAACATGTGGAATAAGCTCTGGCTCCCAACAAGTACCTCCCCATGTAAGTGAGCTACTCAAACCAGTATGTGAATGTCTTCCAGAGAGCTGAGTGCAAAACAGAACAAACAGAACAGAAGCTGCAATTGACTGCTTCATGACTCCACTCTGATAACCCTTGTGCATAGTTTTTCTAAGACTAGGAAGCAAATAAAACCTTCTCTGTTCTCTGTTTCCAAGACCAGCTGCTTACTTCAAGTCACTTGGGAATGGTTGCTGACCTTGTGCCATGTAAAGGCATGGTCCCTAGTCAAGACAGTGCAGGCTGAATATTGTTTGATGCCATCAATATTTCACCTGGTTTCAGAATCAAAAGCCACTTCTTGCTTTCCCCCATGTTAAGCAGGGATTAGTAGTGCAGAAGTCAGCTCAGACAGATAGGGAGGACTTCTCTCTCAGGGTTAAGAAAGCAAGGAACATCACACTGGCTTCTGGCAGATGTCGAGCACTGTCTACTGTAGGGATTTTCTGACGGTGTTGACCCGTGATGGAGGTAAGAGAGACGCCCGCCTCTCTGTTATGTTTGTGTGGCAAAAACAAACTCCACCAAGGTAGTACCTTCTCCATGTCAAGGCCTGTGCACCAAATACAAGGTGAAAACGTTGATGCAAAGAGTCTGCAACCTACATAAGCAATGGATGGGAGAAGAGGAGAAGCATGGGGAATGGAACAGACCCTTCACAGTCATATCACTCATCAGGGTGAAGAAAGAAACTGAACCAAGGACACTAATCCACAATTCAACACTCTCCCTGCTAGATCAGGATGGGCCTTTTCAAGAGGCCCATGCCAGGAGCTTATTTGCAAGGTACTTCACCACTGACCCCTAAAGCCCTTGAGAGTATGCTGGCTACACTTCGGAAAGCCCTGCTGGTGCCTAATCTCTGCATGAAACCAGCTTTGATAAAGAGCAACTCTGGTGGCCAAAAATGCTGCAGTGATTTTCAAGCAGACTACAAGCTAATCCTCAGGATCATGATTAACATGTTTATTTTGCTCAGTTAAACAGATTCTAATGTCCAGGGTTGGGTGTAAGCACAGTCACTAAGCTGCCAGATTAGGTTGCCTTTGGTGATCTAGGTGGCCATCTCTTGACTCCCTGAGCTTCTAGGGAGTGGGGAGGTGAGATTATTTCCTTTTATTTTTTTAATGTATTATTTATTTATTTATTTATTTATTCAGACCTAAAAACTGCTCTGGTCTAATTAGTCACTTTTAGTCCTAGAGTTAGGCAATTTATTTTCCCATTCATTGCCCATCTAAACAAATTTTCACAGCCCTGGGAAAAAAACGTTTCTTTTTCTCAGTAAGTAAGTAGTAGAAGAAAGGGAGTTGAGATAGATGTAGAAAATAGCTCTCCTCTACTTGTCCAGATGCTGCCAGGTTCTGTAGTCATAATTTCCCATAAGAAGGGAAATGAAAAGGGCTTGGCCTGTTGGACATCTGTTTGCTTTTTGCTCTCAGAAGAACAGTTAAGTCACATGACTTTGAAATAATAAATGGTTCATTTAATAGGCACTAATAAGAGAACATTCTTGCAACCCACACCAGACCTTTCCTGACTGAGATCCGGGATATTTGCTTGACTTGATACAACTTGATTTACATGTCAGCTTTCATGATTAGTGGGGGGGTCCTTTACACAGCCCCTCAAGCATGTGATGGAAAAAGAGAAGATGAAGCATGAATCAGCTTTCAGGAAAACCATACAGCAGCATGATATCAGGAAAACTAGACCTCAGCTAGAGGTCATCAAGTGCAGAACAGGAAATTTTCTCTTGTGCTTTCTGCAAAACACCATCCTGCTGCTGACATAGTCCAGATACCTCAGAAAAGTTCTGTGCCCTTCGGATACGTTCCCACAACCAGCCATCAGGGTGTGCTGCACACAAGTGGTCACTAATTGCATCAGATGAAATCTGAGCTTAATTCAAATTGCACATGCAGTGCCAGATCCTCTCTTCTCATCTTCAGAGATCTAGTCAGGCCAGTATCTTTTCCTTCTCATGGCATCTGGTAGTTACTGACATCCTCTGTGGTCCCTGATGCTGTGCTCTGAATTGTCCTCTCTTGTGCTGTACCTTCCAAGCTGTCCATTTCCTATTCTCCTTTGGGCTTTATGTATTTATGCAGCCCCATCACATCAATAGATGGATGACTCAAGGGTTACAAGCTCGAGGAATGACACAGAGAGAACTAATCCTGCCTTGGGGCCTGAAGATGGTTTAGACAGCCTCTGGGTGGCTCCACATTTTATGATTTCATGCCTTATTCTCCCAAACAGAAATTAAGGAATATGTTCTCAATAAACAGAAAAGTCAATTGAAAACCTAGTTTTAAAGGGATCTGAATAAGTTAGAAATATGGTCAAAATCCAGAATACTTCTGTGAAAATAAGGGAGAAAAAGGCTTTTAAAATACAGATGGAATTTTTCCTTGGCTAAAAATGGCATATTTTTTCTTTTAAACTGAAATGAAAGGACTGGACTAACCCTGAAGAGCATTTCACTGAAATTCAGGAAAAACTGACAGTACTTCTGCCCCTGCTTCTCCCTTGGTATGTTTTTTTTTCTTACAAAAAAAAAACCAAAAAAAACCTTTGTCTTTCACTTCCTATTTCCCCAGACCATCATCTCTCTTTAGATTACAGAGTTTCTGAAGTGGGGAGCACACTGCATGTTCACACCATCATGAGAAGTTTCAAACCTAGGAGTGGCTGAAATATCTATTAAGAGACAAGACCCCATATTGGTGTAAACACAACAGTTGTACAAGAAGGCAGGTCCAATGATTTGCACAGCGTCAGTCCCTGCTCTGCATAGGCTTTTTGTGTGATCATGGTCAGAAACTGGGCTTTAGTCTATAAGGGCACAATACCATGGCTTTTTGGTCTAAATAGCACTCATCATGAGACAAATATTCATAAGGCTATTCCAGCAATGAATTCAGCTTCTTAGACCTCCTAATTTTATACTTAAGATGTAGAATCTGGTAGAGATTAAAGGTCTGTATTCATTTTGCATGCACTTACTGACGATGTAAACCATTACTGATAGTTGCTGTTATTCACATTCAAACAATAGTGCACTACTCACACAAAAGTGCAGAAAATAGGGGTATAAGGAGGTCATTAGAAGAGGTATACAACCAGGGATGTCCACACTGTCCACCTGTTGCCTTGTATGATGGCTATGATCTGGGGAAAGACCAATGTCTTTCCAGGCAGAGAAATACCTTCATTGACCATAAAACCAGCCCATAGAGGTGGTCTGCTTGCCTGAATACAGCTGGCTGAAGCCTGTACACCAGAATTCTGAGCTCAAATTCAAGCAGTCCAGGTGACCCTCTCAGCAACGGCAACAGTCTTGTAGCAGGCAGTCACTAAGGGGCTGCACACACTCAAATCACAGTGTGTTGAGCCCACAGTAATAAGTCAGTTAAATGAATATCCAGATAAATAGGTTTTCATTGATCAAGTGTATGACTTGGAGAACAAACAGCCATTGAAAACATCTAGACAAGCTTGGAAGAGTGCAGCTGTTAACATTGCATACTACATTGTCACCACATATTTAGATTGTTATTAAGTGAACTTTAAGTAAGGCATTCTTCATTTGTCATTTTCCCCCTGGTGAATTCATCTACCAACATTGATTTCTTTTTTTTTTTTTTTTAATCTGAAAACTTGGCTATTAACTTTTCAAAACTTATTAATCTGTTTTCACTCCATTGGTAGCAGCTTTCCCCCACCTTCTACTTAGCTTGTTAAAATTCAGAGTTGATTAAATATGACACAAAAGTAAAATATTACATAAGCACACAAGAAAATTTTTATTTCATTATTGGCACAAAGTGAGTCATCTTGAATATGTCACTGGCTTTGGCTTCATTTTCTCTCACTTTTTTGCTCTGGTTTTATATTTAATCACAGCTTTTTTCTCCCTCTCTTTGCGCATATGATTTTGTTTTTCAAATCCACAGCAGAACGATCTAACTTTGTTCTTATACTATTAATTAACACTATGCTCTAGTTTCCAACATACTTAAATGATGAATAAGGTTAAATTCCAGACAATGTTCTGTACATTGCCATCAATTAACAATTTTTGAGGCAGCGCTTCATTAATAAACATTGATCAGCAGAGCCCTTGTGGGGAGTGCATTGGAGCTGAGAATTTGTACCAGAGGTTCTTTAATATGTGTGCTGGAGTGTGTGGTGTGGGTGAGAGTGTGCACGAGAGTGTATGTGTGCGTGTGTGAAAAAAAATCAATGCAATATCCTAGGAAACTCATCAGCACATCATCTCCTTAAAGGTTAATTAAGAATTTGAGGAAGAACAGAGGGGCTGAAGCAGAGGTGATGGACATCCGTGTCTCTCCAGATCATTAAGTACTAATTAGGTTTGGAAAGTCTATTGAGCTTCCTTGGTCTCATCAAGCCATGTGATAGTCCCTGGGTACCTCAGTGTGAAATGCCATCAGCACTATATCTCCCTTTATGAACAGGATGCACTTCAGTCTCAGGTGTGCCTGTTGTCTCTCACTCTGTGTGTGTATGCCTCTTTCAGTATGTGTCTGATTAAGCTATTTTATATACTGCATAAAAACTGTGTGGAGAATACAAACTGTTTCAGAATCATGTGTAATGCAGCATTTTTGCTGGAAGGCCAAAAAAGGGGTAAAAAAAAGCAAAAAAAAGGTTCCTGTGCAGTATAAATTCAGAATGAACAGGGGAAAAACTTACAAATTCATATGAACTCTCTTGTTGTTTTAGAGATTCTTTTAGGGAGGACTCCAAACTGGCTGCCCCTTACTTATGTTTTCTGAGCTCAAGATGCATTTGGGGCAAGATCACAACTCCACAGCGAAAGTTATCAGAGCAAGATCCCACCATGCATCTTCAAAGAGACCACAATATGTATTTTGTTAATTATCTCTTTTAAGACTCTTAGTAAGATGTGCTGCACAGCTAAATCCCAGAAAAGGTGACAGTTTCTTAGAAATGGCTTCCATGGAAGGTGAAAAGTTGCTTTTAACTTAATTTCCTGGGTGTTTTTTAGCATTTCTGAGTCTACAGGTCTTTCAGGGACAGAGTTTTCTCAGGATGTTTTGTTTAAATTGAATTGGAAATAGAAA
Organism: Aegotheles bennettii; assembly: GCA_013398125.1. Classification (NCBI taxonomy): domain Eukaryota; kingdom Metazoa; phylum Chordata; class Aves; order Caprimulgiformes; family Aegothelidae; genus Aegotheles; species Aegotheles bennettii. The sequence continues at coordinate 34,163 of VZRW01007871.1, read as the reverse complement.
TTTAGATGCTCAGCTATGAACAAGGATCTAGCAAGCAATCCAATCTGTGCCTGAAAGAAACCTTTGGGGTGTCCAAGGACTGAGTCAGCTCTCAGTGCTAATGTGCAAAGTAATTCAAACCAGATACCAGTGACCAGATAGGTTCTTCTGGCACCCAGCCTTGATGGTACTGTTAGAAAAAAAGCACAACTGGGTCTCTTATGAATAACTCAATAATATTTCTTAATTCTAGCTTTTAGGCAGTCTTAAGCTAGTGGCATAGCATAAAACTGTTGAAAAGTATAGAAGAATGGGCCTGGTATCACTTTGGCATTGTCTGTCCTAATTGATCCTTATTCAGCAATAAGCAAGAGGTGTCTTCTTTATATATATAAAGAGCTAATCCACACCCAGTAATACACCTATTCTTTTTCTCAAGATGGAGAGAAGAATAATATACCCTAAGATGTCATCATCCATTTAACAAAATTATACTGGAAAGCGTTCTCCTCTGAGCTGGCATTTTCAAGGAACACCCCATAAAAGGGAGGATGTTGACACTGGGGATAGTTGCCATTTCCTTTTTGAGCCCCATTGAACTTTGACTTTGATTGCACCCAATGGAATGGAAGTTAATGGTTCACTGGCTCAAACTGTTGCCCTGCCAATACTGTGCTATTAACATTTTGCTTATGAAGAGCAAGTCCAGTTCCATTAGCAACATCACAGGGGTGAAAGGAGCAGTCTATGAAGCACTACAATGTGGGTTCCTTAGGATGCTTCTGGAATTAAAATCAACTGCCTCCCACTCCCACCACTACTGTCACCCAATTTTCAGCAGGAGATGGCTGAATTGAAAAGCTACTGATACTGTTGCAGCCTGCATGTCTGCTCCAGAATATCAAGGACCCCTTGATAAACCCATTGCAATGCCTGGAGCACTTCATCTGCAGGCAACTTGCTCTCTGCAATATGGAGAGGATTGCCACTAATCCTGGCGCATTACTGTTCACTTGACAGAAGTCGCCTGAAACAACTTGTGTCTGTTCTTGCCCTGATTTGCTGTCGGTATTTATTAAGAGCACTGTGTTTAAAATGGCACACAATGTAGCCTGCAGATAACATCTTAAGCTTCCTGTCTATACCAACAAAAAAACAAACGCCCCCTCCCAAGAAAATCTCCTCCAAACATTGTCACTCCCCACTTTGCTCAGCCATGTCACCACTGCTGCTTCCTCCTCAAGAGGTCCCTGTGAGAGCAGTGATGGTAGCAAGAGGTACCTTATCTGTATTTTTACTGATAACCATTCCTGAGCTGCTGTAAAATAATTTTAAAAGCTGAAGTTTAAAACCATGTGGTGACATAAAACAAAATATTAACCACTCAAATCAGCTTTATTTTCATAACTTCAGTAGACAAAGGTGTTAGATTGACAGCACCTGTGGTCTTCTGTTGGCCAAGGAGACCTTCATGTTCCTCTCCTTTCTGACACTAAGGAACATGGACACTCCAAGGACATGAAGATACAACAGCTTCTCTGAAAATTCAATCTTAACAATTGCGCTGAGAAGTAAACAAGGCTCACTGTTGAAGGTTGAATATGATGATGACTGTATGATGTGGGCATTTATTTACCAAGAAAGAATGTGGTTTGACTCAATGAATTTTCCATTTTCCACTAATGGTCCTGCACTATTTCCAGCTGGGTTGATTACAACTGTTTCTCCCAGCTTTTTGATATCTATAGGTTTCAATATCATCATAGACCAAGAAGCATCATCAGTTTGAGTAGCAGAAGACTGTTCTCAAGCACACTGGCAAAGAAAATATGTGTCTCCTATGCAAAAACCGTAGATCTTCTGCCAATTCAACTCAAAACTACCATACAGAAAAATAAGCCTGTGATGAGATGAATAATCAGCTGTTGGTTTGTTTTTGTTGTTTGTTTGTTTGTTTTTTAAAGAAGGAAGGTATTAGAGAACCTAAATGAAATCCCTTTGTGCTTCCTTTACTAGCCCTTAAAGATTTTACCCTGCTAAGTTGATATTTCATTGTTAGTGGAGAAAATTTTCAGACCTCTCAAGTCCTTAAAGACCTAATTCTTCTACTGTTGAATGGATAGTATGCTTAAGAATTTAGCAACAAACAAGATTTTTCTTGTTCTTTTTCGTTCTTTTTCACACATTGGTCTCGGGAAAAATTTCATCACTTATGCATGTGAAGTATATGTGTACATGTGCGAGGGTATGCATATGTATCAGTCTAGCATATATTAAGTCATTTTATAGACATATGAATATATATACATATTTGTGGAAAGGACATGTATGTGTGAAGAAGGAATACTGTTATATCTGGTCTGGGTGTTTGTGTACTTCAGGCAGTGTGTACGTAGAGAATGGTGTGGGTTAAAGAAGAATGTTTATATTGTGGTAACAGTCCTAAACAGCAAAAGGAGTTAATACAAACTTTAACTCTTCTGATCTCAGTAATGCACTAGAAGAAAAACCTGTAGGATATCTTTCTCTTTGTCTTTCAAATACTGGACAGGTTTGCAAGGCCCTCTGCACCAGCTTAGTCCATGCAGCATCCTCACATTTGTCTGGGACAAGCACATTAAATATGGCAGATAGGAACAGTGTTTTCAAGTGAGGGACAGATGGCTGTCCAACATTGACACCACAGGTGTCCAAGACTTTTTATTCAGTTTCATTCAGTGGAACTTTTGCTCCCCAGTCCCTTGCTACCACTATCAAACTCTTCCAGATGCAAGAAAGAATGTGGGGACAACGTGATAGAATTACAAAAGGTGATAGAGCCATTTGTTAATCCCTCAGGGAAATTAGTCCATCAGACAACACCCTGCTTCATGAACCAAATCTCTGGGAAACAGGTGTGTGTACTGGGTGTGTGTGTGTCTGTGGGGTAGTGGTGGAAAGCTGTCGATGCAAGGGAGGGACACAAGAAGAGGATTAGCTAGCTAGTGTCAGGTTGGGAGGTGAGGAAAATTACAGCCAGAGCCTGATGGGGTATAACAGGGTGCCCAAAAGAGTAAGACACCATGTCTGCCATAAACAGTCTCCTATTGGTTTCATTTGAAAACCTCAGGACAAAGAGGGACACAAGATCTCTGGCATCACAGAGCCTTGCTTATCAAAGTCTTTGTAGATACCAGTGGGATGAGATGGAGAAGAATAAAGGCTCCCTTGTGCTTCAGTTTCTTCATCCATTCCTGCAGAGTGCAACACTTGGAAGCTTTAAGCATTTAAAGTTACAGATAGGGATGGCCCTGCCAGCACAAGGCAAAGTCCTTGGTAAGCTTAGCTCTGGCCTTAGGGATGGAAGATGCACTGTATTACTTTGTGCACTGCTCACCTTTCATTGTGACAGTCCTAAGAATGCAAAACTGCCTAAACAGTGAAGGGAGAGTCTGCCTTGTCTGGCCAGCCACAGCATTTACAGAAAAAACTTTCTGTGAGCTCTGAAAACAAAGAAATCTGGCTTCTAAGGGTTTGTACTGTGAACCCCAATCCCATTTGGATTTTCTGGTGTCTAGTTAGGGGTGTGCTTCAGCGTATCCTCTCCTTCTATGTAGGTGTGGTGCTCTGAACTGCAAATGACAGTGTATTCCTCTATGTCAGCACTCAACAGCTTCCTCTTTGGGAAACAAGGTAGCTGGGATGAGAGGAAAAAGGAGCTTACTTTATGTATCTGCTCACTTATTGAGGGATATTGGCATTGTGAGATATGATTCTCCAGACCGGAACCTCCAGGATCAAAATCTGCCATGTTACAGGTTCATATTCTGCATGGGCTATAGATCTAAATCACTATATGCTCCCTGAGGAGAGGAATAGGGGAGGAATCATAACTTGACACCTGTAAAATTTTATTTCTTTTAGGGAGGAATCAACAGAAAGTATTTTTCCAACTTTTAGACACACACCTTTCACCAGAAATCAGAAAATATAAAAAGAATTTCAAAAGCATCTTACTAAACATAGGTTTGTTTGGAAAGATATTTTCCATTAAAAAAAGAATATTGCAAATGCTCACTTTTGACCATCTTTTGGATATAGCTTACATTGAATTGCAAGCCCTGGATATCAAGTACTTCACCTTTGATGGAGCTATATGAATAAATAAGTGTTTTTCTTTGCATTCCCTAAGAATAACTGCATTTCCTCATCATGGCTACTGGGGGTGCAAAACTGTCCTGCTTCTCCAGAGACAGGCAATGCTGCAGGGGTATATTCCCACCCATACAACCAAAATGCAAAACATCCTTCAAGCATTGTTCAGGGAAATTGTGTATAGCATTTTGACAAGGCATATTCTTTACACTACACATGAACTAACTTAACTTTACATTAGTAGTTTCTTCATGATCTCTGGAATTTTTATTTATTGGATGAAAGGAGTCATAATTTGGCCAAATTTGAAAGTTCAGATGCCTTTTAGTTTTCTGCATTAGAAACAAACCTCCCAAGCTTTATCACTTTCGCCTGTCTTTAGCTGACGTGAATAGCCTGATTCAAATTTTTGTAAATATACTTCAGCTGGTGTCTGAGAGGTACTCCGCACTGCAGAGGAATGAGTCACGTTGTTGCTTTCACTTTTACACTGGGGATACTGCTCCTGCCAGGATCTTGCCATTTACTTGGAGAACTAGTCAGTACTCCTTTCATATTCCAGATTGTCATCCTTCCCTTCCCTTCTCTTTCCCCCTTCTTCCACTCTCTGGGAGCTGCAGGACAGCATCTTTCTATTGTCCTACTGAGACAGACCTCCAGTAAGAGATGTTGCTTGATCCCTGGAGAAGGAAGGAAAACAAAACCCCAGAAAAACAAAACATGTTCCCATTCACACCCCAAACACTGATTATGGTCCCTCTGTGTCAGCTGCACCATCATACTACTGTATTGTATCTTGCCATGGTTTTTTTGGGTGGAAAGCTGCCTATGCAATCCGTGAGCACTGTTGGAACAGCCCCATTTTACAAGCATAAAGTATTATGATTGCATTGATTTCCATCATAAATCATATTTTCCATCCTCTGTCTCTCTTTCCTTGCACTGACTGAATTAAGCCTTGGTGTTTTCTTTAGCTGCTGCCAGAGCTGAGGCTTGAGATGATATTAGGGTAATGATGATAAATTTTACCCTCAAGACAAACCATTTCCACATTACAGATAATGTTTTTTTCCAAATAAGTTCTGTTATTGGAATCCAGGACCCACCACATCTGCAGGCTCAGAGGCTGCCTCCACACAGTCTCTTTGCTGTAATGGGTTTATAGATTTGAAAATTTGCTCTAAACAAATAAATGACAGAAGAGAGGAAAGAATGAATGAAGAAACTGAGAGACAGAAACAACCAGAAGGAGGAGAAAAAGAAGAGAAGGAAAGGGGAAAAATTGGAGAAAGGAAGAAGGCAAAACATAAGGGAAAGAAGATATAGAACAATGGGGGGAAAAGAAAGTAAGGACAAAAATGGGGTAGTGCATGCAGTAAGGTACCAGCAAGCCCGGTACTTGCTCTGTATGTGTCTTTGGGAAGGAGACAAGCATGAGTGCCACACAAACATGCAGATCCCCACCCCTGCCTTCTTAAAAGACCATTCCCTGGCATCTCATCTCAGAAAGGCCTCAGACAGACTAATGTAATATTCGTGTAAAATCTCATCTGTCCCCACGATGGACCAGAAGGAAACTGAGCTAAGTCTGACCCAATATTAGTATCTGTACTATGGCCTCAGTCTCAGGTGGTGTCTAAGGTTATTGTCTAACTGGTCTAAGGTTATTCTCAATTTTCTGAAGCTACTGCAAAGCAGGTCATTTTCCAGCTTTTATCTGAGGGGAATTCAGTGTGTGTATTCAGGCCTGAAGAACAGTGTCCCATGCTCACCAGAGTATAGATTCTCAGCATAGTGACCCTCAGTACATCAGCAGAGGGAGGCCAAACCCATTACTTACTTGTTCTTCAGCCTGCATAAAGGGAGGCAGTTCACCATGTCACTGTGGCATCTTACAGGGGTACCCCTGTATAATCGGTATCCCTCACTGGTGCTCCATCTGTGATTTGGAGCACAATTCTGTAAATCCTATGCTCTCTGTGTGGTTTGTAAGCACCTAAGTCCTTCTCTGCTCTGCTCCCCACCTTCACCAGACCATACCTGCTTAAGTGGCTTTTTGCTTTTTACTCTACTGAATGAGTAAAATCCCCCATGGGAACACAGACAGAAATGTCTGCTTCAGCAGCAGGCAACTTTTGCGAATCAGGCTGGGTCAGACCAACACAGGAGTTCTGGGAAGGTCTGGTTGGGGTAATCACCTACACACACAGACACTCCCATGAAAAATAGCACACTTTGATTCTTCCTCTGTTTTCCTCATGGTTTGTCCTGCCGGGTGAGACTTTCTGAGGAAGCTGACTAGAATCTGTCAACATTTGTGCATGCAAAGGAAGGAGAGTTTCAGATCTTTGGTTCATCTTGAGATGTAAAATTGCATCTCACTAGCTTATACTGTGACAGTGGAATCCATCTGAATGAAAGCAGGTATATGTGACAAAGATGTCTCCATCAGAGAGAGCCACCACCGACACCCTTCAGAGTCAATGGAGGCAAAAATGCAATCCTAGCTTGTGTTTTGTCTCATCTTCTGGTGGACACTTAAGTAAGTCAGATGAATCCCCAACTAGTTGTAAAGGAAGTTGGGAGTGACTTGCTTAGATACAGCAGCCTACATCTGAGATCAGATGAGTTTTATGCAGCTGTACCTTATTTCTTACTGGTCCAGCTGCTTACAAAGAGAAAACTAACTCATGCTGTATTTTTGTGGCTTACATAAGCATCCCCTGTGTGATCTGAGCTGGCAAATAATACTATTGCACAATGAAATAGGTATACTGCACAGAAGAAGCAAAGAGGTGTCTATCATAGGAAAATTAATTTAATCACAGTGCTGGAATATGAAATGAAGGTGGAGAAAAAGTGAATCTCATGTGGTTTGCTAAAGATATTCTTTGTTTTCTCTAAAAGGAGGCATGATCTTACAGACAAAGGCTGACTTAGCATGACAAGCCTCTGGGCTAAATTCTCCTGAAAAGGACAGAGAAGAGCTCATGGTTTTAAGCTCCAGAGAGATGTGGAGTTACAGCTCCCTGCAGACCTTGCCTCTCAGCCCTGGACAAGTTGACAGGCCTCAAAATTTTACCCCAATAGCTCTTCACTCTGAACCCACACAAGCATTTCAAAACCATCTAATGAGCTAAGGGGAAATGTTAGACTCACAAGGTTTTTGTTGAGGTATTTTGGGTCTGCACAGACATTTGGGTAGTCTGGACTTCACTCTCAGTAGAACAGAAGTAAAAGTGGTGATGTTGGCAAAGTGTCTTCTGGAGTGTCTGGTATCTGAGGCCACAGCTCCAGCAGCAGACTAAATAGGTAGGAGTGTGGGTTTAGGGACTGAACTGAGAGCACTCAACTGGGTTTATTAGCATGATCCCTGGCATGACTTTAGCTCATGCCAGCTAGTGCTCTCCCACACAATATTTTGATATGGTGGTTAGCTCAGACTGGGAATGGTGTCAGATGGAGTCTGGATGAGGCCTCTGTTTTGGGAGACAGAGTTTAGGCACATGGATGGGCTTTGATTTGTGCCATTTGCCCTTGGGTCCAAAGAACAGGTCCTGGCTTGTTTGATATAGCTGTGTAGCTGTTGCTTTATTAATCCTGTCCAGTTAAGCCAGCTATCTCCTGCAAACATTTTTCTTTATACTCCAGGATCCAGAAAAGCAGAGGAATATCTGATATCCTGATTCATATTTCTTCCTCTGGAGCTCAGAATTATTGTTCATTGCAGCCTTAAGCCAGAAGCCCTTGCTGCAGCAAGCCTGGGCAATGCTGAAATACAACCTGATGCAGATGGTAGGGGCCAGCTCTGATTCTGGCCAACAAATTTACAGCAGAGGGAAGGGAAAAAAATGGACCTGCAGATAGGTAGGCAGGTGGCAGGCAGTTTATTTCATTGGCAGTGCTGGAGTGCCTACTTCACAGGATGCTAAATGCAGTAAGTGGAGAGGAGAACAAATCTAAGAGGGAAGAAGGAGGGGGTGAAGCAGTCAGTGCTCTTCAGGGTATATCCTGCACTTCTAGAGCAGACTCAAAAAAAGGAAAATGTCTTCAGGATGCTGCCTTTGCAGGGTCCATGTCTTTATTCATATCAGCCCTTAAAAGAGGTGCTACCTCTGAGGACATGAGCCATGTTTGAAAGCCAGCAGCCATAGCATGTCCCTGCTGCAAGTCCAGGTTGACACAAACAGGTCTTCCTGGGCTAAGTGTGCCAGATGATATGTCCTTAAAATTGGGCTTAACTGTTTTACTTACCTGGATGGATCAAATTGGCATCAGTCTGACTCAGTCAGACGGCCTGGCAATTCTACTAGCACCCTATAATAAAAATCTACCTGATATCCTGCTACTGCAGCCAGACCCTTCAGAAATCTATCTTGTCCTCCATCATTCCTCAAGGCTAACTGCTTTCTGGTAGCGCTGACTAAACAAATTAGACCTCCTACTAGCAAGTCCAAACCTCTTTAAGAATGCAGTAGGATGCTAATACAAAGGGCCAGGGCTAAGTAATACATTTTCCTCTATCCCTTTCTATCCCACAGTTTAAAAAATCAGCAAAAGCTTTATGTGTGTCCTTTCACCTGTGGAATGCCTCCTTTTTCACTATGCTCTTTGCAGGAAAGGAGGAACCACATCTGAAACGTGGAATTTAATGCACGTTTCAGTTGTGCAGTAATGTGCAGTAATGCACAGTTTACAAAGCAGGACTCCATTCTATTAATGAACTGACTGCATGGGAGACGAGCAAAGGGGACAATGCAGCTGGGGAGCTCCATGAGAGCTGATGCTGTACCTGTGCAAACTGAAGCAGCCATAAATGAAAGCAGCACTTGGGCTTCAGGGCACAAAGCTACACACCTGCAGATACCAGGAACAAACACTAAGGCAGTCAAGAAGATCCTGGAGCCTAGTGTCCAGAAGCTTCATGTCCTAAGAAGGGTTTTTTGCACAGTTGTTACTCCTCTGCCTCCATAAACTGAACAAAAATGAAGGCACCATTTTTGCATTGCCTGGTAACTCAGCAGTAGCAAAGGCAGGAGTTTGATCACCGTTCCTAGGACCTCGTGGACAAAGTACTTAAGAGGACAAAGTCACTCTCACATTCACTATCAACCAGTATTGCTGCTGTCAGGCACACCACAGGGAGAAGGATTAGATAAAGCACAGAGTAGAACCTATCTTCCACCTTGTACAGGAGCATTTATAAGTCAGTGTAATGGAACATTTATAGTTACTGTGGCTGTACAAGACAGCTTCAGTCTGCTGGTAATGCTAGGCCTGGTTTTGGATGGAGAGAAATACTAAACTAGATTCAGAATATTTCATGGATGGTATTCTATTTTATTCCATTTGAACCATGTTTTGGTTTATCTTGAGTTTAATTTGAAGGACTGAGCAGTTTTGCAGTAAATCCCATAATAAGATCTACATGAGAAATACATATAAAAAAAACCCCCAACCCATCCCAACAATAACAAAACCCTTTCTTCTGCTGCTGCTGATAACTAGGCCTATTACTTCCCAGTCTGTGTTTGGTTTCAACACCGTATATTCGCTCAGCTGCAAACAAGAGACCAAGACAGCTCTGACTAGAGCTACCCTATAAATGATTTTGTCCTTGATGTTTGTTCTCACTGGAGAGGTGCCAAACTCCCTGCCATGTGTTTAGGTACAGGTGGTAAATAGGCTTTTTTGGCTGGTTCATAGGTAATTCACAGGTAGTTTGCTAGGGAAATCCAGGTCTGCACCCAATCAGAAAACAGAACTGTTTAAAAAAACCCTCTGTGTCCTAAGGTTAACGCCTCAGTATGAGGTTTATAACATTTTTTCCCCCAGATTGACCCAGTGGATGACGTCTCCCACCTCATGGTGTCTTTTACAGCAAAGAGCCTAACCTGGGCAATAAAGCTTTGTGTCAGGTTGTACTGATGTGTAGCACACAGGGAACCACACCTATCGTGTGCTGTTGCCTCTCCCAGGCACTTGATTTCTCTTTTGACCTGCCCTGAAGTTGACAAAAGCTGACAAAATCCTGGAGCTCCTTGGATGTCCAAAAGGAGTGAGAGTGTCTCGATTTAGATTAATGGGTATGGACTGGCCATGATTAAATTTAGGCTAGGAAGGAAGAGGAGGCAGAGATGTGGAAAAGGCTTCCAAAACAGAACAAAGAACAGGAGTGATCTGAACAAACCAGATGCCTATAACTGAGCCAGGCCCCTTCTACTCGGTGGAGAGAATTAAGCATCATTTATGAATCATCTCACCCTAACAAGGCATCCAAAATAGACCAGATGAATCACAGACCAGAAACACCTTTTTTTCTCCCCTTGCTGTAAAAGCAGAAGGTAACTCTCTGAGACAGAGACATTTACACTGTAAGTGGTTAAAGTTAGGTGAGATGAATTAAAAAAAAAAAAAAAATCAACAACAAACCTCTAACTTAATTGTTCTGAGGTGCAACAGGACACTTTTATGATGTTTATCTGACACAAATGAATATGACTGAATGTGATGATGCAAGGAGTCCACTGCAGGTTAAATGAGACAGTTTTGGCAGCAAACAGTTAATAAGAAACCTACCTTCACGGAAACTGCTCACAACCACTGTTAAAAAAATCCATAGACTTTCCTTGAAACTAATGCAGCACTTCTTGGTTTATGTTGGGGTAATGAAGAACTGTGTCTTTCCTGTTAATTTGAATTTAAGGTCTAAATACTACAGGGTTTCTCTTCTCTCTTTAATTAATCTATTTTCATCCAATATTCCTGTAATTAACCTAGATGAATCAAGCAGTTGATTCAAATAAGGAAGAGGCAGAGACTTATACATGAGTGAGGGTTCTCCTGATATTCTTTTTCACAAATTTGTTTCAAAGGCCACCTTTCAAGACTCCTTTACTCTCGAATAAAGTCAACTTTTCATGTAGTTATTTCTGTTGCCATTGCTGTCTAAAATACCACAAAAAATCATTACTTATGTGAGGTTTCACATGCCAAAACTAATGGGACATAATGGTAGGTGATGGACAGGAAAGATGGAGGTTTTATCTTCTGGGTATCTCTTTCTAATAAAAGCACAGTGGTTTTTTTACAAAAAACCCTGTGTGCCTTTGGCACAGGTTGTATCAATGGTGAAGAGTGATGGATCCCAGACATAAAGAGGAGCCAGCACACATGGTCCCAAAGGTATTGGTACCTTCTCCAACCCAGAATGAAGTCCTGTCTTCCCTCTTTTGCTAGGAGTTATCAGTATTAAATCACACTTCTGACACTAGTGGGGTATTTTTTTGAGTAAGGAAGCATGTCAGATCTGGCAAGCATATTCCCTCTTGGTGTCCTCGTGCTGAATCTGAAAACGACAGACTCCACTTCTTGCTTTTAGTTTGGAAGTGATGGGTGAATTTTTGAAACAGTATGAAAAAAGTAATTCTGGGGTACCTCTAACTTGATTCACAAAACACACCACAATAACGTGTCACAAACCCCTGACACAAACCTCCCAGGCCACAAGGTTTGACCCTATAAATGAATGTTTTTGTTGCCTCATTACTTGGGTGAATGGATCCTGAAGAATGACTAGAGCAATATGATTTCTTGCCACGTTAACCTCCTTGCTCATACTTTTTCCCCACTTCACTACATATCTAGCATTAACAAGGAAATCTGTGTGCGTGGTGTAGCTTGTCCAGCATTTCAGATCTCCTGCAGGCTCCCCAAAAACTCTTGCATCTTTTGCAGTGGCAGCTGAGACGCATTGAGCATGGTTCCTCTCTGACTGCTGCCTGTTTTGAAACCCCCACAATAGGACTGGTTCTGATATATACAAGGCAAAATCTAACACCACTGCTTCCACTTCTTCAGAAAAGGGATCTTGCTACACTCGCATCTCACTAACGAGATGAATTATCTGAGCTTGATCTTCTGCTAAATAATAATAACAACAACAATAATACATTTTTAACATATTGCCTGGTGCTTCAAATGATGTAAAAACTGTTTTGGAGAAGTCTGCCAAAGGTTAGTTGGATGCAGATGGTTTAAGAACATTACTTGAGTCCTTTCACAGATTAAGTTATTGTATGGGGAGAAAACCACCACCCACAGCCACCCTTGCCCCTGACACATGGGTGGATGCTCATAACTTGCTCCTCTTCCTTTTCTCTTTCCCTCTCCATCTCTGTTTCCACAGGGTAATCGCCTCATTTGAGGTTTAATGTAACAAAAAAACCGACTTCGTGAGTCAAAAAGCCACAAGATGGCATTATAGAGCAATTAAACGAAAAATCTGTGCTGGAATCTGTTTTTCCCCTCGCTAGTGGAGGAGGAATTACGAGCAGGGGAACGGCGCTCGCTGTAAGAGGGGACAGGTGCTTCGGAGCAGCTTCCAACACAGCCACTGTCCCTTCTGTTGAACGGTCTCATCTGATTAACTCTTATTAACATTTCCAAGATTTCAGATGAAAGCTCTTCAGGAAGCAGAGGAGAACACGTGCCTCTTCATCTAGCCTTTCTTAATGTTATTTTCCTCTTAATGCACCAGCTTTTTCTACCTTTTATTTTCCCTTCTCTTTTCCTCCCTTGTTCATAGGTGTATGTGGTTGTGCTGGTGCTGGTTTTGGGGAAGGGTGTGTGGTACATGAGTCTGTTGTCCCTTGAGGGAGTGGAAGTTATATAAAGTGCCTGTTTCACCACAGCGTGTGCTGCAGCTATGAGCCTGTGCAGTCCTGTTGTGGGTTAGTGTGGGGCACAAAGGACCAAAGGGAAGGGCAAGTGTGAGAGTACGTGGGGTGTGCACACATGTGCAACCTGTATGAACAGTGTGCAAGCACACACAGGTTACACAAACATCTCGAGGTCACCTGGCTGAAGCACACACGTGCACAGCACGGTGGTATGTCTGTACTGTGGCTGCTTGTCTGTGAAACAGCAAACGCTTTCACTGGGAAGTTGTCTTGGGAAATGGTTGTAGGTGTGGTGTGTGTATTTTTTGTTGTGCTGTGGCAAGCTTTGTAGCTATCAAAGCACGTTGTGAGTGCGCAGGCATCTCTTGTGGCTTGTGGGCTCCGTGGCACAAGGCAGGAGTGTGTGTTGCGGTGGGGTGTGAATTTCTCTGGCAAATGGTGCCTGCATGGCCATCCTGGACACGGCCAGGCTGGCTGGCCCTGCAGTGCAGCAGGCAGTGTGTGTGTACCAGCACCCCCATGTTTCATTCTTCGGTGGGGTGTGTGATTTACACATACGTGAACGTTGTGGAGGACACATACATCTGGTTTTGGGTAGTCACAGCCCACTGCATCGGTGACAGTGGGGAAGGGGAACTGGATCCTCAGCCTGATCTTGTGGCACTTGTCAGCATAGAGGGGGAAAAATAAGGGTGAAAAAAATCCAACCCCGCTGCTGACTTTCCCTGCAGCTTGGCAGAGAATGCAGCACTCACAGAAACAACTGCTGCTCGCTGATACCTGAACTAGCTTATTTTTGTAAATAATACAAAATCCCTTTAATTTCACATCATGCATTGTTACAGGCCAGGCCAAGGAATGTATTAGGGCTGATTCCTCAGAGCATCCCGCAAATGAGACAGAACTCAAGCTGAACACACTTCAGAAATCAGCGATTCGAAATAAAAGCTAGGATCACCAGACCTCTCCAGTGTCTCTTTTCTCTTTCTTATGGTCAGTGAGGGCAGGTACTTCTCTTAGTGGTTGCTAGTGAACAAAGAGATGCAAAGGTACAAATGTTGTTTTATATGCAGTGCTGTTTGAAGGAGTGTGTTGAGAAACTATTTTCGTTATTATTAGAAGTCATCTTAGTATTGTTATTTTTAGTACTCCTTCCACTATGCTTTTCAATTGTTACTATTATGAAATTATTTCTTAATCAAATTGGCTAAGGGAATCTTTGAATTTTTTTCCTTTTCTTTTTCTTTCTTTCTTTTTTTTTTTTTTTTTCCCAGCTATAAAAGAGCTAATAAGTTGCCGCACTGGGGCTCCAAGGAATTGATGAGAGATTATTCCCTCTTGGATTACTTTCTCGGTGCTTTGTCCGGCTTCATTTTAATATTAGCCATCATTGTTTCATATTTGCATTGTGCTCCAGTCAGAGATCATTTCCATACTGCATTTCCTTAAACATAAGGCTCCCAAAAGCTTAAAGACAGAAAAGAGTGCCGGGGTGAGGCTCTCTGTGTACCAAGGTGCTATTTTTCACGGCAGTCTGTGCCACGGTGTTCTGCCTTTGCTTTCTTTCTGGTGTCTGAACCTCTGGTTTTGAGTTCAGCTGTGCACTGGGGCTCAGCCTGTGTAACAGCTCCCTGCTGCCACCAGGCAAGGATGGTCTCTGTCCCCTGCCAACCTCCTGGTGACCGTGTGGTCCTGCCACCCTGCCCTAAATGAATTTTGGTGTTTGTGAGACATACATACTGTTTCTGAGAAAACGTACTGCAGGGCACCAGAAGACCAAGCTACAGTGCAAAAAGCCACAAGGAACTACTGCAGATGGAGTGATTTGTTTAGTTTGTGACCGTTCCACCCAAAATGCAGGAGGACCCAAGCCTGTAAGTGGGACCCCAGACCCCGTGCTACTACCGCTATTGCTACAGCATTGCTGCTGCTGCTGCAAAACATAGATGTGGAGAAACAGAGCAAAAAAGGAGATGTCTTCGGAGCCGAGATCCCAGTAAAAAGATTCCTCGACATAATTAAAAGAGGAAGGCATCTCTAACACTAAGAGCCCAATATCACGGTTATTCATGTGATATGAAGAGACAGCTCTGCACAACGTCTTAGAGAAGAAATCCCTTCCCAAGAACACTCTGAGGTCCTGATTTAGCACAGACTTAAAAATGCATTTGAGTCTCACTATGTCCAGTGATGCTTACTTCTGTGTGTACACCATGGCTTTCAAAAACTGCACCAGGGCACATAACAGCTTACACCCAAAGAGAAAGCAGATGTGGGTACAGCACAATTATGGGCTGTGGATTCAGGCTGCCTGACAGCCTTTCCTTCAGTGGCTACCCCGTTGCTACACAGAACGTGGAGAGACCTTTCTGGTAAGGTATTATCTGCTTCAGGCTGAAACAGCTTAACCATTACGAGGATGAGATGATCACCCTTGCATGGGAGATTTCTGCTGAGCCCCTTTCCTGGCTTGAAGGGACTCAAACTCTGCTCTTGGAAAAAGTTCCATTCCCCCAGGCTATAAGCTACACTATAAGAGAGGAAAGACAGTTGCACCTTCTGAACCCTAACACAGTAAAATTAGTGAGAAAAGACACAAAGAATATACAGAGTAGAAGAAAGGAGAATGACAGGGGTGTATCTCCAAAGCTCAGAGATTAGAAAGCACACCGTTGAGTGGGAAAGTTAATGCATTTGCCTTTGATTCAATGCTGATTTCATGTAAAATACATTCAGAGATTTATTTTTTTAAAAAATAATGAAAGAGAGGCTGGGCTATTCTTCAAGAACATACACTATGTATATGGTTACAATAAAAAGAAAGAAATGTTTTATGCAATTATTATAGAAGACAGTATGATTAGACAGGCAGAGAAAGATAGAAATAGGCAGACGGGCAGAAATATAAAAGAAAGACCCAGAGAACTAGCTAGCTGTTAGGAAAGCTGAGTATTATGAGAAATTATTGTCTAAAACAGTAGTCGTGTAGAACAATAGATTAGGGAGAAAGAACCCTTAGCCTGTCGTTGGTAAGGAAAAGTAGTGCAAGTTCAGGATGCAGTGAAGCATCCAAAGGATGGTTGAGTGGGTTAATAATGTCACAGCGACATAATCAAATTAGTAATGCTATCTTGGCGATGTGGTCTAGTCTATCTAGGCATTTACCTGGTTACATTGTTCAAAACCGTATTGCTCGAGAGGCAGAGCAGTCCAGATGTCCTCCCCATCCTGCACCCTGCGCAGGCACACAACATCCCCTCTTACGTAAACCCTCACTGCAGGGAGAGGGGAGTTAATGGGGCAGAAATCCCTGCCCTGCTCTCTCCTCCGTGTCTCTGAGCCCCGTGTCCTGGCTGCCAGCTCCCAGCAGCCTCGCTGGGGCAGAGGTCCAGGGAGAGCAGCCCCGCTGGTACAGCAACGTGATGCCCTCCCTGAGACAGCTCTGTGAAACAGTGCTGGCTGAGGGGAAGTGGCATCAGCCTCCAGGCATGGGTGAAGCCAAAGCGAGAGGAATGAGTGAGTGTCCCTGAAGTCCTTCCTGGAGGGAAAAGATCTACTTGGGGAAGGATCAGATGTTTTAGTATGTATCTCCTCCCCCCTGATTCATACAGAGCAGCACAGCCTCTCTGCAACTCCCCCTTTTCTTTCCCCATCATCCTCTGTGACTCCCTGACTATCTACTGCCAGCCTAAAGCAAGGTAGCCTGATGGAAAGAGACCTGAGCAAGAACGAATCTGGATAGACAGGGGAATAAGGTAGGAATCACATGATAAGGACTGGTCTTAAATGGCGTGTCAGACTTGGGACATCCAAAAGGTGAAGCAGATGAAAATGCATAGGAATGGATGGGTGGCATACAGATAGAGGTATGGACTCATTTCACAAGGTTGGGTATGTCCAGACTGGAAATTTGTATAGGGAAAGAGAAGGGAAGAGAGATCTTACAAGAGTAGTAATACGTGAGGAAGCATAGGAAAAGAACTCATTTGAGCTGTTTTTTTCTAAGAATGAATTCCCAGGTTTCACTTTATCAGACTGAGATTTAAATGTGTTTATTTTTATATAGTTATCTTTCATAGGGGTTCTTAATTTAAATACATATATGTAATGTATATGTGTATATAGGGAAAATAGAAATCAATAGTTATAAGGGTCTTTTCTTGAAATTCCCACAACTTAGAAAGGACTGTAAAGGACACTGATATCTGTGTGAGAAAAGACCTCACTCCAGCACCCTCCATCTGCTCTTCTCTTCCAGGACATCAGGAGGAAAAGCAAAGAAATGCAGTTTTCCCTGCTCCACCTCAGTGAGGAAGAAGCAGCACAAAGCGTCCCCATGTCTGTCAGCAGGACTCGGAGATGGGCATGGGGCTCTCAGGGAAGGAAATAGAAAATAAAATCAAATGAGGCTTAATCCAAAAAGCAAACGTTTGCAGGGACAAAGCCACCACAGGGATTGTCATTTCACAAATTGTATTAATCTGGGCAAATAGTGCTTCAGAAACAGTAACCATGGTGTTTATGCTCAGTTCCCCCTCCTGATCTTATCTTCCTTCCCCTGCTCCCCTTAATATGAACCAAACCCTTATCAGTTTACACCAAAAGTCTCTTCCTCAACACAGCAATCGTGCAAACCTGGAATTTGTGTATGAATCCAGTAAAGAGATGACTGAAATGTGACTTTGTTCCTTTAGTTTAGTAGCAGGAGAAATTAGTAGTGCAAGATGACAAAGCAACTGAGCACCCAGATCTCCATGGAGCAGTTCCTTCACTTTCTAGGGGCTGTGTGTCTGTAAGTAGGATTGCATTATCACACTCCGCATCTTAGGTCCAAATAAATGCACAAAGCTGAGCAGGTAGCGGGAGGGCTGGAAAACTAAACCATACATAAGGGAAACAGAGTAAGCAATAAAGAGCAAGGACATAATTATAACCAGGCTTGCAACACTTCCCACGCTCCTTTTTGGTCCAGCCAACACATTGGCCACCTGTTTGCCTTAGGAGATGCTTTGCTATAGCTGTAGTCCTTCATTAAAGAAAGGAGATGAGAGGACAGGAATTTTTCTAGAAGCTAACAGAATCTTTCTCTATTTGCCTTAGTGTAGTCACTTGGCATCTGGATACCTACAAATTCAAGAGTTTTCTATGTGCAGGTTTTTTCATGAGGAAAAGGAAGGGACAGTGGAATTTCAATTCTATGGGTAAGCCAGCAGAGAAACAATAAAAGAAAAGCAACCTTTTTGCCTAATTAATACTGACTCAAAACAATATTGGGAAAAGAGCTTCCCTGGCTTGTTATTCTGCAAAATCTACCAGACCTGCTCATGAGCTGGGGAGGTGGAGGCAATTTTTTTTTTCTTACTTAATTTCGAAGCCACTAAAACGTTATGGGTTTGAACATTTCAGTTCAATCTCTAAAGCTATGGAGTTCATGTTCTGATTAAGAGAGGCAGTGAACAAAGGAGCAGAGAGTGTGTGGGGGAAGGAGGTAAAAGAGTAAAAACTAGCATGGTGAAAAGGAGGCAAAGTGAAAAATACATTGAAACTGTGAAAAAAAACCCTTTAGAAATGTCGAAAGAAAAAGTTATAGAAGAAAAAAATGCTATCTTCTGTATCTACCTAACAGTTCCCCCATATTTTATCTGTCATGCTAATTATCAGATTTAGGTGTTTGTACTTTATGCAAAGACGAGGGTGTGGGTGAGCTCATGTGCGTGTCTCAAGACAATTCACACATACAACAGGCTGATTTCCCCCTTTAGCTAGAGGAAAGGGGTTTTTTTGGTGTTGTATTTTTTTTTTCCAATTGAATCACCGTCAGAATGAGCTGAATTACAGGAAAGACGAGGTTAGGCAGCTCATGTAGCTTTTGAGAAATCCAATAAAAAAATCCAAAGGATTCCCCAAACCCCAGAACTGCAGGAAATGTGCTAGTTCCTGGGTATTACATCGTTTCCTTCCTGACATATTAATGCCCAATACGCAGCAATATGCAATGGTAAGCTCTGCTTTACTTTTTCTTGCTAAGGCTTTCATTCAGCCTGCAGTTCTGTACAATAATGCACCTCCCCCCCTCCCAAAGTTGCACTGAGTTTTGCACCCACGTTCATCCCACCTGCACCCGGAAAATCACTAGCTTTGGCTAAACCGTGCTGCAGGATGCGGATGGGGTTTAAGCAGGGGAAGGTGTGCAGAGGGCAGTTAGCAACGCGGTGAGGTATGCCACAGCTCAAGTGACAACTACTCATTAGCAACTAATCCAATCACTCCTGCTAATCCAATCAGCCTGAATATCTGGAGTCGCTGCTTTGCAAGGGTGGTCATTTTGCTCTCTCAGATAACCCAGGAAATTCAGTGAGGACCAAAAGCAAGGCGAGGTGGCCCTGTGCACTTGGCAAGTTCAGTCCAAGCGCCGGGGCATCACCTGCAAACTGGCCTTGGATCCGCATGGCCACACAGCGACAAGTCAAAAGTCAAGGCACCCCTGAGAGTCTCTTTGCACTACCATAAACAAGCTTCTCGCTAGCTCGATCCGAGTGCCGGCAGCTGGAGGTTGGATGGGGTGAGGAGGGGGAGGATAAGGAGAGGGTTAACCTGTCGCTGTCCCCTCCCCGGGGCCACCACTCCAGCACTTCACAATCCAGAGATGAAATTTTTCAGCAGCCGCATCGATACCATTCCACTGCGCCTTCATTACTTCCTGATCTCTAAATAAGGGCCAGTTGGGCTCAGAAAGCATTATGTGGTGCTGTTACGCCTGACATAAACCACCAAAGTGGCATTTTGCAGATGAGAAGAACGAGCAAAAGCCCTGCAAAATCCTCTGCAGTTGGGTTTAAACGAGGGCTGTAACTTCTCACACATGTCCCGCTCCCAGTCTACAGGAAGAGGCTGATTAATCCTACATGTGTTAGGCAGGAATATTGCATTACTGGAAGCAAAGAAACCCCTTAATCATATTGCTGGTTATGCCAGAGGTCTGTTTTCTCTCAAGTGCATCGCATTAAGAGGCATCCCTGGGCTACAGCACCGTCCCAGGCTATTTTTCAGGTTGCAGCACTACACACAGTCTTTTTTGTTCTGGTTTTGTTTTAGTGGCTGACTGGCTGGGCTGTGGTTAACCTTCAGATAACCATAAGCATTGAGGAAGTTTTTGAGGGGAGAGGAAGATGTGATTTTATCACATCCCATCTCCAAGAGAAATACTGATTTACAAATAAGTCTTGCTCTTAATTTCCTTTTCTGCTTGCTCCAAAAGCGGTGCGGGGGGGGGATGGAAGAACTAATGCCATGTGCAGGATGGGAACAATACTCTTGTCTCTCTCTTCCTCTACCCACCTCTTCCACCCTGACCTTAAAAAGATATGAACTCCACAGGGAGAAATGCTGTCTGCACCTTCAGCCCTTTGTGAGAACACAGTTCAATCCTGATTAGGCGTGTGCTAGCTGACAGGGTATCCTCCCAGCCACATTCCCTCCCAGTGTAGCAAGGCTGGTCATTAAGAAGACAAAAACAGACTCTCTGAGACCATACTCACTTGGAAGATCTGGAGCCTTGGGAATCTGTAATTCCTCCCCAAGGCCATTATGGGAGCGGATAGGGAAAGAAAAAACATTGTCTTCTTGACACAATCCCTCTCTAGGAAGCTCAGGGGAGCATGTGAGAAGTTCAGTCTTCTGTGATGACACACCATGCACTTGATCTCAGTTCCCTCTTCCAAAATACCAATGGAGAGACACTTCCCTGTGCTGAGGAATAAAGGATTTCCTTCTGATAAGAATGGAAAGTTCTTGTTCGGTGTTTTAGCCCACAACCGAGGTTCAGATTTACACCCATGACCGATGTCTTGTGAAAGCAGGAAAAAATCCCACACCTAAAATATCTCACCCATCCCAAACAGGACATTTTCAGAGATTCAACNCATGGGAAGTCTTGGCACCAGCTTCAACTGTTACAAACAAATAGACAAGACCTGTGACAATAAATGATGTCCCACAAAGCATGAAACTAAGCAGAAATGTCTTTGGGGATGGCTGATTATTGCACTCAACCCCAGGGAGGAGGAGGTGACAGAAGGAAAAGAGCCTCTGTTTGTACAAGCCACTTTGGACTTTCCCTTTGAACAGGGCACAGGGGCACTGAGTCTTATGGCCTTTTTAATAGGAGCATCTGCTCTTGTTCCCATCCCAGCTGGATGGCATCTATGAGTGTTTGCTGTTAGCAAGATGTGCCATGTGTCATGAGGAGGAGCGTATCCTGGGCAGGGAGCACACACACAACTTAGAGGCTTTTACATCATGGCAGCAGGTCCATTTGTTTGGCCTGGGCACTTGCTTGGGGGCAGCAGCTGCATTCTCCATCTACTGTGGAATTTCCAAATGGTAAAGCCCCCAAGGGTGGATGTCATTATCAGGGTAATGTGTGTGCAAGTGAGGGCTGGAGGGAGGGGGCTTCATGGGCAACTTCCACTTTATCTTTTTATTTTACTTTATTTGATTTTATTATTTTATTTTTTCCACTGACATCTGGAAATGAGAGTTCTCTCACTCCTACGGACCCTCTGAACTCAGGCCATCTGTGGGACCATCTTTTCCTCCCCCTCAGTGATGACTTGCCCTGCAGGAGATTGATAGTGATGGAGAGGGCGGTGTAGGAAATGTCACAAGGACGTCCACATGGTCAATAACAAATTTGCCAAAATGGGATTTCTGTCTAGTTCAGAGGTTTGTTATACAGCTCTTAACACTTTGCTAGGTGTTCACAAGGATGGAAATGCCAAAGCAACCCTATTTATTTGCCCTGTGTTCTCTTTATTCCTTCTATGGCCTTTCCCTGCGGAACATCCACCAGCAATTTTTAAAAAACTCACATTTATAAGATAAGTGGAGGCAGATGGGGAAGTTCATCCCATCCTACCCCTTATAAATGACTTTAGGGGCCCCATGGAAACCTGCAGCCGCCACTCTCCTCTGCCCATCAGCAGCAAATTTAACTGCCCCATCTGCCACCTCAGACCTCCAACAGAACATGAAACAGGCCAGCCCTTACAGCTGAAGGACAGATCATCCACAAACTACCATACCCAGTGGCTTTTACAGGGTCTAGTCCAAATGACTTGCATGCAAGAGCTGTCCTAGCATGGTCAGTCCCCAAATTTGAAGTAAAAGCTGCCAAAGAATGGGGAAGAGTTTCTGCTTTGTAGAGAAATCTTATCCTGAGAAAGCTTACTATGAGGTTTGTAAGAGGAGCCTGCATCAATTTGAGCTGGGTGTTAATAATAAATTCGAAGAGCTACAGCACTGGCTTCCCGCCACCCACCTCAGCGAACCCGGCAGAGCCTAGCAGACGTGAATACAAGTCAAACTCTGTAGGTTGGATACACAACAAGATACTGTTGTCCCATCTGTAGCAGTGTACATGCCAGTGGATATCAGCCTAACACAAGGCAAGGAGATACACGGGGAAGCGGTTGCTTTTCTCCTTCCTTCCCACTTTTTTTCTGCTCTGAGCTGGGAAGGGTGCCTGGAAGTCGGTGCCATGTCCGTGGTGCTCTTAATAGACTGGCTTTGGTATGGCAAACAGGAAAGGATGCTCAACATATGCTCTGTTTCTGCTACGACCCAGGGACACACGTTACGGGACCAATGTAAGCGCTACCTGCGATGCTGACACCCCAAACTGTTCACCGTACCCTAAGACACTGATTAGCTGGACTTTTGCTGTTTAAAGAGCAGGAGTGCCCCGGGAGCCACCCGCACCCATTCCAGGACAAACACCCCTGCAACGGCTGATGGGAAATTTGCTGGACCAGACCTGGTTAGTGTCTCCGAGGCCTAATTGGCATCCTCTGCAATCGGTCTGGCTTTGGCTGCCAGAAGAGAGTAAATTGTCTCCTCCTTTCACAGATGGGATGGGGGAAGGGGTGACCACCGCGTGTCTGTGTGTCGGTGTCAGGGGATGGCAACAAAGGATGTCAAGAACATGGCGCTGCCAAGGCGCTTGCATATTTGGCTTATAACCTGATGAGTGCAAGGCAGGTGGCAGAGTCTATGTCATGCCCTGTGGGGAGTGGGGAGGGAAGGGAAAGAAAGGAGGAAAAAATAAGACTGGTGCAGATGGGAAGTGCCAGCTCTTCTCACTGGAACGGAGCTGTTCGACTGGGAAACCCAGCCAGAGAAACTTCAAAGGACCAGGAGGGAAAGAGCAGAGCTGGTCACTGTCAGCAAGCACCTCCGGATCCCTCCCTACAGCCTGCTTTGTTGCTGTTTTAAAGATCTCATTTCAACAGGAAAATAAATTTTAAAACCCTAAACAATTTAAAAAATAGAAAATGAGGAAAATCTCAGAGATTTCAGATAGATATGTGACATGGGTGTGGTGTGTGTATGAGCAAGAAAGAGAGGGGGAGAGAGACAGAGATTTTAAAAAAAATCCACAAAAAACTTCTTGGAACAAAACACACACAAGGCAATGCCAAAAACTTGAGAAGGAGAGTGGTTACACACTAATTTAATTCTCTAATCCCCCTACTCCTGTCACTGTTTACTCACTGATAAATGTGCAGTAGCTTCAGCAAGACAGCCACATTTGCAGAAACTGACAGCCTGACTCAGAGACTATTTACCTAAAGACCATGAATATTAAAACAGGTTTCCAAAAGGGCCCCGTCTTGAAGGAGAAGATTAGCATGGGGCCTCTTGCTGACAGACTCTTCCCTCTCCACCCCTCCTTCCCCCACTCCGTGATGTATCTCTTGTGCAAACACTCGAGAAGTATCACCTAGCTGAAGAACTGAAATATTGGAGCGATGCCCTGGAGCTGTGCATTCAGCTTTAGCCTGACAGCAAAAACAGCCATCCATCCAAGACAGAAGTTTGGGTTAGATTTTTTTGAGGGTGGTTTTGTTTTTGGTTTGGGTTTTTTTTGTTTGTTTGTTTGTTTGGTGGTTTGGGTTTTTTTAAGATTAATTAAAAACAAAAATGATTTTTTTTTTTTTCTGTAAGGTGAACTGTAACCATGGAGTCCTTTAATAATAGAATTAAAAAAGCAACAAAATTGTATTTCAAAATCCTGATCCTTAAATGAGTTTGGCTCTGTCTTCTATGATGGTGCATGAAATTCACCAGAAAGCTGGAAAAAGAATAAAGCACATCTAGAAAGGGCAGAGAAAAGGAAGGCTGTAAAGATCAGAGGGAAGGAATAGCTTCCACAGGATGGGGAAGATGAAATGGTCTACATACCTCAGCTGAAATGAGACAACAGAGTGGAAATCAAATTGGTTTATATAAAAACAAGAATGAAATGTCAAAGGGATTTTTAAAAAGACAGTTAACAGTCATTCATTGTGTGAAAAGAACAAAAAAAGATGATAAACTATCTGAGAAAAAGTTTGAAATCAAAGTAAGATATTTTGTTTGTTTATGCAGCATAAATTTTGCTGGATGAACTCTTTGCCTTAGAATCTTGTGGGGACAAAAAATCATAAATAGATCCAAGAAAACCTTAAGAAATCAATGAAAACAGTTTAAAAAGTGCTTGTAGAGGCAATGATGTAGGAGCAAAGAATCACAGATTGCTAGAAGAGGAGAGGCAGATTAGGCTTGTCCTATAGTCATTTGTCAATGGAGTTAGAAGCACAATTAATTTACACAGACCTTTGTTTCTCTCCTGTTTACCTCTTGCCTTTACTATGTATGAGGAGAACAACCTTTCCAGAGAGAAAGCCTCCACACACACAGAAACAGGGACATGCACATAACAGGCCTATGTGGTCACTGAATATAACTCCCATCGTATAGGCTGGGGTACAAACAAGTAGCCTACTGTCTAATCCACCCTGGTCAAAACAATCAATGCTGCATCTCTTACAGAGGATGACAACACTACAGTGTGATACATTTGTCCTTATATAGTACTGTTTATCCTTCAAAATGGGTATATGTCCTGACTCTGAAGACAATGACATTCAGCCTCTCTCTTAGGTCAGTGAACAATTTGGACAGAATTCGAGTTTGCCAGTTTCCAGACTCTTGAGCTACTCTAAGATGCCTTGATGTGGACGCTTGTTTGGCGTAAAATGGCACAGCTCTGTTGAAGTAAGTGGAGTTACTCTGTTGTTTGTTTTTGTCCCCAGCTGAGGATCAGGTGTTTTGAATGCAAGCCTTTGGGAGCATTACTGCCAACTACATGATGGACAAGGCTAACACAAGGACGAGCATATTTGGCTTCAAGGGAAAAGGGCTGATAGTCGTCCTATTTGCACTCTCCCAGCATCCCTGGACACCTTCCCAACTGCAACCATGCACTCCATGCCTAGAAAACTATTGTCATTAAGGCTGTCCCTCAGCTTTGCCTGTGACAGGAAAATGGATTTTGGGAAAGCAATGCCAGAGGCCGCTTGGTCTGAAAGGCTTTGCAACTACTTCATGATTGAGCATGTGAAAGGGTTAAACTATGAGACTACCTGGCACACAGCTATTCTCTGGCCAACATCAGTCTTCTACCTCATCACCAGTCCCAGAAACAACCCCAGACTCTGCAATCTTAATGGTTCCCAGATGCCATGAGGCTAAAAGTACATCCAGCCAGAGGAAGATGAAATCTCCTTGTGAATACACTGAAGATTACTGTGAGACACTTCTTGTCTGGAGGAAGTGGGGCGAGGCAGAAGTCAAAGTGAATGGGAAAGACCCCTAACAGACATGAAAATCCTTGATGAACATTTCTTTCAGGCTGGATTTGATATCTCATTAAGGGAAGAGTTTAATTATAACCAGAGCTGCCACAATGAACAGGTAAAGATGGAATACTAGGAAAGTCTCCTTGGAAGCAGAAATGGATCATCAGAGTACAGATGAAGTGAGAGTCTCTTTGGCCTCAGAATCTGGCCCCAGGACAGAGTAGCTTCTTCCAGCTTTTCTTTAGAGCATCTCCCTCTGAAAAACCTTTCTATCAACTGAATGCACTTCACTTTCTTTGCCCACCATAGACTTTTAGTAGAAGCTGAAAAGCTCTGTCATGACCCTGAGTATATAATTGCATGGACAAATTAAGCCTAGTTCAGGTCCAATTTTAAATACAAGTTTTAGTCCATGCTAAAAGGTTAAAAAATTAGTACTATGAAGCTTAAAATGTGTAAGCAGTGTTTCTGTTCCTTGATGATCTCACAAGAAGCGTTTTGCTTTCTGGGACACCTTAGACAGAAAAAGTTTTGGAAGCCCTTTGGTTTAGTGATTGCCAGAACCTTGGAGTGGGTTAATGCAAGCAAGCATCACTCTGTGCTGCATTTGTTTCTTAAATGCTTCTTCTAAACATTCCCTTTCAGATCATTGAACAGATGGGTCTTGGGTATGTCTCTCCTGAGGAGTCTGAACAGGTATGGTTTTCTGTATTGACTGATAGCTCATTGTGGACTTCATTATTTGGGAAGCTTTTATCTGTATGCTGTTTTCTCTCCATTAGATATACATACCTACACATTTGTAATTACAGAATTACAGCATTCCAGGTGTATAGGCAATATCCCCTTGATTTAGGAGGGTCCTGAAGTCTTTATGAAGTAGAGCCATGCCCAGACTCTCGAAGGGTAGGAAAAATCCATTCTCAATCACTGCTCAAGTGACTCATCCATATCACTTGCAATGGGTCCTCTCCTGTTGCTTGCAACATTTTACCTGTGTGCTGAAGGGCCATGAACACTTTTCTGCTCGGTGTTCCCATGTGCTCTGTGGTAGACTGACCTACTGTGGACCCTGGGGTGTGTGTCTGTGTGTGTGATGTTCCACAGAACCACTGCAAGGTGTTGTATCTCCTAACCTGACTCCTTATTTAGAGGAGTTCCTGTGATAGTCATATTGCCCAGTAACAATGCTGTGCACAGGCTGCTGCTCTTGTGATGTGCCTTAGAACAATCACACAACCCTTGTACATTTGTGTGCCCCTTAGGCAGTTCTGCACCCCTGACCCACGATAAGACCTTATTTATAAAAATTAATGCAGTGGGAATGGAGAAACTTGACTGATCTGCAAAGACATCAAGGTACCTAACTCTAATTTAGATGTATTATGCCCAGTATAAGGAAGATTAGGGTCCTAAAGAAGAATTTAAACACAAACGTTTTCATGGGTGTAGGAGTCTGTCAAAGAACATACCTCCAAGACTCTGAGGAAATAGTTTCCGCTTTAACACCCCCAACCACGCATTCGTCACCCAGTAGACATGCAGACAGTCTTACTCTTCCCTTTCCCTTCTTTCCTCTACAGCAAAACCGCACTATTCAAACTTTACCACTATCAGTAAGAGAAGCTGCCATTTACACATTTACAGAGCAGTAGACACAACACCAGTTTAATGATATAAGGAGGGAAAGAAGTAAGGAGCAATCTGTATATAATGCATACATATATATTTTAAAGCCTCAGCAGGAGAGACTCCGCTGTCATTTTAGTTTATTGAGAAATAGCTAAATATTAAAGAGGTCCAAGGCTGATGAAATTGGATGGAAAGTTATATCTCTGAATCTATTTGTAATCACCTGTGTCTCTGCTTCTTTTCTCATAATACCTGCAGAGACATGACATACTGCTAGCTACCCCTGGAGCATCTTATAAAGAATGCAAAGGTAGTGTTGGAGTGGAGCGCACGTCAGTCCTGATAAGGCAGGAGGGAAGAGATCTGTTCAGACCAGGCGCTTGCAACATTTGCCTGGAGAGGGAATGTGTGATGACTACTGTCCAGGAGGGATCTCAGTGTCAGCAGCCCTGGTTTGGCTGAGCTGTGTGACTGTAAGAGACCTCTAAATCTCCAGCTCTTGTCTCATTACCCACACTTGCTCTCTGCAGCTCCTTCACTGAGACAAACACCAGTCTCATGTGTTTCCAAGCTCTCCACGTGTATGCATCATGTGCATTTCTTTATTCCTGCACACCCGCCCCTTCCTCATCCTTTCATAACATCTCCAGATGGGTGTGATCAACAACACATAATTTTTACACACCTTCTGTGGGAAGTAGTTTTCAGCAAACTTCCAAAAATTACCTTAATTTTGCAGGTAGGCAGAGGGAAAATGAATAACCCAAGTCATGTAGCACACCCAATGGAAAAAAAATACCGGAACAGAACTCATATTGCTTTTCTCTTAGTTTTTTTGTCTGTCTTTAGGCAACACCATGCCCTAAACCACTGGTATCATTTTTTAAATCAGTCACAACTGTGAGGTTGGGAAAAGGATTGAGGGACTTTTTGAAACTTACTTTTTTTGTCTGATACATATGCTTTTGCCAAATTATTTCTGAGTAGCCACAATTTTTTTTAAGAAGTATTCACAAAAGTGCACGGGAAAGGCATTTCTCCCACTACAGCTGGATTGCAGCCATTCCTCAGCAAGACAAGATACTCAATACCCAGTTGTAGTGGATGGTTTTGATCAGACAAGGAGTTTAGCTGGAAGGATGAATACTCGATTTTAGACCTCAGTTCAATTCTCAGCTAAGCCAGGTTGCTTGTCCTGTCTCTAGTTCTCCGCATCTAGGCCACTGAATTAGTATTTTCCTGCTTTTCCCAAAGTTTTTGAGGCAGTAAGTCAAGTAATGAAAAATCTTTCATAGGGAAGTGGATGTGTTGTCCTCTCTCACCATTAAAAATGCAGTAAATAAACTGAGATCCTTATTTGAAGTAATTTCTAAGCTGAAACAGCTGTTATCTGTGATTTACTTTTTTCATATAGCACAAAGAAGAGATCATCCAGCCCTTTCCTGACTGGAAGATCAAAGTATGAAGCAAGCGTTGTTGATTTCCCATTGCTCAGACTGATGTTGAGGGGTCTTGAAGCCAGCAGACTCTGAGCTCAGGTTTAGGAACCACTAGGATAAACTCATCTGAAAATCACCAGTCAGGCAGTTGTGTCTACTGCTCTATTGCCAGTCAGTCAAAAAATCAGCCTGGCTCCAGAAATTAGTTCTGTGATTTAGAGCTGGTTTTGCAGCCATCCTCATAACTTTCTTAGGTTTCCCTATGTCTTGTCAATCCTTAAGGCTAAGATAAATAACAGTAGCCTTCATGCTGTTCTGACTTTTATGGAGGAACAGATTCAGCCAAAGTCCAATGTAAAGGAACTACACAGCCCATCTCTTCCCTGTCTCTATATACTCTTTACTGACAGATCAAGCCTGACCTTGCAGCAGAAAGACCCAGTGGGTAAAGAACCATGGAACTGAGCTGCAGGCAAACCATTAGACATTTTCAGCTGCAAGCTCATTAAATTGCATAGGTGCCTAAAAACTTCTAATATCCAGACTTGTGTACATCTGTGTCTTGGTTTGCCACCTTGCGGATAGGAGAAAAACCCACTCGTCTGTTTCACAGGAGGACAGATTTCAGCAATAAATTTCTGTCCTGTAGTGCCCAGACACTACAGAAATTACAATGCTACTTAACACTGGTATTAGTGCACATGCATCCTTGTAAATCCTCCCATTGTTCCATAGAAAAAAACTCAACAAGGACAGCAGTCTAGGCTTAATCCTCAGCTAGAGTAAACTGAAGTAGCCTAATGAAAGATGGTTTTGCACCATCCAGAATGTCACTTGTCTGGCTTTAGTGCAACATGATGAGCTGTGTAAGCTGGGTGCTCCTCCACACTCCTAGGAAAACCAGTCAAACAAGAATTCAGATTAAGAGGAGCGTGCACAAATGTTTTCTTAATAATAATTAATACATGATTAATAGGAACAAATTCTGAAAATAAATTATTATAAGATGTCTCTATAGCATGCCACCAGGATGATGGGGATAAATGATGCTGAGGCACCTGAAAGTTGAGAGCCCATTACTAAGCATTTATAAACGGGAATGCATAAAAATATTTATCCACGTCTTTCTGAAACATGCTCTAATGTGTCTTTGAGCAATTTATCAGCTAAAAAGTAATTTTCATTAATCACTTATTAATTATTAATAAAGTGTTTGTAAGTGTCACCTTAATTTAAAGTGCTTCTGACTCAAGGTGCACTTCCAGATTTTCATTCTTGAAGGAGATCTTGACTCCCAGACCTGAGTCCTTCAGACTCAAGTGACCTTGGTACATCCTTCTTTGCTCAACCCACTCTAGGCCTCCACAACTGTTAGTCTTTCAAATGGGACCAAGTCATGTTTCTGGAAATCACAATTTGTCATTTCAGAAGGAAACTTGATCAGATTCTCTCTCCCCACTCACAAAGCTGGATGCCCAGACCTAGGAACGCAGCATTCAAATGTTTCAATTTATCATTACAGTGGAACCCTGAAGAGATCACATCTGCTAAGACCATAAATTGGACAGGATCCCACTTCAGAAGGAGCAGGCTCAGCTCGATATTCCCATTCTTGAACAAGGGACCAATTAGGCAGGTTTATTTACCTGCCATAAAATGACATGTTAGCCAGTGGGAGAAGTCACTTAAGGACAACAACAACAAAAAGTCTTTCTGATCTCTCTGTTAGAAATGGCCGGCTTAAGAAACAACAGTTCTTCACATTCTCACTTCAGCTTGTATATCTTCCTCCGTTTCTCCTGTTTCTTCATTCCTGCTTTCAAGTCAGTCCCTTCCCCTCTGTCTTTTCTCCTTTCTCTTACACATCGTATCTTCCTGTTTGTCCTGTCTGTCACTTCTCTCTTTTTTTTTCCCTCTCCACCCTTATTTTATTTTATATTTCTTCCTCTTCTTTTGCTCTCATTTTTTACACATGCACACATCTAGATAGGAATTAATTTTGTGCTTTACTACTGAACAAGCAATCAAAAAGGTCTTACATCTTGGAACAGAACTTGGGTTACAAAATGAACAAATTGCTCACACCACCTTCCCTTCATAAGATTTTACAGTGAGGATGAGATCTTACACTTGCCAAAAACTAGATTCAGACCCCAAGAGACAGTAAAGGGGAAATCTTCAGGCTTAAAAAGTGAGATTTTCTGCTTCTTATAACCTCAATTCAGCTTCTTCACTAGATGGATAACAGTGTGAGAGCATCCAGAGTGGAAGCAGAGAGAAGCAGACACACATCTGTCAGGGATGGTCTGTGAACATTTATCCTCCCTCCGTGCTGGGGGATGGACGAGATGACCTCTTGAGGTCCCTTCCAGAGGTACTCATCCATGAGTCCGTGATTAATTGCCTTCATGATCTGCAGTTTATCTATCCAAAGAAATAAACTTCAAAATCTCCTGCAAATACATATCTTGTGGGCTGCCTGAGGATATTGCCCCTCCGTCCCTGGAGCGCTGCACCCTCATTTAGACTCTACAGAGGGGATGTCTCCCTGCTGATCCCTGCAGAAATATAGTCCCTTTCACATCCTCTAATAGCAAAGGAATTAAAGAATAAAGCTGATTTATCTCAGTAGAGAAAAGAAAGGAAATTTAGCCTCTAAATGGGAAAGAAAATTTCTATACTCAGCTTCCCCTGAAGACAGAGACAGGGAACTGAATCTTTGTGAGGGTTGCTGATGGCATATTCTTGTTTCCCAGTACTGCCTCCCCTCCAGTATAAGCAAGATTAATCTGTGGCTGCCTTCCTGGGGTAATGAGTTGTGGTGTGGCACAGATCACTACCATCCCTGCCAGAGGGGAGACAAAGGAGAGAAGGCTAGGATCCCTCCTCTTTTCAGTCAGAGAGTGTCCTTTACTCACACTGAAGCAATGTTCATCTATGTAATGATGAACGTGGAAAAGGGCAGACATATTCTGGCAAAGTGGGCCAAAGGGAGGAGAAATGAAAATGGTGAAAAAGAAAGGAGAGATTACAATGAAGGAGGGAGTTGGACAGAAACCTAATGTAAATATCTTGTGAAAGACAGATATAAAGGATGAGAACTCCTTACCTATCTGGAGAGATACAATTGTGAACATCTCCATCTGAAATAGTGGACATCTCCAGCTGATTTGTTCCAGGTATTTATTGAACAGTGAGATGCATTTAAACCTAAAGTAATCTTTTTCTCTTCACAGGCTATTGTGGACCAGCTCAAATGGAGTTCGCTGTAGTACTGTAGTACTGACATTTGGTCAGATATAACCTACCCAAATAGAATTTAAGCTGAGCCTTCACTGTGGCAGGGAAGGCTTGTAAGTAGAAGAGTGGGTCTTCCTGAGGAAGCTGGTCATTCAACATTAATTTACTGAAAAGGTGCCTGGTTAATGAACACAATGCATAATAAAGATATTAAAGACTTAATCTTGCATTTTTAGGCTATGAGAATTTTATATTAGCCTACCCTTTCAATAATCATGGCAAAAATAATACAGGAAATTAGTTTGATGTCACACTTTATGTCTCTTCTGAATCATCAGAATTCAGACTAAGTTAAAAGTGAATAGTGCTGAGATTCAAGTCACTAAACATAGATACTTACTGTGGTGAGTTAACCTTGGCTGGACACAAGGTGCCCACCAAGCTGCTCTATCGCTGTCCCCTTTAGCACGTCAGGGGAGACAAAATACAATGAAAGGCTCGTAGGTCAAGATAAGGACTGGGACAGTTCACTCACCAGTTATCATCAAGGACAAAACAGACTTGACTTGGGGAAAATAGTTATTACAAATCAAATCAGAGTAGGATAATGAGAAAAAACCCCAAATCTTAAAACATCTTTCCCCCAACCCTGCCTTCTTCCTGGGCTTAACTTCACTCCAGATTTCTCTACCTCCTCCCCTGCAGCAGCACAGGAGGACAGGGACTGGGGGTTGTGGACAGTTCATCACACATTGTCTCTGCTACTCCTTCCTCTTCAGGGGTAGGACTCCTCACACTCTTTCACTGCTCCAGTGTGGGGTACCTCCCACAAGAGACAGTTCTCCATGAAATTCTCAAACATGAGTCCTTCCCATGGGCTGCAGTTCTTCACAAACTGCTCTGTTGTGGGTCCCTTCCACAGGGTGCAGCCCTTCAGGAACAGACTGCTCCAGTGTCAGTCCTCCACGGGACCACAAGTCCTACCAGCAAACCTACCTCAGCATGGACTCCTCTCTCCATGGGGCCATAAGTCCTGCCAGGATCCTGCTCCAGCATGGGCTTCTCACAGGGTGACAGCCTCCTTTGGACACTCCCATCTACTCTGGTGTGGGGTCCTTAATGGGCTGCAGTCAGATATCTGCTCCACCATGGACCTCCATGGGCTGCAGGGAAATCTCTGCTCTGCCACATGGAGCACACCCTGCCCCTCCTTCTTCAGTGACCTTGGTCTCTGCAGGATTGTTTCTCTCACATATTCTCACTCCTTTCTCTAGCTTCTACTCTGCAGCAGTTTCCCCCTCCGCCTTCTTAGATATGTTATCACAGAGGTGCTACCACTGTCACTAAGGGGCTCAGCCTTGGCCAGTGGCAGGTCTGTCTTGGAGCCGTCTGACACTGGCTCTATCAGACATGGTAGAAGCTGGTAGCAGCTTCTCACAAGAAGACACTCCTGTAGCCCCTCAACTACCAAAACCTTGACACGTACATCTAAGCCAGTCATCCTTGACTCAATTGTTAATTGAAAGAGAGAATTAGACACTTCAGTGCACTTCAGCAATTCACTTTCTCTTAAGGTACATATTTAAACCAGAGATCAGAGGATTGTATAAGAAAAAAATCTTATTTCCATCTATTGATGATAATGAGAACTTCAATAAAAAGTTCAGAGGCCGTTTTCTAAAAGTAGATGGAATTACTAATTTGTAAATTCCAAATAAACAAAATTATAGACAATATTCTCTATTTCTACAGTTTAGCAGGAAAATAGTGTCATCTCTATGGTCCCTCTCTTTATAGAGCAGAGGTATGATATTAAACTGAATATTTCCTAGTCATAGGAGAAAACTCACAATTTTTAGTTTATTTTTTTATTCAAATCCCCTAACCAATTTTTCATTACTTTCATTATTTCTTAGTTTTCCCTGTCTCCTTCCAGCAATCTCACTGCTTGTTTCTTTACTTGCTTTTCATCTTGAATACAAAGAGCAGGTTGATCCCAGCTCTGGCCCTGGAAATGTCAGGCTGAAAATGTTACTCTTGGAGTGATTTGCATGCATTACAAAGTGACAGGTGACAGGAGCACACAACCTCGGCTAATAGATGATTAATGATGTGATGTTGGCCAGCACTGTTGACTCGTTTTCCTGCTCTTCGGGAAACTTCAAAGGCAGCTGGCATTTCTGTTGCCTTGTGACCAGCTCACAGGTGAGTGCAATTGTTTAGTCCATATGTGCATAGCATAGAAGTAGCCATGAGCATGTTCATGGAGCACAGTTATCTGTATGTATGTATGTATAAGAGACAAAGTGCTGAATCGTATGCATGAGCTCCCGTGAGTTTCTGTGTGCATATGAGCTCCTTGCAAGTCAGGTCAAGGA
>VZRW01007870.1:146610-188099 GCA_013398125.1 Aegotheles bennettii | reverse complement strand
TTTTTTATTGTTAATATATTTATAAAAACTCTTCTTATTATCTCTTGCAGCAGTGGCCAGGCTGAGTTCTAGCTGAGCTTTTGCCTCCCTAATATTCTTCCTACACAGCCTAACTAAGTCTTTATACTCTTCCCGAGTAGCCTGCCCCTTCTTCCAAAGGTGGTAGACTCTCTTCTTTCTCCTAAGTCCCAGCAGGAGCTCCCTGTTCAACCATGCTGGTCGCTTTCCCCGCCAGTTTGTCTTACGACACATGGGGACAGCCTGCTCCTGCATCTCTAACAGTTTTCTCTTGAAAAGAGTTCATCCTTCCTGAAACCCTTTGCTCTCTAGGACTGTTCCCCAAGGGACTTTCTCAACTAGTCTTTTAATCAGGTTGAAGTCTGCCCTTTGGAAGTAACATGCCCTTCATGTTAAGTAACATCAAAACTAGAAAATGTAACCCCTGTTTTAAATGGGATCTCTGTATATGTACCCTTAGCTCCAGTTCTGCAATGGAGTAGCACATGCTCCATCTGCAAACATAAGGGTACCATTTCCCAGGACTAACAATGGCCAGAAAACTCATTAGCCTTCCAAAACACTCTAATAGCATCAATAGAGTCACTCCAGTATCAAGGACCCACACATATCCCAAAAATTACAAGTTAAACCCCTGCTCTGAGACATGAAAATTTATTGTGAAAATTAATTATTTCTTGACTGAAGTGACATGTAAAAAGCTTAAGACTCTGGTCTAGATAAACTGGTACCCCAGATAGGACTCTAGTGCCTATACATTGACTGCCATGTCTCTTGAAATGCCTGTTGTAAAGAAGAAGGCAACAAGCAGAGGTAACATAGGACCTACCAGAGGTCCATGTGCACAGGGAGTGCAGCAAGTTGTCAGGAAGAATTTTAAAGGGCACCAAGTTTCTGTGTTTAGGCATTCAATTTGATCCTGCCTGCTTAGCCACCAAAGAAAAACATGCTGTCTAAAAAACTCTATTTTTTTTCCTTTTCTTGCAGAAGTGCAGCTATCCTACTGTAAAGTAAATGCATTTGTATTTAATTCTGTATTGCTACCAAGAATAAGCATGGCTTCCATCATATTCTCCCTTCTCTGAGTGACTCAGCTCTGCTGTCTTCACCTTGCTTCTTTTCTGAATGTCAGGTTATTAATTTAATGGCCTTGCAATACAATAGAATGCAACAAAAACAGTGTAAAACACATTCTAAACCAAAATTTAATGCAATATTCGTAATTGTAATCTGTTCTTTCTAATATATATGGCATTCTCTTGTTCTGCCTTTCTTTTTTTCTTCTCATAATTGTGCTCATTAACTTCATGGTATAAAAATGCCAATTCTTCTAAAAATTCAGGCAACAGAGGCTTCATTCACACATGTGTTTGTAAACAGAGATGCAGAAATCCCATAAGGTTTTTGTCAGTCTTGACAATATATATATATAATTACATAGCAAAGGAACTCTTGTGCAGCTTCCCTGTTTTGTGTTTTATTGACTGGTATTATGAAAATTGATGAGCTGAAGAAAAAAAGCTATTCTAAAGGCAGATTAACCAGGAATATTAGTGAAAACATTGTCTCCCAAGATTCAAAGTGAAGTAAAGAAAAACGCTGTAATTACAAGTAACACAGTCCTTTGAGATTCCAGCAGCGTTAAAAATCAAGTTATTACCATTTAACTGCTTTCAATCAACTTTGATGCAATAACTTAACATAAGGGACTTAGAAAAACAGCAGTTAAGAAAAGCAGAGAATTATGTGGATAATAACCCCTTTGTTACAAAAATTATTTTCACGCTTGAAAGATGATTGATTGATTGACAGCCTCAAATGAAGTCCTCTGTGTAGCAGCAAAGAAAGTTCATTGCAGCCAGCACTGAAACAAATACTATCCCTATGTCACCAGTGCCTTAGATTAGGTTGAAAGGTTATCTGTAGGCAGGCTGGACGCAGAGGTTTACAGGGGAAAGTTCAACAGCATGTGAAAGCAGTGAAACTCTAATAGGAGAAGATAGTGGTGGTAAGGATATCAGCTTATTGGGGGTTAAGTGAAACAAGTGTAAAATGACCCTATGTAAATAGCTATGTGCTTAATTAACATTTTTATCATTATTTTGTGAGATGCTTGGAGTTCTGGTTCCTCAGATGCATTGTTTTAAGGTTGTGGACACTTTATAAATTTCACTAAGATGTCAAATATCTGAAGACAGCCCAGGGCTTGTATAGGGCAGATAGCTTGTGTGACTGCAAATATGTATGCCCTATATATAACTTGATCTATACACATGCAGTTAACAAATGGAAAGAAAGATTTTATCATCACAGCAGTGAGAAAAAACAGAATGTGATATTATTATTTTCCTGCTATTATTTATTATTCATGACTTGATTCCTCTAAGAGGGGTTGACATCAATGTCAGTTGCCAGTTCTTGACACTTCTAAGGAATAGGCACATTATTAATTAATTATTATTATTATTGTATTACTGCATCAGCTTGTGATAGGTGATTTACAGACATATTCAGGCACTGTCCCTACATGAAATGTTTAAAATCTAAAACATGGAAATTACAAACAGCATTACAGACAAACAAGTGTGGGAGAGAGCCAAAATGACAGCAATGATTACATTTGTTGTGGGGTCACTGAGCAAAACCCTGGTCTAAGGGGAGTCCACAGGAGCTTTGCTGTTGAGCCCACAGGTTCAGGATTTTGCTGCTTAGCTTTGCTTCTTAGAGAGCTCTCTTGGTGATTCAGGAGAGAGACAAGACAGTTCAAGTCTATCTTCAGCTGCCATTGCAGCATCAGCCCAGTTACAGGTCAGTGAAATGAGATGTAACATCAAGGCACCTGGGTGCCAGGCATAAAGTTTTGGCAGGAATGAATTTTTGGAAGGACATGAAGATGAGCATGAAGGAGTAGTTGACAGTTAATTAGTGGAATACCCAAATTGTGATGTATGGTGAATGTGTCATTTTTCCCCTCTGACCAGCCCCCAGTAGCTAAAAGGAACAACTTATTCATGGTTATATCCACTTCCTAAAACAGAGATGGGTTTTTTTTATTACTCAGTGTAAACTCAACGACTTCAGCGAATTTATTTCACTACATGAGAAAAATGCTGTGTCTGGGTTAATCCATCTGAACTGAGGCTCATAAGTGAAGAACAGCTTTGCCCAAGGTTCTCTCCGCAGTAAATACAGAGGGACAATGCCCTTCCAAGGATAATTCTGTGCACTTAAGAGCTGAACCACCCTCTGGATGTTTCTGTTTTTCTCCATTGACTATGGAGTTTAGGGTGACCAGATTCCTAACTCCAGCATCTCAGCATGGTGTCTAAATTGAATAGAATGAATCCACGCCTCTATGCCTATGCATAATTTAAATCTACACCTCCCTGCAGCTCTGCTGCTGGCCAAGTAATTGCTGAGACCTAAGTGACAGCAAAAGATAGTCAATAGATACGAAGACTATTAAGGACTGCTCGGATTACTTGTGCTTTGTGGGGCTCTTCAAAAGTGCATTCTGCCCTTTAACATTTCGCTTATACTGATCTTAAAAGTCAGAACCTGACTGGACTAACCTCTTCCTGAGAGGCATATAGTCAAGGTCTGTATCCTGCACCACGTTTATTTCTTACCAGCCTATTTTGAAAAAAAAAATAAATTAGTAGATTAGTTCAGTCAATCAAAGATTTTAATACATTTATATGGTGCAATGGTGTATAAGTTTATTGACTCTGATTTCATGATGTGGAATAGGGAGAAAGCTATCTTGGATAAATGTATTGTTATTTTATATGAAATTCATGATGCTATTAAGTTTTTGGTCTCGTATACTGTGGAGAGTAGCATTTCAGAGATAAACTATCTTGATGTTTTCATTTCAAAGACAGGTAATAAGTGGAATACAACAATTTCCTGGAAACCCTAGACAGGAATAATCTGCTTTATGCAACCAGTCACCATCCTGAGGCTCTTAAAAGAGTTTTACTTTATAGCCATTCTGAGAACCTGTAGGATTTGCAATCATGGCACTGGCTATATAGTGAAGATGGATTATCTGGTTAATAAATACAGGGAGTAGGACTAAAAAGAGGAATATATCATGGAAGAAAATGGTACTTGCATTAAGGGAGAACAGTAGGGAACTGCTGTAGATGGAAGCAGATAAATATAAGGAATTTTGCTTTTTGATGTTACTTTACAGATTTTTCTGTCTGAGACAGTCCATAATGACATCACTCAATCTTCCTTCTCTGCCAGCATAGTCCTTTCTTCCCATAATCTCACAGAGGTGGAAAATATCTCTTGGCTTCCATGCTGAGTGCCTTTTCTTCATTGTGCATGCCTCTTATTGATGGGTGCATAAGTCCAGTGTCTTTTGTCCATGCTCCAAACTGGCAGGATGCCGTGAGAGATATAAATATGCTAGGACAGAACTGTGTCCAAAAGACTATGCCTCATCAATACATCTGAAGTCACATTGTTACATATTTCTGGATTGAGACAGTATTACATTAAACCAGTTCAAGGAATGAAGAGATATTCATGTCTACTTACATCTAACATCTCCAGACAGAGATTGTACCCATTTTTTTGTCTTAAACCATGTACTTTTCACAGCAGCAGATCTCTTCTGAGCTTGTAGAGTATCTAGCACTGGGCACACTGGTCTGTAAAGCAAGCTTCCAGAAGATATTCCAGTGCCAGTAACAATAAAGAAGAAAATAACCAGTAAAGAATGACTTAAGTAAAGGGAAATGTGATATTTAAGTCTAATTACATGGTCATTCACTCCCTGACATGGACTTGACTTTGAGATAGACTTCTTCATCCTTATTTATTTAAAATACAGATAAAACACCAGTTTCTGAGATACAGGCTCAAATTAGTCTCAACAAGGCCACTAAAAATCCATGGTAACGCCACCAAAATCACTATCAGAAGCCTCCTGATTTACCTTGCCATAACAGGAAGCAGAATTAGATTGAAATTTCATTTGGATATACTGTATTGATTATCACCATTTCACTTTTTGGTTAGAGTAACATAAATCTGAAACAATTTCAGTGTAAATGAGCTCAGGATTTGGCTTTTTGAAAACTTCTTGTGCCATGGGGCTGCATAGTGGTAAAGGGAGAGAGAAAGATACCTTCATAGACAAATGTAACTCGGGAGTGTACTCAATCAACCTTAAGAGGTATTTACCTACCTTCACATGCTATGCAGTTATCTGGGGGCAAGTTCATCTTGCAGACCTTTAGGTTCTTCCCCAAAAGTTCTTCCTCTTTTCATACTCTGTGACCCCATGATAGACCTCATCAGTGAGCAGAATTCTTCAGTGAATTTCCCCAGAAACAAGACTGAACAAGGTTTTTGAATGAGGTATACACAGGCAGTTCAGAGATGAATTTCCATGTGTAGAAAATGTCTTCTCGGGAATACTAATAGGGTCTGCAAATGCACAGACATTAGTGAATAGCTAGAAAGGGACTTCAGACACACTAGAAGAGAAATTATGAAGGTAAAAACAAATCACAGAATCATAGAATGATTTGGGTTGAAAAGGACCTTAAAGATTATCCAGTTCCAACTCCCCTGCCATGGGCAGGGACACCTACCACTAGATCAGGTTGCTCAAAGCCCCATCCAACTTGGCCTTGAACACTGCCAGGGGAGGGGGCAGCCACAGTTTCTCTGAGCAGCCTGTGCCAGTGTCTCACCACCCTCACAGGAAAGAATTTCTTCCTAATATCCAGTCTAAATCTACCTTCCTTTAGTTTGAAACCATTTCCCCTTGTCCTATCACTCCATGCCCTTGTAAGAAGTCCCTCTCCAGCTTTGCTGTAGGCCCCCTTCAGGTACTGGATATTAATATGTAAAGAGAAACTAAAACCACTATCTTTCAAAAGATTGTACGTTGGATTCTGCTAAGCATCCTTTCCCTTTCTTCTGGCTTTGCAGGGACCAGTCGTGTCTCAGCATTCACCACAGTCCGGTTGTCCAATAATTCTAAAAGAACTACTTATTTCTTCCAGAACAGAACATCTCTATCTCACCAAGTGATTTAGTATGCAAAAGTGACTTTTGCAGTTCAGAAATTAATACAAACTTCAGTGGTCAAAACTTTCCACCTGTAATTTCCTCATAGATAAAATAAAGATTCGATTTTTTTACTCCCTCTAGAAACTGTTCCAACAACCTTTCTGCAGGAATATGCAGTTAAGATTCTCGGTATAGAAAATGTGTTTCTTACCATCTGTTCCATATTTATAATTTTTTAGTTAATATTAAAGGAAACAGTAAACTACAGGGACATTATGCATGCAGTTGAGGATTTTAGAAGGTTCAATGAACAATCAGTTTTAAGCCTACATAAATTCTAATCTTTCACCTGCTCTACATTTTACTTCATCGGTTCTTCAATCAGTGTTGTCACTCTGTTCTCTAAGATCAGACATCAGTTTTATGACAAGGTAACAGGCTAAACTCCCTATTCTAAGTGAGTCTGTGTGGAAAAATTGTAACACCTAGTCACAACTAAAACCACGGAAATCACTGATTTTTATATTTGACAGGGAAACTGAAGAACTGGAAAGAATATTCCAGAAGAAATAAATTTTAAATGTTTTAATTTTTCCTTGCTGAATTGTCATTTCATTGACACCAAGCAATTTATTTCCAGAGCTTGTAAGAAACGAAAGTGATGATGACCCTCATTTAGAAAATGGTCAGAAAAGATCTTCATCTATTTTACCCAAAACTTAAGTTCTGTGAGCATGGGTCACGAGTGTGGGTGATTCAGATTCAGCACCCTTCTGAATGGACTAGAAACACCATAATCTACCATCCATGCAACTAATATTGGGCTGCTTTGTTACCCTTGCAAAGCCAAATAAGCATACATTGGAGTAGAGACTGTAGCCCCACTCCCCTCAGATGTTGTCCTCTCCTGGCTAGACAGCTATACCAAAAAACTGGTGATTAATTTTACAGAGGGTTAAGTTACATCTTCAGTACCCAGTACTCTCCTTGATTCAGAACCTCTTCCTGAAGTAAGCAGGGAGAACATCTGAATCAGACTTTTCCGCAGAGATGATCTCAACTTCTAGGATGAAGCATTCTTTGAAACAAGGTTTCCTCTTTCCCTCTTATTGGTCCTCTTACACTTTACATACCACATATAAACACTTACTGAGAGAAATAACAAAGCAATGAGTCTGGATCTCCAGCCAGAGATCATCTCACCAGCACAGGAGACAGATTCTGATCCCTTCTCCAGCCTGTATTTAATTATTTTTACAGGATGAAACAGCATCAGGAAATCCCTTCTGAAGTGGCATTTAGGAATTTCTGATAAGGATTCAAACCTTTTGTGTAGAAGAAGGAAGTGACAACACTTCCTTCCACATTTCAACCAACTGATCTGACTCTTGCACTACTGGCAAATGAGAATGACTCATTTGTGATCTTGAAACATTTTTGAAAATTTCACAATTTAGCTTTGCCATCAGGACAATGAGAACCTCATCCCTTAGTGAACCTTCTGTCTGCTGATAAAATGGTCAAAAACTATCTGAGAATTAGTATTACTCATGTCAGCAAAGTTCTATTGCTTTGGGTTCTTGTTTAAGTGTTTCTGTGTCTCATCAGGTCATATACTATTTTCATCACATTTCTGTGCAGTTTGCAAATCCACAAAAAGATTCTGCTCTTGATCTCTATTTGAAGAATCTCTCTGAATTCACACAACATTCCTCAGATTTATGACAGATTATGACTAACTGCACTTACTGTTATCTAGGAGGACAGGTGAAAAGGGTTACTTTCAAATTAGCATTTGGAGTGCTTCATTCTTTTTCTAGTGACACAATCTCTGGCCTCTGGAAATTATACTGAGATCCCCCATGAAAAAGGCTTGGACACAAATAAAGATGTCCTTTGGCACAGTCTTCAGCTTGCACTGATTTTGGTGCAAGCTTGTGGCCTAAGTCAGTAGTATACTTCCTGCAGCAAATGAAGTAGCTCAATCTTTTTCATTTGAGTACACAAATAAAAAGCAAAAAGGAATAGGGTCTATATTGTGCAAGAAAATTTCTGTAGAAGGGAGGTAGGCAACAAGCAGGGAATAGGTGCACATCTGTTTTATTGCAGGTTACCAAAGCACCTCGGGGGTCTCCAGAAAATAAATAAACCTTTTACAGAAAGATTAACAATTTCTAAGAAAAATCTTGATGTTGGTTCCAACAATTGTATACTTTCAAACATATTAAAGAGTGATAAAAATGCCATTCCTGAATAAACTAAAGTTACTGCAATAATCACAGATTGAAGCTAGCTCACAACTGACATATGTTTTAAAGACACACAGGTTTCTGGCCGCAGAAAAGGTTCTGCCAGTGACTGGAAGCAGAACATGGACTGTTGTTTTCTTGGAAATTTCTAGAAATAAAACCTATGAGAAGATTCATATAAGTTATGCTAAGACATTTTTATTAAATGCAAGAATGTATTTCTTCATTTTTCTTTTTAAAAGGGGGATTTGAATATATTAATTTGTTGGAAACATTAATCAGCTATTTAGGTTAAAACTCTGCCTATATAAGCACACAGGACATAATTCTGGAAGTGCAAATTGAGCCTTTTTCTGGGGGGGGTTGAAGGAATTGAGGGGACAAGGAAACCAAATGACAGTTCTGCTAGTATCCCATCAGTAAGTTTTCCCGAAACAAGACCAGTGAGCTAAGGGATCCATTTATGTCTCACTGCCCTCTCGTACCTCACCTGGGACACTCATATGCTGGGTGTCACTTTGTGCTGTGGTGACTACCAACACAGGAGCAGCTTGGCTGTCCCCACAAAGAAGGTCACCGAATTTCTCTTTTCATATGTGGACACTTCCACATGACTTACAACATAGGCAAGGGCCAACCAGTTTGTCGGTTTTCTTTGTGTGGATACCTATAGTTCCTAAATATGTTCAAATCCCAACTCTTTTTTGTGGTGTAGGC
The DNA here is from genome assembly GCA_013398125.1 of Aegotheles bennettii. NCBI lineage: Eukaryota > Metazoa > Chordata > Aves > Caprimulgiformes > Aegothelidae > Aegotheles > Aegotheles bennettii. The sequence continues at coordinate 179,079 of VZRW01007870.1, read as the reverse complement.
AACCTGAACTATGAGTGCCTCCCATGAGCTAATATAGGGACGTGAGCATGCAAGTCCTTCCTCCCTGATAAAAACAAAGACAGGTTTCTGTCCTCTGCTTGCCTTGAGTGAACGGCACCCTCAAAAATTCTCCATCGGTGTTGTGAGAGCTCCCCCTCCTGTTACAAAGGTCTTTATCAGCTGCTTTAAAGTCAGATTTAGTTTATGGGCTGAATCACAGCTGAGCTGGCAGAGGCAGACAGAGAAGGAGATAGTGGTCCCCCAGAAAAGTGTCATAAAAAGGAATGTCCCTGGTGGTGGTGGCTGAAGGATAACTTTAGCTCCTTGTCTTTCCTTGCTTCATCTTTTATTTCTTTGGTCAAATTCTGTCCTGAGGTTCTTCACTGGCTTTTGTTGGGTAGCAAGCACAGGGTCAAAATTTAGTCCTTTCAGAAAAAGCCCAGGAAGCGAGAATGAACAGCATATATGGTTAGAGACTTGACCCACTGTAAGGTGTAGCTGGTGGCAGGGCCAGATATAAAAAGGTAGTATAGGCTTTTAGGCCCTTTACTGACAGATTTTTATTCAGAAATGTGGTATGTCTTATTTAATTACTTGATATAAGATAGGAAGCTAGACACTTTTGCATACTAGGTGACCTTTGCAATGACTCCGCATACAAACCATGCACACAGACAAGAGGAAACACAGACATTATTCATTAGCGCTCACAGAAAAAGGGAGCTGGGAGCCCATTATCCCTAAATAGTCCTTTCCTCCCTGAAGTGCATGCCCATACTTGTTCAGCTCTAAGTGGTTTTATGTTCTGAATGTCAGCGTTTCTAACATGTACAGATGGAACCATGAGTCCACAACTGAGTCAGCCACTCTAGAAAGTCTCATTTAGCTTGGCAGAGAGAACTTGAACTCAAAAGTGCCTGCAATAAGATGGCACTTCAAGAGGTACAATTTTCCAGACAGGCAGTTCTTCAACTATTTTAAATAAGCTGTCAAGATGAATTAGGCACCAAAATGCAAATAAACAAACCATGTGATTATCAGATATCTGTCTACCTTTATTTACCATTGATTTCAATTTGCAGTCTTACATTCAGACTGAGAATTTGGTACCTTACATGGGTTTTCAGTTATATTTGAGTGCTAGAGGTTAAGATGTTACTGTGAACTTCTGTCATTCTTTTTGAAGTGGAGGGAATAAGGTGGGCTAGAGTTGGTTCAGCTGGGGAAGTGAGTTGAATCTGCATCTCCCATAGATGGGTGAATGCTCAGACATGAGGCTGTTCTGTGTGCATTTTCAAAGCAAGCAGCGGTCACCACTGTACTTTTGTCATGGATACCTCTTAGGCATGCCGCAAGCAGTTTCTAGGAATGCCTGATCAGGCTGAGCCCCTTGGTGGGGGGCACTGTCTGTGTGGACATTGGTGAGTAGGCACTTTTCATCCATCCTCTCCAGACTGAGCACGTCTGGGCAGGCACCTCTATGTGCAGAACATGAGGTTCTCAGGGAGTTTAAAGTTTAAAAACTGAGGCACCTTGACTGGTGAGGCTTTTCACAATTTGAGTGAGAACTGAGCAGGAATTTTCACATTCCATATTTTGACGTCTGAATTCTCCCCAGTTCTCCTTGGAGGTACTAGTGTCATTTTGATTTGCAGGTTGTAAATGCAGGGAGCTTCATTGCCCCTGGTAGAACTTCACACCTAATCACCTGTCTACTTTAGAAAATGTGATTCATAGGTCACAATCAATACTATTCCATCCATTTCTTCTCTCCTACATAAGGCCTGAAATTAACTGGCAGGTAATGAGGATTATAAAAACCTGTTTCTGAAGGGTTTCTTTTAGATGCTGTCCCTCAGTAGAGAGCAATTTTGTAATCTAATCCATATGTTTGTGGAGACAAAATAAACAAGCACATTTGGAATATGTAGGCTACCTTTGCTGTATGTTTGCTTTTGTGGGGAAAAAAAGACAATAAAAATACTTTTTTGCCACTTGATCATTTTCATGGCTAATTTTTGGGTTAAAATGAAGCTGTTCTGCCTTTTCCAGATGAAATAACAACCCAGTTCCTTACCCGCAGCAGTTAATTATCAAACACAACCAGTTGCAAAGCCATTAAATAATTATAACACATTTTACAACTGCTAAAAAATGTATATGAATTTTATATGGTGATATTATCATATCCCTTGTTAATATTCCTCAACAGTTTAATAGAATGACTTATGACAATTAAGTACAGTAAACACCTTTTATTATAGTCTTAATATAATTTTGCACTATATTTTCTACACACCAAATCACAGCTTCAGAGGAATCAGGGTGAAACATTAAAATGCCAATCATCTCAAGATCCTGAAGGGGCAATGGTGAGGAGTATACTTTGTACTAGTAACACTGGACTGATTGATCTCTGGGGATGGTGTTTCCTTCACTCAAGCTGCTCTTTAGGGTTTGAAAACAACCCTTAAGGAGCTGAGGATAAATTCTTGGTGCAAGCAAATCGAGTGGGGTGTGGAAAATACTAACAGACCAAATTCATTGCTTAAAAGTCACTCTACACAACAGTATGGAGTCTGATCTCCCTGTTTATACCACAGCACCAATTCCCCCAGTATAATGGGATCCCCAAAGCATGCAGGTAGATTGTGGTATTTTGAACCTTCTTCTATATTTGTACTGTAATTGAACTGCAGAACATCAACCCCAAGTTTCAGTTTTTTATTGCCTTTTTATTCTGTTGCACCAGGCAAGGCATGCAACTTGTTAGCAATTTGTTGGCAACAGCAAGTCCTGTTCTGAGGACTTGCAGCAGTCAGCATGAGTTGGGGCTAAATAGCAGAGCTGTTAGCATAAGCCCATGAATTTTAACTGACTGTTGTTTTTTTTTCAGGCGTAAACAAACCTTTTGTTCCAAAAAAAAAATCAAAAAGTGCATTGAATGGTTGTTGTGTGCTCAAGGAAAATAAAAGACAAAGTTGTGTAAACAAGCTGTTGAAAATCAAGAATGCTCAAACTTGTTCAGAAGTGTCCCAAATAATACCAACAGGAGCTGATCATGAGCTCCAGCAATGTCTACAGCAAGTCAGAAACAGCAGGATTTGTAGGGATGAGTCACCAGGGACATATTTTCTGCCATATAACCAAGGAAAATAGAGATTTTACAGAGAGTCTCCAGGAGCACAGACCGTAGAGGGAAACCAGGAAAAAAAAAAACTGAGAGACTTGTGGGGAACTCTGTGGACACCAAGGCCTGACTACAGGACCATGCACCACACAACTGGGACCATTGCACTGACCCACCTGGCATTTGTCTCAGCCCACTTCATCACTCCCATGAAACAGGGCAGTCATGAGATCCATAAAAATGCATATATCTGTGATTAAAAATTGGTCTCCATACTGCCATTTGGTCTTTAACTGTGGCAAGGCTCATTGGAAAAATGTGTGTAGCAGTGCAGAAGGGCTACATACTGCTGATTAAAACCACACTTCTATAAAATCACTCTTCAGAATCATATAGGAACTCAGGTAAAGAGGTAGATATATTAATAAATTTCTATATCGTCCACAACTGGGATTTAGTCATATTCTGCAAACTGATAAGTATCAATAAATGAAAAAGGAGAAAATCACTGTGGTGTTAAATCATGAACAAACAAAGTATTATTCAGGTTTCAAATGCAGGAGCCTGAGTTCCTTGACCATAATGGCCACCATTAGTTAGGGCATTTAACATTGATGGGGAAAAATAGGAAAGGAAGAGCAATTAAAATAATAGGATTCTCTAGAAATGTAGTAAGATTCTATAGGATTTCTTCTGGAAACATCTATCATTTAATAATGACAATCAGTAATTAAATTAATGATTCCTTATTTTGAATTGGCCATTTTGGTAGTAATTGTCTATTAAATGACACTGTATGATTACAAAACAATGTTAAATTCAGAATTTTTTCCTACAGGAACTGCTGGTTGATTCCTCACTTATCCTACAATGAGAAAACAGAAAGGGTGTTTTATAGGCCCATGTGAACTGAACAGTACTAAACACCAGATATCCATTGGTACTTAGAAAAATACCTAATTGTACAATTTTGCATTTGGTCATTCCAGATATATGACACTACCATAGAAACATATGTCTGCATGATGTATCTGTTAGTTGTTCCTTTGCTCCATTTTGTACCCTCCCAACTAGGACTTTCCAAGGAGCCTATGAAGGGAGTTAATGCTAAGCAGTGTGACAGGAAAGCAGTAGGTGTCAGTTGACCTTGGGAGTCAACTTCCTTCAATGAGTAACATTGCCATAGCCCCTTGTTGGTTAATTTTCTAGACATTTCACATTGTCTGGGTATGTTTACCTTCTTGTCATTTCCTCCTCAATACCTACAAGAAAGGGTATTTTGAGCTCACTTTCACTAGCTCTACTTGCAAAAATGTACTGACCTCTCTAGACGCTCTAATTAGACACTCAAGTGACATTTTCAACACACAAGATACTCACACTGTTACTCCAAGGCCGATGGGTATCTCCACATGGACACTTCCACAGTGTTCTAGCACAGGCACTTACAATGTCAGCTTGCTGGCTGCCCAGCTTCCAAGAGGTGACTTCTGACAGGATTGCCTGAGAAAACAGCAAGAAAAGCTGTTCAGACAGCCAGAAAGGCTAGGCAGAAGGGCATCTATTTTACCCCTGCGTGACCCTCCAGTTATGTTCACAGTCTACCCCTACCACATGCAAGAGGCCTGAAAAGAGACACCCCAAAACTGACAGTCAGTTCCCCACAGCGAAAAAGTTGGACCAATCTATCAAATGACTGATATGCATCTATTAAGCTGTCTTTTGTAACTCCCAGTAAGATAGACTAACAAGATAACACTTTGAATAATGCATGTCAGGATAGGAAAATTATGAAACACAGATGCCTCACTGTCTTACAATCATATGTCATTCTTCTGTCCTACTTTATCTGCCTTTGACAAGTTGACTGGTAGTGGTAGGATAGTTATATGGGTCCTTTGTTTCTCATCTGCTTTTTTTCAGCCTGAGACTTAATGTTAACATGGGTTTCAATCAATTTTGCAAGTATCTGTTTACCCCTACAGCAAGCATATGCCAGAGAAATGCTGGATTGACCAAACCTAGGTCTTCTACTGAGAGACTTGGTATACCTATGCTATGTACTAGGATCTTCTTCAAGGATAATCTTGACATCTGATCTCTGATGTAATTAGCACAATTGCAAATTTTCACAAGGGATTCTCTGTTCTTGTCAAAATCTTTACCATAACAACCTTTGAATTACAATACAACAGTAAGTGTACTACAGTGCTCAGCAGAGGAAAAGATACAGCAGGAACATCTTTAAATGAAATTAATTAGAATGGTTAATGTTCATGAAGCACTTTGAAGATGGAAAGAGCTATAGTAGTGTTAAATTATAATCATTAGCGTGCAGATCCTGAAGGTCTTATTCATTTATTACCCATTTGTTACACAGGCTAAACTTCCATTCACTTCAGTTGAAGATTTATCTGAATGAGATTTGACTACAGATTTGAAAATTCATAACATAATAATAGTAAATATGGATTAATACACCAATGAGTGCTCATAGCCCCTGGAACTCAAGTCTGCTTAGGAAAGACTCACTTGGAAAATTACTTGGACCAAATTGCTCCATTGTTCATTTAATTTGCAAAAAATAATAATATAAACAATACAACAGAACAGTGTTCTACATCGGATTGAATATAACAACTCTACAGGGAAGGGAAGGGAAGGGAAGGGAAGGGAAGGGAAGGGAAGGGAAGGGAAGGGAAAGGAAAGGCTTATATAAGGAAAAAAAGACCAAATCCTGCTCACTGTAGTCATACAATTAAGTCCTAGTGAAGCTAGCAAAACAACTTTGGAAAGGCTGTCAGAGATTTTAACTCACATCTTGTAAACTTCTTTTTTCCCTGATGATGGATTTCTGCAAATAGTACACATCCCACCCCAAGCTTCTTTGGTGAGCAGTCTCCCATAGGGAGCACATATCAACTTGTGAGTTACAGTAATCGCCATCTTTTCCAGCTCTTGCTGATAGCTCAGCAGCTTCTCCAGTACTCCAAGGGTTTGTCAAGCAGTAAACAGAAGCTGCAGCTGGCCAGGATGCTAGAAGAAGAAAACATAAATTCAAAACAAGGTCTTTTTTTGTTCTTGCTTAGAGCAATGTTAATGGTGAAGATCTGTGTGACAGCGGTGGAAGTGCCTGTGAGAAGAAGCTACATGCAGACTTCCTACAGACAATTTAAAATATTGGTTAACAGTATTAAAGTATTTTGGCTGCAAGCAGGTCCTTGCATAGTATCAGTGCCAGAAAAGTACACGGCACCTCTGAGTCAAATAAAAGTTTCAGTTCCTGCACATAATCTGCATTTAGGTAGGAGATTATAACTGATAGAGTAGGGAAGAACAGATAATAGTTCCCCCCAATAGTATCACATGACTGCTTGAGTTGATTTTAACTCTATTGTGGTTCTGTACATATATATAGCAAACCTGTCTTGCAAGCACATTGCAAACCCAAATTCCTGGAGAATTGGATAACTTCAGCACAGTGTGCCATTGTAAACCTCTTTGTGAGTCCTGGTAGAGCATGTAAGTGCTTTGATCATAGAGGTATCCCACTCTGGGCATTTAAATTACACTATCTCATGTAGATGCTTGAGACTTGTGAAGTCTCTACACAGCTGACACCAACTCCTAACTCAGACTCTTGTCTCCTGTCTCTTCATTGACTGTGCAGGAAGTCTGAGCTCCTGCAGTGGGATTTATCTCACCTAATTTTAGCAATCCAAGTGTTTAGCTCTTGGCTGAGCCAGTTTCCAAGCTGCTTCTACATTCAATTGAGAGAGATGGGTATTTTCAGGTAAACGCCGGTGTTTTTAACTTAGACATTTGTCTTGAGGTGTAATGACTTGTTTTCTCTCAAGGGGTCCCTGACAATACATTATAGCAGTGGCCCATGTGAATAGCTCAGAACAGATGCTTGCGATCTACATATTATATTACATAAAGTAATCCATAAGAACCTAAAAACATGGTAACCATTAAGCATTTTAAAAATTGATTTGTAATCCCCAAAGCTCCAGCACGTTTCTAACTACCTTCAGCAACAAGAAAGAATCATCAATAGAATCATGGAATCATAGAATGGTTTGGGTTGGAAGGGACCTTAAAGATCATCTAGTTCTAACCCCCCTGCCATGGGCAGGGACACATTCCACTAGACCAAGTTGATCACAGCTCCATCCAACCTTGAACGTCAACAGGGAGGGGCACAACTTCTCTGGGTAACCTGTGCCAGTGTCTCACCACATGCACAAGAAAGAATTTCTTCCTAATATCCAATCTAAATCTGCCCCCTTTCAGTCTGAAACTGTTCCCCTTTGTCTTATCACTACAAGGTCTTTTGATGCAGTTTAGGATACAGTTGGCTTTCTGGGCTGTAAGCACACATTGCCAGCTCATGTTGAGCTTGTCATTAACCAACACCCCCATGTCCTTCTCCTCAGGGCTGTTCTCAATCCATTTTCAGTACCAGAATTAGATATCTGTTTTATTCTAATGTACAATTAAAGCTCTTGGAAATATAAACCTTCTAAAAATCATGGTACTATTAAATTTGGTGGTGTAATACAGATGAGGGTTCAAAGTTATTTCAAAGATATTTTAAAGATGATTACCTACTTCTCTTATCTGTATCCCACTGTCAGTACTCTATTAAATTAAGAAGGAAGCTTCATTTGAGAGAGTAAGAGTAGCCCATCAGAAGCTATGACCAATAATAATTTACTGAGGGAAAAACTTGTCAAATTGTAACATATGTGAAATATTATGAAGATATTTTGTTGGGAAATGTTAAACTTTTCCAATAAGCTAAACTGCCAAAAAGGGACTGAAAATACACACATTGATATATATCTCTTTAATAATTTAATATAAAAAGAGAATACAATGAAATGAACTGTCAAGTATAAAAATCCTTTTAGTATTCTCTTTTCATGTTCAAAATCTTTGTTGTGTTTGAGCATCCATAATTGCTTTGCGTCAAGTTCCCTAAGACATTTCCTTCTGTCTTTCAGAAAACTTGAAAATGTTCTGCACTTTTGGGTTTGGTAGAAATTAGATGTTTCTTTCAGCTAGCAAGGTTACTTTCTGGAGATTGTTTATCCTCTGCCTCTCTGCTGTGATCACTGGGACCATCTTTCACTTTGGCATGATACAAGTATATTACTGTTTGTACCATCACTCCCAATTCATAACTTGGGATAATCGAGGAGGGCATTGCACACATCGTTTCTTCTGTTTAGCCATTGAAATAACTTTACTCAGAATCAAAAAGCTGAATGAAACAGCTGAGCCCAGCAAACAGAGCAGCTAACATGGGAGTTTCTGAAGGGTTAGCTATAGACCCTGTGCTCAGAGGTATCACAGCTGCAGGAGGTGAGTTGAGAGAGCATTCACATGCACATGTGTGTGTGCATTATCCGTTCAAGATTTGTCCTTTGAGAAGGCTGTGGGGACAGGCTCTCGATCTCCTATCAGGCTTTCTGATCAGCTTGTCAGTGCTTTTGTGAGACCCATCTGGCTGTGACTAGCAGGTCTTTGATCAGAATCAGCGCTTGAAATCATCAAGTAGCTAATCCCTCCCAGATTACTGAGAGAATGAGACTCTGTGTCAAGAATCATTTGCCTGGTGTGCTTTGGACCCAGGCAAATGAAGGAAGGACAGAAAGAAAGACAGTGATTTCACGTAACATACAGAAGGGGTATTTGGAAAACACACATCTGGAAAACATCTCTTGCAGATTCAAGGCAGTGGGAACCCATCACCAAGGAACAAGCTTTATGATAGATCAGGGTCTGTAGCACAATGGACCAGGGTACCATTTTATGGATCTGCTCAAATTTCACAAAATACTCATGTCTGAGCCAGTGACAAAGCCCTGTGCAAGTGAACTTGAAGTTTTATGGATCGGTTTTCTAGCCAATATAGTGCAAGGTGGGGCACAAACCACCAGCAGCTCTCAGCATCATATCACACTCCAGAACAGCATCAACAGCTCCTTAAACCTCTGCCTGTCCTATGTAAGAGAAAAAAAGCTGAGAAGTTGACATCTCAACATGAGTGATATATATCAGAGAACTGTCATACAAAAACAACTTTGTAATTTCTAAAAAAAAATACTGACAATTTCCTAACTCAAAAAATAGTGTCATGGAAAGATAAATTTGATTTCATCTTGGCAGATAAAAAGGCACTGCTCTGAGAACAAAAACCAAAGATTTTTTAGGAGCAAGCTACCATGACTTAATTACATTCATTATGTGCAGACAGCAAAAAAGCTCAAATCAGTAATAAATATGGTTGGTGATTTAAAAGAGACAGTTTCATAAAGCTGAAAACAACTATAGGCTGATAGAACTGGAAAAAGGTATGAATAATTTGGGAGAACTGATTAAATATTTTATTTGATGGCCAAAAAAGCTACCATCCCACAGCTGAAAAATTAGGTGACGTTAGTTATAAAACAACTTGACTTTAGCAGAGAGAACAAAAGCACCTATAAAAGCTAAAATATATTTGTGATCTATGTGTGTGCACTGGGAGTGGGTGCGGTAATGAAAAAAACAGGACAACATGACAGAAATAGATATAAATTTAGAAGCTAGAAAGTTTGAGAAACTGATTAAGGAAACAAAAAAAGAATCAAGCATAAAACAAGGGATGTTACAGTTGTAGGCAATAAAAAGTCCAAATGTAACAAATCCTGCCAGAGATGCTGTTTTTTCCTAACTGGATAAGGAAGGGCTGTCAATAATAATATAGCACAGACAAGAGTGTTCAAAAAAATTTCCTGTTTTTTCTTTGGCGAAAGAATTATATATGCAGGCTACATTAAAATGATGAATGCATTAACTTTAATAACAATTTTTTCAGAGGCTTTCTTTACATACAAACTATAACAAAGAACAATAAGATCATTATTATTTTTGCTTAGAAATAAAGTGCATTTTGAATGAGATTTTATCCAAGTTACCTGGATCTATATTTGGAAATGCTATAAACAAGTCATTTGTTAGCCAGAGGGGTCCAGAGGAAACATGAGGCTGAGTCTACATTTTTTAAAGAGATCACTTTAAACTCCTAAAGTCGCTTCAAACTCCTAAAGCGCTGAACAGATTTACTTCTTCATCTTGAAATGCCGATGCTTTCTTCAGTAGAATGCCTGCTATTTGTTAGGCACTTCACAAAGTCTCATATAAATTCTTTCTGAGCATCTGATGAGATGTTGTGTTTTTGGCAAGATAGGATGTCAGCACCTGCTGCTTTTGAAGGCAGACTTTTTGTGGAAGGTTGTATATAAATACATATTAAGGAAGAATGTTTTAACATAACATTTGAGACATAAATATTCATTTCCTGCTGCAAACTATAGATGAACAAGGTATTCTAATTCCTTCAGATTCTGAGTGCTTATTTTTGGAATGTTTGCTACTTCTCCTGTCTGTTGCCTCTTGATCCCATGTTTTCTGTATAAAGCAATATACCTCCTTCATCGTGTATTTCCTGGGGTTGGGAAAGGAAAATATGCAATGGTGAATCTGACCAGAATAATGGCCACTGTTCTCCTGTGCCCCGTATATGAAGGTTGCTGAGAATGGGATCTTTTAATGATTCCTCTCCCTGCTAGCCTGAAATCCTTCCTGAATTCCTGTAGTTTGTAAAAGCCAACAAACAAGCAATCAAAACCCCTCATCCAACAAGGACCAGTTCCTTTAAGTGTTTATTTGTGCAAGGTGGGCAAGGTGGTGGGACTGGCTGACTGCAAAACTTCTCACCTGAAGTGTCACACACGGTGCTGCAGTACTGATGCTCAATAGCATACATAGCAGAGGTCAATGAGGTTGATGTACTCAAAACCAAGCCCAAGCAGAGGCCATGCAACCAGGCATAAAGGCTAAGCTCTAAACACAAGCCACTGCATCAATTTGAGGTAAACATCAAGGTACTTGTTCACTGCAGCTGGCAAGAAAATTGTATTTTTTGTGGAAACCTTTTATGTTTTATCAAAACCATGTGGACATTTTTGGGTTTTATCTAATTTAAAAAATCAAAATTGAAACCTTTTTCTTCCTATTTTTAACATTTTAAACACAGGAAAAAAAGATGTTTTCTTATACATAAACAAAGGAAGAAAATATTTGCCTAAATTTTTCATCTAAAAGAAAACATGCAAAATCATTTTTACACGTTAATAAAAACAACTCCTTCTACTGATTACTATCCTCCTTTCTCACTCATGCATATTACTGTGATCCAAACAGAGAACGAGCAAGCTTTCAGACCTTCCTTAGCATGCAAATGAAGCATCAGTTTCTGCATTACCTCTTGCGTCTGAAAGCAACTTGTGTGTTGCAGCATAACTTTGTTCAGAAAAATGGGCGTCTTCCCCTATTCCTTCAGCACATCTGGGCAACATTTTCCATCCCTTCTATGTAGGACTAAACCTAATCCAAATGGCAATAAAAACTGAGACAGAAGAGCAAGTGAAGGTAAGGAAGCAAATGAAAATAGACATTTTATTGATATGTGTTCCAAAAAGGAGGAATTACAGCATTTCCTTCCAGGTGTACACTAAAAATCATATATGAAGGACTATCCAATTACTTCCTAAAGTGTTGCTTGGGATAATTAAGCATAGGCCATAGAGCAGATCCTCTGCATAAGCAAATTGCTGTATGCTGTTAAAACAGCTGAAAGACTGGTCCCTCTCCATCCCATTCATCAAATATACATAGATGCAAAACAGGTGCCTACACTCCTCCAGAACAGGTACACCCCCTTTCTCCCAGTATTTTCCTATGCACCCAGTGGGTTTCAGTACTCAGTTTAGCAATTTTTCAACTTCATTTCATAGAGAACAGAAGACAGTTTTTGGCAGTGACACTTAGCTGAACTCTGCTTTGTGTGCAGTTAGATTTACTTCTAGCACTTCTGAATGTCATTGCCTGCATTGTTGCTTTTGTCCCAAATGCTCTTTTTGTTGGTCGGTTTTGTATTGAAATCACAGTTAAGCCATTCAGCATGGTATTTTCTCTACAGAGTGAAAAGTGTGTGAAAGCAGTTGAAGGTCACACGTATTATAACAAAACAAAAGAAAGAAATAATAGGGCATCCATTCTGAAGTCCTAGGACATCCAAGATATTATTGCCTCGGTGATTTCAGTGCGGATAAGAAGAGTTGCAGAGAGAAGGAGGCATCTTAATCCAGCTGCCTCTTTCAGCATACACAATGAGAAGGAGGCAGGGGTCCTGTTCTCCAGCTTCTTTCTGCCACTCCATGTTGCATGCCTGGAGTGGTCTCTAGAGAATACACCTCTCTGCCAGCCTACCACAGAGACAGATGTTCAATTTGTGAGTATCTGCAGTGGCATCCTTGGTAGGGGTCTAGCTCAGAGGGACTGAATTTCTCAGCTCATTTGCTCCCAGGCCAGGCTTCAGGTACTGCAAGTCCCATATTAACTGTACAAATGTTCCTACCTGAGTCCTGTGACTGGAGCCAGATTAAGTGACTGGACAATCAGATTCCTCCAATAAAGACACAACTATTTCCTCCACCCCAAAAAAGTGCCTGGGAGGAGGGCATAAAACAGAAGAGAAAGAGAGTAGGGATATATCCTATTACAGCTCCTTCCTCTCTCTGGGTCCCTAATACCTTAGTCAGGAAAAACAGCCTGCGTTGTTTGAAGTGTAATTAATTGATTTCTGTATGGATCTTCCCAGCCTGTCAGTGTACCCAAGTGCTTTCCTTTTTCTTAGAAGTTTTCAGGTTTTAGCCCTTCTCTATTGTTGTATTTATCCTTCAGTAGGACAGCTCACTCCAATTTGGAAGCAGACATTTAACACCATTGAATCCATGAGCAACACAGAGTTTTAAACATTGTCTCTACATCTCCTTTTAATTATGGTTGTTTCTGCTCTGCACCTAGTCACCTGCACTGGTACAGGAACATACAGGGATGCTGTGGTACAAGTCAGGCAGAGCAGAGCCTGTTGAGGTCTGGATACTTGGGGTGGTAGGCAGACCAAAGCATCTGTGCAAAACCCCTGGGCATCTTTAAAAGACATTGGGATCTCACAGCTTTAAGAGATGAAGTACTTATGCAGTTCAGAAACCTTTCTGTAGCATAACCCTCCAGTTCAAAACAGAAGGGGAACAGAGGCTTGAGCCCACCTTTGTTCCACCTGACACAGGGAGGGCACAGCGCTTGTCAGTAATTACTGCTTATGTAAGTAGCAACGGGTTCCCAGACAGCCCTTGCTTTCTGAGTCCTTGTGTAAGTATGCATCTCTCATGGGCACCATCTAGCTCCTCTGCTTGGAAGCCTGAACACTGGTAACAAAGGCCTAACAAAATGTCTAAACAGTTCAGCACAGCCATTGGCTCCAGATTTTTATTTTCCCCAGGTCAGATGTTCCCTCAGAGGAGAAATATAATTCCCTCAGAGTATAAAAGACAAAGCTGAGCCATGAACCACCTTGCAGAACAGAAGAATCAAAGACACTTTACTTCCCTATCTATACAGTATTATATATATTGCATCAACACAGTGCTCTACTTGGGCTAATAAGCTGTGGCTCTGCATTGGAGACAATAAATCCACTGCCTGGACTGAAACCAGTCTCATATTATAGTTAACCTAAAAGAGGTACCAAAGCTAGCTAGTGACAGAGCAGACTGAGCAAATATTTGGGTGCTTAGCCTCTATTGAACTCTATACTGCTGGAGCTCCACTGCTTTCAACACCTGAGCTGGCCAGTTTAAAACTTACTCAGGTATGTATTGCCAGCTACTGTGAGGGGAATGTTAATTGTGACCTGGTGCAAAGAAGGAGAGAATAACATCCTCCTCCTTTTTACCTCCCAGAAGTGGAGTTATATATGAGACCATTTGTCTGAGTATATATAGTCTTGTTATCAGGGCTGGCTGGCAGAGTGGCTTTGTTCTACCACACAGAGCCCTAAATCATCGATCCTGGGTCCACAGAACAAGTGTATTTCAAACAGGGAGTGTCAATATTAATATCTCATTTCATTGTTTCTAATCAGCTAAAAATATGTGGTCAGGGCAAATTCTGCTCTCTATTATCCTGGTGCAATTCATTGATTTCACAATAGCCAAGTGTAATTGTGTGCAGAATTTGGCTATTAATGTAATTTTAATAAAAGTTTTGTCGTGTATTTCATAAATCTATTATATTGCAGTAAGAGTTTTCTAATCAGAGAAAAGATACCTCTAGAGATTGTTGCTCATTTGGTAAGGTAGGCAATAGGTAATAAATATCACTGCATTAAAAACATAAGTGAAAGTGAAAATTGGAAGTTGCTTTAAGATGAGAGTAGATAAAATATGGTACATTTGCTTAAGTAACTTTATAATGTAACTTGGCTTTTCATCTTGATCTTTGGTTAAAATTACTTTCTCTGGATTTAACTCTTTGTACATGCTAGAACACCTCTGCACAATTGGAATAAACAAGACTCTTAAATTAAATGCATATTGTGCCAAAACCTTCCCTTGGCAATATCTATGCATAGGAATTCATAACAGGATTTAAAATCAGAGCTGAAGGTCACCTCTTTTGTATCACAGGCCATTACATTCCTCTCCTGTAAGTAAATCCAGTAACTTCACTCAAATTAAAATGTTTCAGCCCCCTTGAGACCTAACTGATAAGTGCTTCAGACAGAGATCATCTGAAACAGAGCTACCACAAATGCCCAAGGCCTTTGCAATGTTAAATAACAAAAAGGTGCAGTACTCTTGTAGAGCAGTTAAAAACCCAGAGGCTTTGATGCTCTGAATTAGGGAGAATTCACCTTTGCCTCTGAATGTGTGAACCTGGCATAGTGAACAAGGACCAAACCATGAGGGTCATCTGTACCATATAGGAGCAGTGTCCAGTTCTGCCCTGGAGGAAAGTTGTCTTGACCTTGAAGATAAAAATCTGTTTATTTGCCATCTCTGTCTTAACACAAGTCTGCAAGTGATAGTGGGAACACCCAGCTTCTTGTCCCCATGACCTCAGCAGAGGTGGATGACTGAAGAATTTGTCCTTGCTTTGTGGTAGTTGTGTAGCTTGAAGTTCTTCCCAAGTGCTAGCAGTGTGTGAAATTAGTCCAGTAGCTGTAATTCGCTGTGTGTAATTAGAAATTGTCCTGACCTTATTTAAAACTCATTGCTACAAAGTTACATTTTGTTATGTATGGATGATGTCTTCTAACTTCTGCATTCACAGAATCACAGAATCAGTAAAGTTGGAAGGGACCACAGTGGGTCATCTGGTCCAACCTCTCTGCCCAAGCAGGGTCATCCTAGAGCACATGGCACAGGACAGCATCCAGATGGTGCTTGAATATCTCCAGTGAGGGAGACTCCACAACCTCTCTGGGCAACCAGTTCCAGTGTGTGGGAACTCACACAGTGAAGAAGCTCTTCCTCATGTTCAGGTGGAACTTCCTGTGCATCAGTTTCTACCCATTGCCTCTTGTTCTATTGGTTGGCACCACCAAAAAGAGCCTGGTTCCATCCTCTTGACACCCACCCTTTAGGTATTTATACACGTTAATGAGGTCCCCTCTCAGTCGCCTCTTCATGAGGCTGAACAGGCCTGACTCCCTCAGCCTTTCTTCATAATAGAGATTCTCCAGATCCTTGACCAACTTAGTTGGTCTCCATTTGACCTTCTCCAGGAGCTCCACATCTCTCTTGTACTGTGGAGCCCAGAGCTGCACACAGTACTTCAAATGTGACCTCACCAGAACTAAGTAGATGGGCAGGATCACCTCCCTCAACCTGCTGGCAATGATCTTTCTAATACACCCCAAGATTCCATTGGCCTTCCTGGCCACAAGGGCACACTGCTGGCTCATGGACAATTTACTGTCCACCAGGACCCCCAGGTCCCTCTCTGCAGTGCTGCTTTGCAGCAGGTTGGCCCCCAGCCTGTACTGGTGAATGGGGTTGTTTCTTCCAAGGTGCAGGACCTTCAAAAGATTTATTCATCCACAAAGGTTTCTTCAGCTCATAGCCAGACTTCTTCCTCATTGTGATGCATCATCCTCAAGCCTTGAGGTAGTGAGCCTTGAACACTGACCAACTCTCCTGAACCCCTCTTCCCTGCAGGGCCTGCTCCCATAGGATTCTTCCAAGAATATCAGTAAAGAGGCTGAAGTTAGCTCTCCTGAAGTCCCTGGTGATAATCTTGCTCACTGCCCTGCTAACTCTACGTTCAACAATGAACTCTGTAATCTCATGGTCACTACAGCCAAGGCTACCCCCAACCTTCACATCGTTGACAGGGCCTTCCTTGTTTGTTAGTATAAGGTCAAGCAGCACACCATTCCTTGTGGGATCCTTCACTACCTGTGACAGGAAGTTGTCATCAATGCTTCCCAGGAACTTCCTTTACTGTTTGTGCTTGGCTGTGTTAGCTTTACCAGCAGATATCAGGGTAGTTAAAGTCCCCTACAAGAATCAGTGCCTATGACTTTGAGGCTGCTTCAAGCTGCCAGTGGAAGACCTAATACACTTCCTCTTCTTGATCAGGTGGCCTGTAGCAAACACCCACAACAATGTCACCCTTACTAGTCTGCCCATTTATCCTAACCCATAAGTTCAGATGCAATGCTTCATTTGGTGTGGGTCAACAAGGCTGAACCCAACTCTATCACTCCCACACAGTTATTAGAACTTCTTTCTGTAGAGAAGTAACTAAAGCCAGTGAAAAGTAAATTAATCCAGTGATTGCATCTCAACCACTTTTTCAGTAAATAGAAGAGGGCAAGTTCAGCTGTTCTCCCTGTTAGATTTTTCACATTCTCCTTGAGATGAGGATATCTTTTCATAGTACGCCTAACAATGCTGTGTACAGAAGAAAGATAACTCCACTAGTTCTGCTGAGTTATCCCTTTTCAGCTATACCAACCCATCTTTTTTCTCCCACAGCATTGCATGGTGTTCTGTAATTATTCCGAATATACCCTTACACCCACCTCTGATGACTTTTGCCCATGTACCCCCAGTGCAATTTATTTTTCATGAGCCAGTGTTTCATCTCATAGGTTTTACTTGCTTTCTGATAGGCAGGAGTCTAAATCCAAATGTGAAAGTAGCAAGGAAAATATCTTTGAGGACTCCTTTTTCACTAAAAACTTGTAATTACCTTCCTGAAGTTGCTGAGAACTGCAGAAATGACCTTGCTTACTGCAATTTGGGATTTCAGAGAGGTTCCTCAGTTCAGAAGAGTTTGTTTTCTATTCAGCTGTTTAATGTTGCCAAAGGGTTACAAATAAGGGCTAAGGGAAAAAATACTGTTTGCAAAGTTACGGTTGCAATGTTGAGGCTTTTAGGGCACTTACCACCTAGGCACTTTACATCAGCCATGTGATAGATATTCAAGACCATCCTGAGGTATCATCCAGAAAAGCCTGTATTTTTGTGCCCCGGGAAAACAACAGAGTGTATATTATCAAATTGTAATAAATTAATCAAATAGATCAATAAGGAAACAAGAAGTCGCATGCTTAAAAAGTGAAGGATATGTAAACATAAGAGAAACCTTGAAAAAGGGACATTTGTAGTGGATCTAGCAACATGACTTACCAAAATTAGCTCAGCAGAGTTACATATATCATACAAAATGCTATACTGATAGGAAAAAGTACTCAAATGTGCCATGTTGCACACAGAAAGGGTGGAACCAAACTGTGAAGTACTGTGAGATATAATGTTCAAGGTGCAATACACAATGAGCCAGAATAGAAAAAGATGACAGCAACCAGACAGGAGACCAAAATAAAATAAAATAGAAAAAATGACATGTTGTCTTTGATCCTGTTTACAAGAGGAAAACACTGTAAAGCTTTCATGGTATCAGAGAATTTGCAAGTGTAGGAGAGATTGCCTGTGGAAGAGGGCTTGAACCTGGAAGTTTTCATGCAGCTCTCCCATTAACTTCAACTAGAGTTCTGTGCACAGAGTGCCAGAAAATTTAGGGTTGAGAAAACTCAGTAAGTGATTTGAGGACAAGACAGATATATGCAAAGAAAAATGCAATTGATCAATATCACCCCCCACTGTCCTTTACACTGTATTAGCTCACAAGCTTTAGAGACAAAGCACATTTTTAATGAAGCTTGAGTATTATATAAAGCTTTACCATCTTCCAAAAGTAGCCACAACTTCACTAAAGGGTTTTAGGATTGCTAGGGAAGCATCAGTTCGATCCTCTGTAAGAGGCAGAGGGAGGGAAGAAGTAATCTTGTACAGGGAAAGCAACTTTTAGAGGGATCAGCACTGCTACTTGCTTCTCAGAAGAGAAACTCTTTTTAAAAGACTCAGTTTTGTTAAACAGCATATTAACCCTCAAAGTCTTTTACCAGTCAGAGACTTAGCAGCACCTGTACAGCAGGTGGGAAAGGAGAATGAAGGACAAGCATTAAAATACACGTTTTCTAATATTTTGCAGCTTCTTCTGTAGTTGAACTGGCAACCCACATTTTTGTCAGTGCTGCTGTAAAGGAATAATTCTGTCCAATCATTTTTTTTTAAAAAAAAGCAAGCATCATACTGCAACTTATGAATATCTGATTTATATGTAAAGCATATAAGGTAAACCTCATACTCTGCTTAACACCTGGTAAAGAAAGCCTCAATGTAATGTCATGTCAATCCTGCATGTTCATAGTTCGAGACAATGGCATGAAAGACTCCAGAGGAAAATACAAATTACTAGAGGTCTAAAAAAAAGAAGGAAAAATGTGAAGAAATGTGTCTGTTTACTCATAAGGACTAAAGGGATACCATTTTCAAACATATAAAAGTTTTCTGCAAAAAAGGAAAGGGATAAATTGATCTCTATGTTCATTATAGGTAGAACAAGCTATGAGTATAAACTGTTTCAAGGAAGATTTAGACCAGACATTAGAAAAACCTTCCTAATGTTAAGGATTGGATGAGGTACATGAGGGAGTCTCACCACCAGGCTTTTTGAAAAGGATACATGAAAGAGAGAAATGTTTACTCATAGCTGATTATGCCTTGAGGCTGAGGATTGCTGAAATGGCCTGTCTAGGTCATTTCAGCCTAGATTTATGAGCCAAGCTGCTGCCTCTGAAGTGAAATACGATGTATTTATTTTAAAACCATATCGCAAAGTTTAAGAGAAAAACTTCTCTAACTAAAACTGCAGGAGCAGTGTGAATAGGAAACATATTTGGAGATTTGGTCTACGTTAAAACAAATTCTCTATTACAGCCTTCAAGGGGCATTTAATGACTATCAACAGTAAATATTTTGGCCACTGTCTCTCTCCTGAATGTGGAAGATGCAGAAAAACTCGTTCTCCTTGAGGCATTTTGGGGCACTGTTTCATCCCTGTTTACTGGACATGTATAGTCTCTCTAGATGGAGTAGTTTATTCTGGTGTATTAGTTGATTATCTTCGGAAAACAGTTCTTTGGAGAGGGGTAAAAAAATTATTCTAAAGTATTTTCTCTTTTTATAGGGACTTACTTTTCCAAATTGCTTGCAGCTTTTCTCTCCATATAATGATTATGGAGCTAAACACTAGTGAGACTATATAAGTAGAATAATGACAATAACTAGACCAAGGAATGAAAATGTTAAACTAACAAATAAAGAGGTCAATTACTGAAACAGATGAGAAGACAGAGGGCAAATTCTAATAGCATATCTGGCACAGTGATTAGACCACAGGCAGATCTCACTGAGTTTGAATTCAGAATGCTAAAGCAGTAACAGTGGAAAACAGAGGACTCACAACACAGAAAGAGAATAACAAAATAGCTGGAGGATATGGAGATATATATATATATATGAAAGCAGAAGGGAAAACTGTGCAAGTGAAAAATATGTTATGAGACAAAGTCCAGGAAGGACAAGCTTACCTGAGGATGAAGAATTGAACTGAGTAGCTGCACTGCTGCAGTACCATGCAGTTCTTTCTAAGGCATGATCCCACTCGGCCCTCTCAAACAGCCTCTGCTGACCTGAGTCCTGAAAGCATTAGTGTGGCAGCAGTGCCACGGTTCATCAAATTGCCCAGAAAAATGAATCTCTGGGCATCTACACTTTATTCAGAAAGGATGACAATTTGCATGCAGCATGAATGTCACTGGTAGGGCTTCCATACCACCTACCGGTCTCACTTAAAGGGAATCTGGACATACTACCCTTTTCTAAGGCACAGTCTCATAGCAGGCAGAGAAAACTGACTGCTGCTGATAATAACGTGGTGAGGATTATGCTGCGCAGAATTAATTGATCCATGTTCAGATGGTGATGGAGGGGAGCTTCATGGACAAAATCATTCCATGGCTACAAGTGATCACTGAGTTGTGGTAGCAGAAATAAAGGGAAGTCCTTAGATTTTATTTAGGTTAGAAAAAGCAAGGCAGAGAATGACCAAAGGTCTTGACTAAGAAAGCAAAACTTGTTAGTTTATATTTCTTTTTACCATTGAATATCTTGTCTTGTGACAAATGTCTTGTGACATTTCAGACACGTGATGATTACACCAAAATCTAAGTCCATAGAAGTAGGCCAATTTACAGCAGCTGAGGAGCTCATTCTTCTAGGGACTACTACTGTAACAAATCATTTTGACTTTTAGGTTTTCCTCCACAAATCAATATTTTTATTACTTTACCTGAGATACAAAACAATCATATAACAACAAAAGTTGTTGGATTTTTTTTCTGCTTGTTTTATTTTTTAAGGTTTGTTTTGAGCACAGTGGGGTAGCCTCAAAACGGGTGAAAAAAATGTGTACTCTGTTTCGAAGGGAAAGAAGGGAAAAGACTTCAGTGCACTGCAAATAGGCTGAGGCTCATACTGACTGTTTAGCCTTTAGAGTCTGCATTGTCATCCATGCTGCTGTTTCCATGGAGGGACTTGTATTCCTGCACAGTCATATGCTACTGAGTTTCATTTTGTTTTCTGTTCCTGCTCTTGATTCACCTCATATAAGATTTTGGGTTACAAACCCATTGCATAGATATATGTACAGCTGCTACAGACTAAGCTGCTTTCTATCACAAAGTTAATATAAGCTATCCAGCAGGAGTAGAAAGCACAGTGGCGTATTCACTGGAGTCAGCTACCCAAATCGCCCTATCCACAGCTTCTTGGTTTTGCACTTCATGTCTCTCAAGCAAGTGAGGGATGGGAGTAGGAGGAAACTGTAAAATCACAGTGGCTTTTCTTGGTGACCACGGCCCAATTTTAAGAATTTTTTTGTGCTTTTTGTCACCAATCTAAAATAATTCTTTCTGTCAAAGCTGTTCTTTGAGATTTTCAACATACCCTCAAAATGGGCAAGGCTTCTTTTTCCAAATATTACTCATTTTGCTAACATCACAGGCATCAATACCTTTTTCTCAGCATTTGAAGGAAGATTTAATTCATTTATCAATTCCACTATTGACTTCTTTGAAAGGGGAGAGATCTTTCTGTTCAGAATCCTAGAAAAATCCTCCCAAGTATTGTTCCATTACTTTTGTAATTTGTGGAAAAAAAAGATTAGCACAAAAGAACATATTAGTTGCTGGTTGACAGCTTCTCCAATATTTATAATGGCTACCTAAACTAGCTTTACCTACGTACCCTCATGTCCAGTAAAATTGGTTTCAAATTTTGTACAGTTAAATAATTGTAAACATAATGAGTTGGATCTATTCCCAGTGTTCCTCCTTATGACTTCAATTTATTATAGTTCAGTTTAAAAAAACTGTGAAAGCTGCAGACACTTCTGTATATTTTGCAACAACTTTTTAGAGATTGGAATATGCCAGTGACAGAGTCCTAGAGTAAAGCTTCCAGGCAGAAGCATCTATACAGAATTACCAGAAGGAAAGTAAGGTGGCACAAGACAAATCACAATAAAAGAGAGCCCAGAACATCCTTGTGCTGCCAATCAAAGGCAGGGTTTGCTAAACTCAGTTCTGGTATGAACTCATTATGTTACCCTGAGCATCCCTCTCCTCCATTTTCCTAACTATAAAATTATAAACTGTCAGGATTAGTTATTGTCTACAGTAGGTCAGTAGCTTGCTAAGTGTTTACATACTTTTCTGTTGAAAAAAAAAAGGAATTAATTTATATTTGTGAAGGACTGGAAAACATTAAGCATTATAAACATTCTATTGTTTTGTACTTCTTATGAAATATTTCACGTGCTAAGATATTGCTCTGACAACCTTTGCGATTCACCAGTTTGATTTCCCTTTGTAAGGACTGTGCTATCGACACAGAAACATCCTTTCCCCCTTCATAATCATATTTTCATGCCTTGTGTCACTCCCACCTGTGGCTTTTTAGTAATTAATGATGTTACAATGCAAATTCTAATCAAGATGCATATGTATTTTGTTCATTTGTTTCCTTATGGGAAACATTTTAATTTCCCCTGGCCTTTATGCAGCAGCTGCATATCCTGATTATTTCTTCTGTTGAAAAGTAGTCAAAGTGTTGCTCAGGCCAAAAATCAGTCCAGCTACAAACTGAAACTCTTTTGGCCCAGAGTATCCTAATCCACATCCTATCTAGTTTTATTTAAAACTAGACAGACCACAGGATCCATGATATGCTCAGTAGCAGTAAGAAAGACAGAGAGAAATGAGAAGTTTGGGGCTACCAAAGCAGACAGCCACAGTGGGTGTTTTGAAGATTACAGCAACCATAACACACTGAAAACAAACTTTTCTGCTGCACAAGGTTGTCTGTTAAGAACATGTCTATAAATACAATCCTCTCTTTTTCTGTGTCTATGAACCTGATCAAAGTGTTCAAAATAGAATTTTCTCATTGGCATACAATTAAATGTATTTTGGAAGGAATTTTAATACATATATAACAACTTGTCTATTATTTTAAATCTCTGTTTTGCAGGATGCAAACACAAAAAAAACCATACAGCTGAAGCATAAGCCTGGGAATGGGGTGGTATACTAAAATGTTTTTTGGGCTTCCTATTTGTTTTACCTCAGTCATATGAATCTTTCTAGGACTCATTTTAACCTTCTGTAAAATGGAAACAACAGCTTGTACATACATTGCAGGAGTCTGGGAGGTCTATTTCTTCAAAGCTCTTTGACAATCTCTGTTACTAAGCACTAAAACACTCTAACTATTGCTTTCACACTTATCTTCTCTTATACTTCAAAGAGATCTGAAGATGTATCTCCATCACAGCTTAATGGGCTGTATCTTTTTTTTTCACCCGCACCTGGGAGTGAATTCAAAACACTGGAAAAAAACACCCTTCCTGAGTTGTCCACACTGCCTTTATCTCTTTCCTCAACTCCACACAGTTTACATATGTCAGGTTTCAGCTCAAGGGGGAAAATACACCTGCATAGTTCTTTAACTAGTGACCTATCATGGGCTCTCATCTGTTCTGCAGATGTTTTACATCCAGAAGATGGTAATAAAATGAAATGTCCATAAATGAGAACCTTCAGTTATTAAATTTAACTGAATAAGGAGAGAAGACGTGTAATTCATTCAAGTAGGCTTTTGTTAGTGAATAAACAAATATCTTGCAGTATTGGTGGCATAACATTTAATCCTATAGTTTTCTCCCAGAATAAAATTATGCTGTCTTCAGATCTTGACTGGCTATTCAGTTTTAACTGTCATGCTCACTTCTCCACTTAACTATGTTACTACACTGTGATCACTCCTGAACACTGAAATGGAAATACTGTAGTTTCCTGGCTGTAAGGGCTGCTCCAAACACTTAACACCAAACTTGCTTTGCACAGCAATCTTAAAGGCTCCACCCAGTGAAGGCATAGAGATTCAGTTATATTTCATGTTCATAGCCACCTGAGAGAGGAGGCTTAACTGAGGAGGTCCTTGTCCCAAACTCCTGAAGGCAGTATGGGAATTTGGACAGATTAGAAATTGAACAGGCACGTCCAAGGATGTGCTGCTTCATAAAGTGGTAAATACTCTGTTGCTTCTGCAGCCTAGATTTACTGAAGCCACTAGCAGTCTCTGATTCCTTCATCTCCCCAGAAAGTTCCTGTGTGCTGTCTTCCCCATATCTTTTTTAATGAATTGTTGTAGTCATCCTTTCTGTACACCAGGGATCTGTAATTCTCTCCTTCTAGTGAATAATGGCTTCTTTATGTTTCCACATTCACTTTTCTGCACCAAGATTCCCCATTTTCCTCCATGTCCTCATTCACCTCCTCCATCTTCTCCAGTTTCAGTGCCTCTATGGATCTCTTTGTTACTCTACTTCCAGTACATCAGAGACCATAGTGTTTTCTGCACTCTGTATGGGGTTCATGTGCCTCTAATTTCCACATACATCTCTATCTCTCATTATCCATTTCCTGTCTACAAGGATAGCAGAGTTTTGCAATTTGATTGGGACTTGCTTCACAATCTGGAGAGAACTTCAAGTTTGATAATAATGGGTAGATTTATGCAGCAGATACCAGGCAGATGGTGTCCCCCTCATCCTGTTTTCCAGTTGTCTATCATCGAAATCAATTGAACTCTACTCCAGCTGCTCCAGAAAACTCATTCCTGAGATTTTGCAGTCAGTGGGATACAACTCTCAAAGCATATCATGTTACTTCCAAAAAGAAAAACAACATCAAGCTGAGGGCAGGTCCTCACAGTCTCAGCTCTCCCATCTCTGTAAGTGCATGACTAGTCGTGCTGCTCTACAAGCAGGCGGTGATTTGGAGTATCAAGCAGTTTGTTAAATAGAGCTTGTGAAGAACTCAGTGTGTAGTCAAGGTCTCCTTAGAAATATTAATGAACAATGACCTTGCTTTGAAAATATACATTGTGTGTTTCTTCACCACTTCTCTGTGATCTCTGCTGATTTCTACTGTATTCAGCGTTCCTGGAAACTTCTGCCCTGGTGGGTGACCTAGAAGATCTAAATTTTAGTTTAGTAGCTCTAAACTCCAAAATGTGCACTCAGAGAGACACAAAGGCACATATAGACAAAAGGGCTCACATTGTTAAAGAGTTTTTATTCATTTTCCAGCAGAGGTCTGCCATCATACATGATCACTAGCACTTAAGAGCACTACTTACTTTTTGTATGGGAACACAGAAAAAGTCTTTGGGACAGCAAGATCAATTAACTTAAAATAATACAATGAATTTTTTGGAGTTGTAACCTCTTTTTTAACTGAAAATAGGACTTTAAGAAAAGCACTTAATTTCTGTGTCATCATTTCTCCCAGCTGTACAATGGGATAATAACATTGCTTTATCTCTCTGGGATTCTGTGAAGAAAATTCATTATTCTTGTGAGAGCCTGTACTACCAGAGATAAGGGTTATGGAAAAGCCTCTCAAAAACTAGTTGCATGCAGGCTTATCATTGGTCACATGAGTAAAGTTAAATACATTCATAAGTGCTTGCTGGTTTTGGACCTAGGTCAAGACAGGTGCAATTAAGGCAAAAATCCAAAGTCTGAAATTCTTAAAACAAAAAGCTGATGTTCCAATTCAAGAAATCATTAACTCTGAGTTTAAGAAACATTGCCTATGTTTTCAGAACCTGCCTCTCCCTGTGCATCACAGCAGCGTTTGCTGACACAAAAGGAGACAGTGTGTTCAGAAAACTCAGTCTATGGCATTTCCATGGTGCTGAGTAGATTTGTTGGCTTATTGTGAGGAATTTTGCTAACACTAGAGTGAGGAATTCTGTTCAGAGCTCTTCTATTCGGTTTTGATACATACTGGTAAGGATACATCCTGCCCCAGGCTGCTTCAGAGATACAGAGCCCTTTACTTGTTGCAGTTAAAGGCTCAGTTTCTCAGTTTGACCCTCTGGGAAGTAAATGGTTGGGTTGGGGTTTTTTTTGCTTTTTTTTTTTTTTTACATAAGTAAAGATGTTATAAATGTTCTCCAGCAATATTCATCACATAGCTTTTCACAGGAAGAAGAACAAAAGGTAGAACAAAAAGTACAGGTTGTCAAAGACGCTGTCACTTGGAACATATTTCTCCTGAGCTGTATCTGAAAGGGGAGATAAAAGAAAAGATACTAAAATATTTTATGTGTTTGAGATGAGCTCGACGAGATTCCTGTTGTTTCTCTGCTAAAACACATCACTGACTAAAGCAACATAAAGCTCAAAATGCCATCTTTGAAAATAGTTAGACAAACACTACTTAGGGGCTTGGTTGTTTGGTTGTCTTTTAACTTTTCTTTAGCCTGTCAAACTCGAGGACTGTCTCTCTCTGCCATTTACAGACTCTGCCTCTGCCCCCTTGCCATTTACAAGGGTTTACACAGCTATTGCGAGTTCTCTTTGCCTTTAGTTATTCTGCTATAAATAGCAAGGTGTGGAGCAATGAATGCCCACAAATGCCAGAATAACACAATGCAGTAAGGTGCAGCTTACAGGAAAAAAAAAAAGAGCCAGTCATCTTACAAACACACTGTTACTTTGTTTCTGTGCATCCCTTGGGAAAGTCACTGCTGCACACCCCTGATTTCACCTGGGCTGTGTATAGATTGGCCTTTATACAGATGTCTTTTTTATGTCTCCTCCTTGACCAGCAGCTGGTGGCGACCAGCAGTCTGATCTGCAGGCTGAACTTCCACGCTGTGATAGTCACAGTGCCTGAGAGGAGTGTAGGAACCACCACGAGAGGCACTGCTGGTTACAAGCTGTTGCATCTGTGTTTTATATCTGCAGTCTGTTTTAATTTGTGCCCTACTCCACACCAAGCCTGCCATTACTGATACACAGTAGAGGACAGTGTTTTGCAAACAGTAAGGAACAAATGCACTTCCAGAAATTAATTCCCTTTTTAATCACAAGGAGCAAGGGAGCAGGGATCCTCCAGGAGTTTGTACTCACGCTCCGCAGGCCCAACACCATGCAGATAACAAGTTTCCTATTCACCTCCCTAACTCAAAACAGGTTGGTCTGAGCTAGTTTTCCGGCATCCACCTGTAGTCAGAGAAGAAAGAAAATCACTGAAGAGACTGATTGATCCAGTGTTAAAGCAGGTGTCTCAGACAAGCAGCGTGAATTGCCCTCTGGAGCTTATCTCCTCCCGTTAATTACAAGGGTAGACTGGAAAACTGGTTTAGACTAGATACTGGACTTCCAGACAGCTTAAGTTGTATGAGCTGACTTCCAGCTCTGGTTGAAAGGAGACTACATCAGAATCCTCTCCTCTCCGCCTACTGCGGGCTTTCTGCTGTGCAGAAACTTCAGGCAAAGCCCTGGCTTAATTTAAATCCACAGCCACACTTTAACCAGACTAGAATTTATGCCGTCATACCTGCTTCTGACTCCTGCATTACCATAGCCTCACAAAACTACCGAGTGGGAATCTCAGTGGTAAAACCCTTGTACAAATATTTCACAGTATAAAAAAAGAAATCACGCATTTTGGAAAGCTGCAAAAATTCTGTTTCAAAGCTTTTAGCAACCTTGCCTTTATTTTGTAAAATGTTATTTCGCTTGTCATAAAATAATGCCTTGATTTTTAAAGTGGCCCTTTTTTCATCAGATGCCATAAAAAATGGAGTAAGTGTTCACCAAAAACCCAAAGACTATTTGTAATACTGAAAAAGGCTGTGGCAGAAGTGGGGCAGGTCTGGGTTAATTCCCGAATACCAAGTTTCAACCCAGTTACTTCATGGCTTACTGGAAAAGGCTGTTGTGTAAAATCAACACGGAAATTGGGAAACCAAGAGGAAAGCCAAAAATCAACCTCAGACAAGATACCTTTCAACAGACAAGTGGGGGTTTTACAAATGCAGGAAGGGGAGACGACAAAAGATTTCTGTGATAAAATACAACTCTCTGTAGAAGGGGGTAGGCATTTCACAGGCAGGTAAGGGAGACAGACGTAGCCCTAACCACAGCCATTAGGGCTGACAGTGAATAGGAAGGCTATTTAGTAGCTCTGTCAGCATTTGGCAGTAATCCAAGTAAGATAGACATGCAAATTGGCTCTGTTGTTTTAAAACCCTCTTTCCTTTATGTTACCTTCTGTCTTCACTGACTTCCCTACTCCTGCAACCAGGGACTGGGTTAGCAATACACCACCTATGGCCCTGATGCCCATCACGCACCTTTGCAGCGTTGTGGGAGATACACCAGAGCTTCAGGTGGGATGCACGCTCCTCTGGTTACCCAGATTCTGGTGACCTCAGAGCACAAGCAGAGTTTGCATTGACCCTCAATACACCGTACAGGGCATGCTTTAGAGGAAAAGGGATGAGAGCTTCAGCTAACTGCAAAGAAATTTTTTATTAATATATGTGGGTATATCTAAACACATAAAAATTACATATTATATATATTTCTGGGTAGCTGGAAGTATCAAAACAGGATAATTTTATCCACAGTTTTACCAAAATTAATTACAATATTTCATTCTGCTTCAGCACATACTTTGCCCACCAGTTTCAACCTGCCTCTACTTCCCTTCTCATTCATAGAACACACTTCAAACACCAAGCCAATCTTCAAATCAGCCTTCCAAAGGGCAAAATAATACCAGCCTCATCTTCTTGTGGCAGAGATGAAGTCACACATGGGTTGCCCACAGTTATTAAGACAACCTGGATCATATCTGTGGTTTGTCATTTACTCATGTCCAGGTGGCCAAAGTACCCCCAGCATCAAAAAGCTGCTGGTCAGAATATGTAAATAGGACTTTGCTGAGCTTTGAGTACAAAGCAGTTAGAAGCATGTTTTACTGCAGATGAAGAGAAACTATTCTTTCCTATTAATGACTCTGCACTGCTAACTACATACATTCAAAAGTCACAAATTATCTCTACTACAGTTTCCAAGGAATAATACTTGGAAAAAATAAACAACAAACAAAACAATAAACAGAAATTAAATTGAAATTTTACGTCTTACGAGTGCTTGTTTCTTTTTATACAACTCTGAGTTTCTGAGATCGTAGGGCACTCTCAGACCAAGTTATCAGGTGTTTCTGAGGTACCATGAGAACTATAAACCTGTGCTTTTAAAAATGAAATATGAGATATGTCCCCAGAATGTGGGACTTCAAGAAAAAAAACAACAAATATCATGAGACTCCATTAAAAGCAGGAGCTGACAACACTGTGACCCAGAAGTGACATGGAAGAGTCAGCACTATTTACAGGTACAGTGAGACTCACATTGTTAACTTTTGAAATGTCTTCTAGAACAATCAGGGACTAAATTAGTTGCTGACATAAGTAATTTCACCTGAATAAGGTGAAAATTCACCTGAATAAGGAATTTCACTGGTTTCATTTATGAAATACTTTGGCCCTGTGTGTTTTTTCTCTGTTCATTTGAGTGGAGCACAGGCAATTTTAGTATCAGCAGGGCATCTTTTCTGGGAAAAAAAAAAAAAAAGGAATGGTGGACTGGACAGATTTTGGAAACAAAATTATTACTTACAGCTGTGACAAATTCCATGGTGATGTTTACAAGAATTTTTCCTATTAAGCTTTAGCAAGTGCTAGTTCCACAATACATAACGCATAACCTTTCATATATGGAGGCTTTGGAAAGAGCAAATAAGGAATAATACAAGCAATTCTAGATGAAGTTTATAAAAGGATTATATCACTTCAAACTTAAACCAATAATGTAATAGAAAAAAATAGCTGAACTGTATGGAATTACTTACCAGGGCATCCTTATTCCTAATCTATAATTTATATGCACATTTATTTTACATTTCTGTAAAAGTAATTGGATGTATTTTGATTCCAAATGAAAAATATCAGATTATATATAAGGCAGAACAGAAGCATCTGAGGTTAAATAACACTCCCAGTGAGATGCCTACGAATCTTTTTGATACCTAATAGTCAATAGGGGATTTTCCTCCCAATTTCCTGTTCTATTGAGGCTTCAATCCCTCTTCCCCTGAGAAATTTAACTTTGCATGGACAGGAACAAAGAATTTTGAAGGTGGAAAAAATGTAAAGTCAACCTAAGTATTTTCTGTACAGATGAAATGTGCATGCACCTGAGTTTACTGAAGGACTGCATAATATCAAGATCTGCAGAGATCAAAAGTAATAATGAGGAGTCTCCCAGAGTCTGTGGTGGCATGAAAGAATCATGCATTTGGGAGAAAATTTACATTTTGTTTGTTGACATATTGTAGATTGAGCTATGCCAGAGGGATATGAATCAATGAAGATGCTGCTGTTGTATTTGAGTCCATCATTAATACAGTCCAGTATATTTTTAGAAATAAAATAAAAAGTGGAAAACATATTTATTTTTTTACATTCTTTGAGGTGAGTTTCATTCCCTACTGTACACATACATATAGTTTTATTATCTGAATGTTGTCCATTTTCAGCTCATTCTACTCAGGCATAGATATGTAAACAAACACTATTTGAAGATTTGAACAGGGAGGGGGATAATACCAGGTTTCCTGTGACAAGCTGCAGATGACACACTAAGGTTAGAGGGATGGGGTGCTAGCGAGGGCCCTCAGACTGTGAATCAGCTGGACACATTGAAGCACACCTGGAGTCTTATGGAGATGAGCCAGGGGCTCCTGAGGTAATAGGATCCAGCAGGGGAGCACCACAGAAATACCTCAAAGGAATTCCAGCCACTGCAGTCAGTAAGTCGACTTCATCGGAGGCCAACTTGAATGCAAATGCACGCAGCATGGGGAATAAACAGGAGGAGTTAGAGATATTCTCATACCTGCACAGCTAGGACCTCATTAGCATCACAGAGATGTAGTGGG
The DNA here is from genome assembly GCA_013398125.1 of Aegotheles bennettii. Lineage (NCBI taxonomy): Eukaryota > Metazoa > Chordata > Aves > Caprimulgiformes > Aegothelidae > Aegotheles > Aegotheles bennettii. Next base: position 148,207 of record VZRW01007870.1, on the reverse strand, counting down.
ATGGATCCTGTGACTGGAGTGTTGGAATGGAAGGTTACAGGACCTTTAGGAAGGGCGGGCAAGGGAGAAGAGGAAGGGGTGTCACCCTCTATGTCAATCACCAGTTGAAGTGCATGGAGCTCCTCCTGGGGATGGATAAGGAGTGAACTGAGAGCTTATTGGTCAGGATTAAAGGCAGGGCAGGCGGAGGGGACATTATAGTGGGTGACTGCTACAGGCCATGCAACCAGGAAGACTGACCAGGTGAGGCCCTTTACAGACAGGTAGTAGACTCACGTCCACAAGCCCTGGGCTTCATGGGGAACTTCAATCCCCCCAATATCTGTTAGAGGACAAACACCGCAAGACACAAGCAATCCAGGAGGTTCCTAGAAGTCATTGAAGATAAATTCCTTCTCCAAGTGATAGAGAAGCCTGCGAGGAGAGGTGCTATGCTGGACCTTATTCTCATCAACAAGGAGGGGCTGGTGGGAAATGTGAAGCTCAAGGGCAGCCTTGGCCACAGTACTATGAGATGGTGGAGTTCAAGATCCTTAGGGCAGAGAAGAGGTTGCACAGCAAGCTTGATACCCTGGACTTAAGGAGAACAGACTTTGGCCTCTTCAGGGACCTGCTTGGTAGAACACCATCAGATAAAGCTCTGGAGGCAAAAGAGGCCCAAGAAAGCTGGTTAATATTTAAGGATCACCTCCTCCAAGCTCAGGATTGCTGCATCCCAACAAAAAGGAAGTCAAGCTAAAACACCAGGAGGCTGCATGGAAGAACAAGGAGTTCCTTGACATCTTCAAGCACAAAAAGGAAGCCTACAGGAGGTGGAAACAAGCATAGGTACCCTGAGAGGAATATAGAGAAATTGTCCGAGCAACCAGAGATCAGGTTAGAAAAGTTAAAGCCCTGATACCTGGCTAGGGACATCAAGGACAATAAGAATAGCTTCAATAGGTATGTCGGTGATAAAAGGAAGACTAGGGAAAATATGAGCCCTCTCCAGAAAGAAACAGAGACCTAAGTTACCCGGGATATGGAGAAGGCTGAGGTACTCAATGACTTTTTTGCCTCAGTCTTCTCTGGCAAGTGCTCCGGCCACCTCAGGCAAAGGTGGGGACTGGGAGGATGAAGAACCAACCACTGTAGGGGAAGATCAGGTTCAAGACCACCTAAGGAACATAATGGTGCACAAGTCCATGAGACCTGGTGAAGTGATTCTGCAGGTCCTGAGGGAACTGGCAGATGAAGTTGCTAAGCCACTATCAATCATATTTGAGAAGTCATGGCAATCTGGTGAAGTTTCCACTGACAGGAAGAGGGGAAACAAAACCCCCATTTTTAAAAAAGGAAAGAAAGAAAACTGGGGAACTACAGGTCAGTCAGTCTCACACCTGTGCCTGGTAAGATCCTGGAGCAGATCCTCCTGGAAACTCTAATAAGGCACACAAAAAACAAAGAGGTTATTGATGACAACCAACATCGCTTCACTAAGTGTAAATCATGCCTGACAACTTTGGTGGCCTTCTATGAAGGGGTTTCACAGCTGATAGATAAGGGCAGAGCAACTGATGTCATCTATCTGGACCTGTGTAAAGCATTTGATACCATC
>VZRW01007870.1:37286-146255 GCA_013398125.1 Aegotheles bennettii | reverse complement strand
TCCAGTTCTGGGGTCCCCAACATAATAAGGATATGGAGCTGTTGGAACGAGTCCAGAGGGGGGCCACAAGGATGCTCAGAGGGCTGGAGTACCTCTCCTATGGAGACAGGCTGAGAGAGTTGGGGTTGTTCAGCCTGGAGAAAAGAAGACTTCGAGGAGACCTCATAGCAGGTTTTGAGTACCTGAAGGGGGCCTACAGGAAAGCTGGAGAGGGGCTTTTTACAAGAACATGTAGTGATAGGATGAGGGGAAATGGTTACAAACTGAAAGAGAGTAGATTTAGATTGGATGTTAGGAAGAAATTCTTTCCTGTGAGGATGGTGAGACACTGGCACAGGTTGCCCAGAGAGGTTGTGGTTGCCCGCTCCCCTGGCAGTGTTCAAGGCCAGGTTGGATGGGGCTTGGAGAAACCTGGTATAGTGGGAGGTGTCTCTGCCCCTGGCAGGGAAATTGGAACTACATGATCTGTAAGGTCTCTTCCAACTGAAACCATTCTGTGATTCTATGATAAATTTTCCCCAGTGAATATGAAGAAATCCTCTTAGGATGACAACTATATAACCAGAATCTGTAACTATAGATAGAATTTTCCTATATAAGAACTCAGATTCCCTGTGTCTGGTTATATCCCTGGCAGACTTTTAATCTCCCATGTAAGCAGCTATCATTTCAATCTAAACACTGCATTTTAAAGCTGAGACAGAAAAACAAGGTTAAGTCATGTGGTGTTACAGTCCAGGAAAATATTCATCAAGCCAACAAGCTATAGTTCTACAGTGAAGGTACAAGCTAGTATTCAAAGGCAGAAAAATTAAGCATACTCAAAACATGCAAAAGGAAAAGTATAAAATATTCCTGGGCTAACATGCTGAGTTGCTATATTTCTGGGGGAATTTTCACTGATATATGTACAGAAACCAATATCTAAACCCTTTTGAAGTTAACTTTAGGATTCATGAAACAACTACCAAAGTCAGCAGCTAAGGTGTCCTCAGTATACAGTAATATTTACACATAGAAAAGAAGAAAAAGGAAAAAAAAGAGAGAAATCTGAAAATAATGACTAGTGGATGCTTGTATCCAACAGAGTAAAGAATGAGTTCATGTAATAAAACAGTGTAAAGGTTTTCAGTTCTGGAAAGGCACACTTGGAGGATTTAAGTAAACAAGAGTTCAATCCTAAAGGCAGTACTTTAATGGAAATCAAGGAGGACCTGACATGTAGAAGGCTTACAAAAGCAAGAAGCTACCAGGAAAAAATGGAAGAAAGAATTCAAATCCACCACATTCGCCAACTCCATTGTGATTAAGATCCTCTAGACTTGCATTAAAAAAAAAAAAGAAGGAATATAGAAATAAACTGTCAGATGGACCAAACAACTACAGGAGGTTAAAAAATATCTATTATAGAAGAGATGGGAAAGCAAACTAACAAAAATATAGTCATTTAGTCAGATAATTTTGTAGAACAAGCAAACCAGAGAAATAAAATTTCGGAATTGACCAGAAAAATTAAAAAATATTTTTAAAATACTTTGGGTGAAGGGAATGATACACTACAGAGGAAGAGGCTTACAAATACAGAAAGATGAACAATAAATATGTAGAAATCTCCAAGAAGATATTTCTTTAGAAATTAAAATATATTTTAAATAATAAAATGGATGCAGAGCTTTCTGCAGAGCACTTCCACAACTGTTGCTTTATATGAAAGAGAGATAGGGGGGCAGTAGGTCTCAGACTAAATTGGGAAGGTTTCAGACAGGCCAGTAGGGAAAAATAGGGCAATTTTCTACTCGTATACAGAAGCACAGGGGTAGACACATGGAAAACAAAACACTACATTGCCTGGGTCATAATTTGTTATTAAAAAAACATGGCTCTATTAAAGACAATGGAACTGCAGAAGTTTACAACAACAGTTCTACTCTCTTTGTAGCTGTATGGTTGAAGGGTTCCCTTACATTGAAGGAAAACACATCTCTCCCTCATAGTCCATTGAAGAAACATTTCCAGCATAATTTATCTTTATACAAAGACCTGTATGAAAAGCGGAGAAACTTAGTCATAACTGATGAAAATAGGTTCTCCCTTCAAGGGAATACCTGGAGAATGCATGTGAATGTATGTTTCTCTTCATCTCTTTTATTTTTGAGGCATCTTCTTTTAAGGTGTTTAGGGTGAGACATAAGCATATCACAAGTAGGCCACAGCCTCGAGCCCTGGGCAGTAGTTTAGCAAACTCCAGAAGATCCTATGAAGCACAAGCTATGATAAATATATTAAGCAAATCTCAGGTACAAAAAAATAGGAGAACACAGCTCTGGTGAATATTTCTTCTCTGGATCTTGTTTGACAGAGACACACCAGGATTCCTGCTGGGCAAGTAAGAGAAAAAATGTCCCATGAAAGTGGCATAAGACTTCCATAAAATAAATCACTGAGTAAGAGTGTTCCAAAATCGAACCTAATAACGCTGCACAGAAAAATCTATTCTACCAGTCTGGAATTCAAAGTATCATAAAGCTAGGGAACTGTGCAAGCAACATTAAACAAGACAAGCAAAATGTAATCCAGAGCACTTGTAACAAAAGCATAGAATAAGGAATGGGAGAATAAAAGTGTGAAGGCAGCCTAATGCTTCCACAATTAATAGATCTACTTTAAAAAAAAAAAATCAATTCAGTGCAAAGTTAGAAAGATGTCAGGAAAGAGCAATTATTCATGGCTAATTACTTTTCAGAGGATGGTGACAATGCGTTAGTTTTCTCTGGTATTGATGAAGAAAAACCTCTGGGGAAATCATTTGCAAAGGTTACCAAGGATATGAATTATTCTCTGGTATGTATGAAGTACAAGAATATGAAAGAATAAGTAAAATACTAGTGTAGTGAAGGTCATCAAGACAACTCAGCTAATAGCATAAATTACCACTTTAGAGATTCAAACATGCCATCAATATGTCTAATAATGAATGATCTCCTGGAAGGGATGATTTGTTATGAACTGTTAAGATACTCACCAGAAAGAAGACTTTAAAATAATTTGCTTCAAGAGAATATAGCAAAAGACAAAATTACAGAGTTCAGCCTGTAGTTGTCCCTGTGAGTGAATTAGGGGAAAAAAACCCTTTAGACAGGACTGTACTAAGGTCCATTCTCTCCCTGTAATGTGAGGTTATGGAGCACATCCTCTGGTCTTCCATTCACCTCTCCATCCCTCTCCAGAACAGCTACCATGGTCGCCTCCATTTTATCTTCTCTCTCTTTTGTGCTCTTTCTTATGGGTACTTCTGGCTTTGTTATCAGCTTCCTCTTCAATATATCCATTCACAGCCATCTTCCATATACTAGTCTCTAAGACAGCTAGCAACAGCTTTATCTCATGGAAAACTAGCCTGTCTCACAACCCCCCCATCCCAGTGGACTCTGCATCCTAATTTGTTCACAGCCCTTATTAGTTGTTCACATCCCTGCTCCAAGTGCCCTATACCATTTGAAAACCTTATTATAGAGTCCAGAACACTCATTATAGATTCTCTTTTTCATCCCTCTCTCCCGCATTTTAGCTGTGATATCACCACCTCTGCCATTTAGTCTGTCCATTATACTGCTCTGTATTTCTGTGGAGCTCCCCCTTCATGTTTTCATTTGTTCTCATCCTGACTTTATTAAGTAGGATAGCCACACATACCGCTGTCACATTTATATGCAACCTTCATACGTAGCTGAGGGGCTATATATTAGCTATACTAGCTATCGGTTCATAGAATCATAGAATATGTTGAGTTGGAAGGGACCCTCCAGGATCATCAAGTCCAATTCCTGTACCTTGGCAGGGAACACCAGGAGTCACACCACGTGCCTGAGAATATTGTCCAAACGCTTCATGAACTCAGTCAGGCTTGGTGCTGTGGCTACTTCCCTGGGTTCCTCTATAACTGCTAGTCTGACAGGCAGCAATACCTAGACTCTAGGTAATGAACATCCATGAAGCCTGTACACAATAAGAGATGTTACCAAATTATCAGCTCTTCTATTAGCAGACAAAAGAAGGTTGGGTTTCTTCAACCTCAGCATGGATTTAGTTCATCAACTGAACTGCAGTTCATCAACATCAACTGCATAGACTTCTGTTAAAATATAGTATGTAAAAATACTCTCCTTGTATTTATGAAAATGAGTGAGCATGTGATACTGTTCTAAATGAAGAGATTAATATTCAAATTATAAGGTATGGAAATAAACAAAAGGTCTAGCCTGCCATTTTCATACATTTTGATTTTCAGTACTATTTATCTTGCAATAAACAGCTCACCTCCAGACATGACTTGAATATGCCATCCATTCTTTCCAAAACTACTTTACTATGAGGGAGGCCTCATCCCTTCCATGGTAACAAAAAAAGAAGAGGTTGTGAGGAAGAAACAGGTCAGCAATAAAGTCTAGTAAAGGAGCCTGACCTGCCTTTGAAAGCCATCATTGAGGAGACATCTGAGGGCAAGGAGACTGCAACTGCCTGGCAGGCAGCACAGGGACAGGAGAATGTTTCATGAACATCTCACCTACCTTGGCAGCTAATAAAATCAGTAGAGTTAAACTGGCATAAAAGTAGTCTGGGAAGAACCAGATATCTGTAGCAGAAATAAAATTGTGTTCAACCTGATAAAAGCTGATACATTTCTTGTCATCTAAAATCATGACCTCCTTAGGGCTAATGTAGGTGCAAAGGGCAGGAAAGTTGTAATGCAAATGTTTCATCTACAAACAATCAGAATCAAACACCAACGTTCGAGCATAATTTCAAAGGCAAAACTTCATTTCCTGGTAACAGCAATCAGAGACTGCATTTTTCCACCTTTTGAATCTGGTCTGATCATTGATTCCTGGGCAAACAATGCTGGAACAACGCAAAGAGGAACCAGACTTGCAGAGCAGTCATCATTTCAATGCTTTTGAAGAAAACTAGCATATAATATTGCAAACACACAAAGAACTAGTAGAAAGATCAATAATAAATCAGATGGTAAGTACAGAAATGATACCTGCTTAGGCAATTATAGATTTTAAATAATCCCATTTGTATTAATATTTTTTGTTTCCTCTGAGCCACTGGACTGTCAGTCTCGAAGAGTATTGGTTTTTGTCTTTTTATTTGCCATCATCGAAAAGGAAGGAAAAAAGGAAGAAAGGAGAGAGGGAGAAGGAAAGGGAGAGACAGACAGAGAAAGAAGGAAGAAAGAAAATTCTCCTCGTGTGTGTACGTGCACATGTTTGCAGAGCCATTTGGACTTCATTAGGTACGTTCATTAGGTTCATTAGGTGAAAGTGTCATGCTCCTAAAAAGAAAAATAATGGATTTCAGCATATTTAGACCATCTATTAAAATGGTATCAAAAGTTATAAATTCCAAAGCATAATGTTTGACAGTAAGCTGTCATAGAAGCAATAGATTCATTATAAAAATGCTAGAAGTGCACACATCTCATTGACTGTTTATCATTGACTGCATGGGATGCTGATATGAAATGTCTAGCTATAATTTATATTTCTGATGACTCTCAAATCTATTACTCACCTTTCTCCAGTTTTATAACTCCTCTGGACAAAATAGAAATTGAACAGACAGAGTAGGTTCTGGAGGGGAATTTTTTGTTGTCGCTGTTCTCTATTATCTCATCCCTCCAGCCTGAGCTGTCCCTCACATGTGATCAGACCTGCACTGCCCAAGTGTTTCTCAGAATATAAGGTTTAAAAATCAAAAATGAAAGAGGGAGGGAAACATTTAACTACATCTCCATTTCAAGTCTTGCAGCAATTTGACTCTAACAAAGAAACACACTGGGGACAAAATCTTAAATGTGCAGTCAGTTGTGGCACTGCCAAAATCTCTGTTAAGAGTAAAAGGAGTTTTAAAAGTATAAAGACCTGAAAATGAGTCTCTGGGAAAATAAAGAAAATAATTTTGTGAAATATTCAGTAAACCAAAGACTCATTTGTGCAAAGGTATGGGTTCAAAAAATATGATCTTGTAAAAAATTCCTAATGTCTGCAGAAACACCATAACACAAACAAGGTTAAAATTTACATATGCATCATACCAATTAAAAATTAGAGTTTAGAATTCATGTAATTTTGTACAGCACATTATCTTTTCTTCTTTTAAAGTCTTTTAGACATCAGGTCAACTACCTACTTGATAACTGCAAAAGACTCCAGTGAAGTTACAAAAGGAAGAGTTTATTCTGTTCCCTTTAAAACTAGTATACAGGTTTGTCCAGATGAGCTTTAGAAAGCTACTGGAGCAATGGAACTTCCTAGCCTTCCTCCATGCAACATCTTCTAAGCCCAAGCTCTGGAAGCACAGGCTTGCTAGGCAATTTCTCAAGGCAGACTTTGTTTCTCTTTTATTAACTACCCTTATTGCATTTCTTCCTTTCACAGCACTTCCACAAATGTTAGAAAGAGGACAGGCAGCAACAGGAGAGTTTAGAGGAATATTTTTCATGTGAATACTGGGTTCTGATGTAGCACAACTTAGTAAGAAAAGTCTGCATTTTCTGTTTTTCCCAGAGGGAGGAAAGGAAACAATTCTTCTCATTTCAGACCTCCATGTAATCTGATCCAACAGCTAATCCCTGAAAGATAATCCAGAATGTTCATTACATCAGCATTCAACATTCAATAATGTCTTTTTATACAAGAGGAAGTTCATAACAAATCATGTAAAAACAATGTTTGATGAAATCTTAATAAGTATCTACCATAACACGTGCCCTTGTTCGGCGAAGGACTGAGTCAGTAGAATTCTGCCTCTGTACAAGACTGAAGCTGTATTTTTACAGTGTAAAAATTCCAATCTTGGATATTTTGTTTAAGAAATTATAAATTAGATAAGTATCTCCTGGTAGATCTAATGCAGAATACCAGATTTTACCTTGGAGAAAGTCAAGTGAGTTTAGAACTGAAGTTGTTACTGTTTGAGGGAACACGGGCAAAATTCATGGTATCAGTATGAGGACCTGGAGAGAGGGTAGTGCTTTAAGACCCTGAGGGATCAGGGGGGAAAAGAACATAGAGGGGTCAGTATTTCCTCCCATGTCCTGCCATACTCTATAAAAGCCAGAGGGCAAGAAGTCTGCTGTGTTCCTTCTCCCTTCTTCCTTGTTGCTTTGCTGGTCAGACACCTCAGAGAGAGGATCCTGTTCCTTTGTCATCAGGTTGCCGTGTGCTCTACAGGATACAAGTCCATCGGGTGCTGGGAAGAACTTTGGACCCTTTTCCCTCGTCAGCTCAGCCATGACGGACTTTTGGGCACTCATACCAGCAATCATCTAGATCGGGTTTTATATATATGTTTGTATATTTTGTTCCTTCTCCCACATGTCACTATCCTTTCCCTGTTTTATTAAACCTGTTACAGTTTTAACTTCCAACCTTTCACTCTCTCTTCCTTATTCCCCTTTTATCTTCCCCCAGAAGTGTGGAGGGGAGTAATAGAGAGCAATTCTGTTCTCTGTGTTGTGGCTTGCCCTGACCGCTAAACTGAGACACAAGTTCACACATATACATCCATTTCTAGAAAAAACTATCTATGCAAAAGATTGTCTGTTCTCCATGCAATATTATGGTATTATCTAAATCTGATGTAACTGAGCAAATTTTTATTACAAAATCTCTAAGATCAGTCACTTTCTTATATCTAATACTTTCATCAAAAGAGATTTTTTTATAAGACAGCATGTTATCCCAAAAATTTTCTACCTTCCCATAACTAGAATAATAAGTTAAACTTTCACTATCTTTACTGTGATCTGATGGATGGGAAGGAGGGATCAGGTGGATAAGCAAGATGTTATACAACTAAAATGCCCAAGTAATGAAGACACAAATGTTAAATTACACTATAACTGCCTAAATCAAATCTATTTTCTTTATAATATAAGAAAGGTTTAAGTGAATGTCAAATGTGAAAATAGCTAGGCATGAAAATTACTATTCAAAAATTGTGTAGTGGCAGATTAAATCACATACCATAGTTAAGAAGAAATTCATCCTCAGCAGGTTGTGTCCAGGTTGACACTGGTTAACATTAAAGGTCTGAAAACTGTGTTACATCTGGATCTGAGACCTATAAAGGTGATACCAGTATTTTCTTGTCTCCTGTAACTTGTGGACATTTGAAAAACGGCCATATTATTTGTATTTCCAGAACATGGTGATTATATGATTTCTGCTGGTTTTTTTGTATCATACCCTACCTGGAGGCCACTAAAGCCCACAGGATTTCAGTCAATGATCCCCAAAGAAAGATTGTCCACAGACTTGTGCAAGACTTTATGCAGCATGAAACATGAATGTCTGATAGGCACAAACCTGAAAAGGAAAATAAGCTACTTTTATGGAAAAATTTAAAAGAGAACACTGGCCATGCAAAAGAAATTGGAGTGAGGAAGGAGGAAAATGGAAATGGTGTCAGGGAAATTGAGGAAAAGACCCAGCCAGGTGCATAAGAGTCCTGTAATAACTGACAGGAAAAACTAATTATGTTGTGTCATTAGGCTGGACTGAAAAAGGTGGAAGCAAGAAACTACAAAGTAAGGTGAAAATATTGAACTGTCCATTGTGAGAAGGGGATTTGCTGCAAACCAGAGCAACAGCTACAGGGTTTTAAGAACAGAAACAGACAGCAGTGCTTCAACCTGGTGGGGCTGGTGCTCCAAGAACTGCTCAAGCTGTGGATAGGATGGGGCAGAATTCTTTTAAGTGAGGCACCTTTACCTTTCTGGTTATTGAATCAGCCTGTCAAAACCATCTTGTAACCTCCAAGGGGAGTCCTGGTCAGGTAAGACCCTACAAAGAGCACTAAGCTTCTGTTCAGCACTCTCACTTGGTCCAAGAAAAAATGTGACGTAGGTTTACTTCTGCTTCTCTCTGCCTTGCATATATGTTTCTTACCTATTTATTTTATACCACCACAGAGGATAAAAGATCAGTCTTTTTCTTTCTCATAAAATACTTCGAAATGTCTGGTCTTCATTGTGATACAAAAAGAAAACAGGTTTCAAAACCCTGACATTTTTCACAAAACAGTATGTAGGGAATTTTTGTAAGCTTGGAGGGAAAAGTGGTGTTGTTGGGAATAAAGAAGATGGCTTCAGGTGCAAGACAGAATTGGGTATCACTCTTGGACGCCTGGCTTAAGTTTCTTCTTGGGTAATTGGGCATTTTCTGAGGGTTTTTTTTTTCTTTTCATCACAGCAGATCCTATTACAATGACACTTGGGAAAAAAATTGTCCTGGTCACTGTGTTTTGCAGGACTAATCATTACAAATCATCACCACCCCTATATCCAATAGACTATCCAGTCTGTTTCTGAATGCCTGCCACAGAGCCCAGTGCATGCCATTGTAAATTCACCTCCTACACAAAACATAGTTTTCCTTTCTAACCTGCAGGGAAATAGCAGAACTGCCAGACAATCAAAACACAGGTTTTTGAAAAGGTCAAAGGATTCCAGCAAAATATTATATTTCATGTAGTGTACAAACCATGAAAATGTTGGTATTTCATTTTTGAGTAAAAAAATCGTAACAAAAACAGAATCTGACAACATTTTTTGTTTCTGATTGGGATAAAAACTATAACAAAATTGGAAGCAGGTAGCCAGTTAACATAATCTAAATACTGTTTTTTGTTTTATAGTCATTCTGTCTTACATAAAAGCCTTTAGACAACCTGAATCTTTAGCTATCTAGCAGAACTTACTCTGTTCCATGGCATGGCTACCTCATAGAGCCAATACACAGGAAAAAATGCAACTTGCTGTCCCAGACCCCTTTCAAGCATAAATGAACCAAATTAACTAACTTTTTTTTTTGCTTTAAATTCCTTCATATTGTTAGACCATCAAGGCTACTAGATTTGCTTATTCCGACATAGTTCTCACTATAGCAATAATGTACTCTACAAGGCATAGTGCCTGTTAATCAGAAGAGCTTTCAGAGCCTCCTTACTTCTAACAGTTTTATTGCAGGTAAGTAAGCAGCTGAAACTGCTTAAGTTCAGGAGCTGCAGTAACTCAAATAACCAATCTGGAGTAGGAGAAAATTGAATGCGCAATTCTCAGCAGCTTTGCCTCTATGGGGACAATGGAATTGTTCACCAAGTATTACCATGTGTCAGAAGAAAGCACTACTTAGGACTCACTATCGAATGTCTAATTGCAGCACTGAACCAAATAATTTGAAATTATAGAGATCTAAAGCCAAATTGCAAAGTGAATAGTGAACAAAGTAATAAATAATAAAGTTACACATACTCTATGTGATTGTTCATTGAATCAGATTGCAAGTCATAATAAAAGCCAGAAGTAACAATCAGCCTCATTACTTCACAAAAGAGGAAAAGCCATTAACTATTTCTAACTCCTGTTATCAACATTTATTATGAAAACAACATGGTAGATCTGCTTTTGAATAAACTGGACCTAACCTTAATCCTTTCTTATTCTTAAGGGTGGGGCTTTTTCATACTTTAAAGATGGCTTCATCACTATATTGATTGTGAGTGTAATTCTTTGGTCTTTCACAATACTGGCTGCTTTCATTCAGAAAACAAGCTGCAAAGAGCACCCAAAAGGAAGGACTAAAGACACTGGGAAAGAGGATCATCACCTGCAGTCAGGGAAGATGCTCTCAATTTGTTCTGGTAGATAAGACTGCATGTCTTCAGTGAGATTCTCCCCAGGGACTTTGATGAGCTATAGATACTTAGCTGCTATTTGTAATATATATGTGTTTCTCTATATATATAAATATATATGTGTTTGTATACACATAAGGAACCCAAATTCTGTCTCAGTTCAATGGTCATCCTTCATTTGCATTAGGTTTGAAAATGCCCAATTCCAATGCCACACAAAATAAAAAGCAGAGATACCATTCTCACTTTGCAGAATGTGCAAATGGAATGCAAGTGTATGTATGTCCTTCCAGCAGAACAGCAGGGTAACTTGTGAGAGGATAATTTTGCATTTTGCTGTCTGAGGGTTTTTTCTGTATAATTGTTAGTATGTGTGGCAGCTGACATTCCAGGCACTGTCAGTCTATTCCTTTGCATGGTTACAAGCAATGTCACAGGAGGTTCATATGTACCTTTTCTCATTGTCACTGCATTATTTATCAAATAAATACAAATTTAAAATGTTGATGCACAGAACAATATGTTAAGCACTTTAATGAGCAATGTCAGCTTAACCTTGTCAACCTTCCACCATGGGTCAAAGTTCAGTTTCCTACAGTTTTAACCAGTATTTGCCAGTCTTTCTTGCACTTTTCTATTCTTTATTTTTTTAAGCTTTCTCATCTTTTTATGTTTTCCCTACCCTTCATGTTCAGCCAAAAAAAACTATCCACGTAAGCCCTTGGTTGTACATTTTATTTTATAGATGATGACAGCCATACCCAAGAGATATCAGCACACAGGCCCTTACTCCCAACAAACCTGGAGGCAGGTTGAATCTATAATTTACTTCTAACCTTGTCTGAATACTGTGTTTTTTAGTGAAGTGCTTTCTCTACCTCCCTAATATTTACCTATTTCTTGACATCTCATATCTACTACTGACTTTGTTACACTTACTTTCGGAGCAGGTCAGCACCAATTAACTGTCAGGACTAGGATAACAAGGTTACAAGAACTTAATGGACACCTTAACTGAACAAATCACATTCTCACTACACTAAGCATAGCCTACAACCAGGCTTTTCAAAGTAGTCTAAGGACATTAGGTTCTCATATCATAAAGGTTTAAAAGCCTATACCAATCTTGAAGCATGAGTTCAGCAACTTGGATTACTCTAGTGGTTGTTGCACAATTCCTCTTTCTTATCTGACCCTGTTTTACTGATTCCTCGTACCATTAAAGTGAAAAATCATGAGGACCAGGGCCTCACTGTTACACATCTCAGGGGACAACAGAAAAAGGAATCACTGACCTAAAGACTACATTGCATATGGCAGCTGTATTCAGAGCCCACCAAGAGGGCAAGAAAAACACGATACAGTTGATCAGCATTATAGGCAATGATTTAAGATGATTTGTCTAATATTGCCATCTATTTTGGAGGCTTCAAGGAAAATAAAGAGCAAGGGGGAGAAAAAAATGCCCACTATATATTTCTCCGCAAAGTAAGTACCCATTCCCCACTGTACCTCAGTTTTAGCCCAAAGTTAATTTTTCCAAATAAAAGGTCATAAAAGCTCCTGTGTACAGACTTTCCCAAAATGCAGATTTCTTTTCCCCATTCTATCCAAATATTGCATTAGTGCTTTACTACCATCATGTAGTTTTTGCATGTATATTACAGAGCTAAATTTGGTTTGTCTGGTTTTGAGCCTTTCTGTGCTAATGCAAGTAAGATTTCATTTTCTCAATACTGGATGCTTGGACAACTATGCATCAAAGACTACGTGATATTATGTCATTGGTGTTCAGACAAAACCCAGAAGTTCAGTTGATACTGCTGTTATCTTCTCTAGGTGAACCTATTCCTCTTTAGGTCCTAGAGATCATTGAAATCTAATTATTACTGGCATAAATTTTGCCTGTGAAATCCCAAGGTGCATGTCATTTTAAATTTCCAGTGCCATTAAAAGGCATCAACAAAAAAGAAATCAGGATAAAACAATTAGAACTGAATGTGAGATTGCAAATCATTTGGGAGAAGGAACAAAGAAAGCTTTGATCATGTGGTGCTTTGATAAGAACCTAAGGACAGACATGGGCTCAGCTTGGACATATTAGCACTACGTCAGTGGCTTTTATGAAGTTATGTTCATTGACACCAGTTAAGGAGCTACTTCTACATACTTCCTAACCCAAAATTTTATGTATATTTGCATTCTAGATGCTTTTAAACATGCTGCTGCCTGAGTATGCTAAAGGCAGTCCTTTCATCATCCGACTACAGATAAAAGCAAATACAGGAAAAAAATGACTACATACAAATGGCCTTAGAAAACATGGATAGAAAAATCCGAGTGGAATTCATTACAGTAGCCAGGTTTCAAAATAATTCATTAAACAGCTACTATTTGTCCTGTCACTGACTATCAGTCTGGAAATGGATAATGTGTCTGCTTTCTTCGCATATTCTCCTGCTGTTGCAGTTGGTAACATTAGCTATGCACAGGAAGCATTTTGAAGTCTCTCATAGCTATCTTATCAATACCATCACAAAACTAAGGAAATAGATGGAGAAAAAAATAATCACAACAGTCTACGGTTATAGTTGAAAGCATAATGCTTCTGTCTAACAGACAAAAATGCTTTCCTTATAATCCTATATGACTGTGAAAACCAGAACTTTAATAATCAGGTTGAGACTTGTCATTTAAGTTTACAGCAGAAAGCCTGTCATATTTGTTGTTAACATTCTGAATAATCCTTAAAAACAGTAATCTGTTTACCATTTATCTTTTAATATAGCATTATTATTTCAGGAAAGCATGCAACAAGGCTGAAATGGCCTTATTCCAACAACAACAAAATCAATCTGTTTCTACAAATTTGATATAGGCAGGCTGTGTACTATCTGAAAAAGTTCACTGAACCATGAAGACTGGCATTTGCACCATAAAATTCAAGCTTTATTTGATGAAGTTATTGAACATTGCATTTACCTCAACTAAGTTTTAAAGCAATCCTGCATATTTTTACTGTCCTCTCAAGAAGAAAGCTTTGAATATGAAGCAAGTCAGATTGCTAATTCTGGGAATTTCAAAGGGATCTGAGGAGGGACACAGAAGATGCGTGGCATTTAATGAAAAATATTTGTTCGGTTCAATTATGATACTAAAGGCTGAGCACAATGCAAAAAAAAAAGGAGGATAAAAAAGATAAAAAAGACATAGTGCAATAATAACATGAAAGAATTTTGTTCTCTAGCTTTCTGATTAAAAGTGTATTTTCATGTCAGCTTTAGGAGAAATTATGTACAAAACCTGTTTATAAGAGAGTCTGTTTTAATTTGTCAGAGATTCACACTGTATAACTCGATCATATTAATTGCAAAGATTGCCTACTCTATTGTTTTACTTTACTCTTGAAAGGCAAACAAGGAGAATCCAGATTCTGTAGTACCAGCAGGTGTGACAAGTTGTTTTCTTTAGACCAACACCTGGCTATCAAAACTTAGTGGTAACTAACCTAAATGGGAGCTTGCTAGAGTAAAATGTTTTTATTGTTGTGTCAGTCAAAACATTGGAAGCATCAGTTTTGGGACCAAATTCAGAAGCTCGGGAGACATGTCTTCCTCATATGGCCACTTGACATTGACACCAATCTGACTGAGAGAGCAGGTAAGTGGTTTAGAGATGATAATTCCCTGCCTCAAGAAGAGTGTCATATAAAAGACTGATCTCTCAGATGGTTACAAATAAGCTTATATTAATCGAGTCCTGCATAAGTTTAAATTCAACACAGTACACCAGGGCACAACAAGGTCAATGTGCCTTCCAACAGCCTGCTTGATAGCAAATTAAGCATATTTAGAGAGAACATGCCGAACACTCTGACAGCATTGAACAAACATCACCAGTTCTGTGGCAACCTTTTATTAAATAATCTGGACATTTTAGCAATCCCACAGAAGCCTAGTTTTAATTTGCTGCTCAGCCAGAGGATATTCAGAGTCACGTCTTTCTTCTACCTTCTACAAGAGTGTCCTAACCACCAGTGACACAGCAGACTGAGAAGGGCTGGGACCACTTGCCTTTCCCCTTGCCTGCAATGACCCACCATAGATCCAAGAAGGATTACAGAGATCTAAATGGAGTAAAACATAAAGGAGAATGAAATTCTAGTATAGAGGCTAGAGACAAGGAATTCCTTGTCTCTGCTTCCTCTAATGTGACATATTAGATAAAACTGGGTTTTTCAGCAGAGTTCAGAACTCTAGACTCCCCCTTCATATTCAAAACACTTAAGCAGGCATTTGAATGCTAGCTAGATACCAGCACCCCAGTTAATAACTGGGCCTCTGGGAATTATCACAATATCATAGCAATAATAATTCATTACACAAAAATGCATTTTAGTTTTAAATGTGACAGAAGATTTTTTCAAGTCATTTTTATGACCACAAAAGGTAAGGAAAAAGTGAGGATTTTGGTAGTTTAGAAGTCCTTGGAGTTGAACAGTTCACTAGAAGATAATTTAGTCCTAAAAAGACTTCCACAATCTGCTTCCATCACAGGGACCCAAGGAGTCAGACAGAAACACTACTCTTACTCAAAGTCTTTGTTGACTTTGCTGAGAAAAAGAGGACTGAGCCTGAGGGTCCACCTTATTGTCCACACTACATAGCTGTTAGTCACCCCCCTTGGCACTGCACCACAACAACTAACTTCAAGGGATATTTTATACTAAATGGATTAGCCCTAACTAGAGTTGTAACGAACTGGGTGATGACACTTAACTTCTGGGCCAGAAGTCAGTCCCTGATCCTCTTTTGTGCCTGTTGATGTACTGAAGAACTACCCATCAGTGACCATGAGAGCAGGGTCCTGCATCCCTGGAGAAATGCAACAATGGGAACTTTCCAGATGAGTGAGGAAGTGTAAATGAGCAGACTCCAGAAAACCAACAAGAATTAATGAAGTGGCAGAAGGAGGTTCAAAACAAAAATCAGTAAGTAAATAAATGGACCTGCTGGGAAAAACATTGTGCTTTTGATGGCCTACATTGTAAAACATCAGACCTGTATCAGACCACTCCCCCAGCTCCCATAAAATGTACCTTCTAGCTCTGATCACTGAATAAACAGTTGACAGAAGCAAGCAAATGCAGAAACAGCTCATGACCACATGCACTGAGCTAATTTTCTACCTTGGAAAGCTTGCAGATTATGGTGACGACCCTGAAAAAAAAAGTTTGTTTTCTGACAACAGCCAGTTGGAGAAATAGTGCTTTGATGTTGCTATCTCACCATGAATTTAAAGGATATGGATAATTTACAACCTTGATTAACAATCTCAGAGCTGCAATAGCTCATCCTCTTCACATCCCACCTTTTTTATTGAATATGCTTAGGTATTCATGAACACATGATGGTAATCTTGTTAACACTATGAAAAGCAATGACATCCTCATTATAAACTGCTTGAAAATACGCATGATCCTTTCACCGGAATGAGCTTTGTACAATTAGAAGCCTGAAAAAGTCACAGGTGTGCAACACACAAGGTGATAAAACTGTAATTGTAAGATATAATGGCATTGTAATGTCTGGGACAGTAGATTTTGCAGCTACAGACAGAGGGCAGGACACATTAGTGTTCCTTGTAATACCAATTTCTCTTAGGCACCATGCAACTGCACCTTACTCACATATTCAGGCTGAAAACATTTGCAAATTCAGGGGCAGGTAGGTACTTCTATGAAACTCTGATAAACTAGGCCAAAGAATAACATCTTGCTTTGGAAGTGGGTGTGGTGGGGGTTTTTGTTATCGAAATGGGTTTTTGGCTACAGTCAACAGCAGGTTCAAGTGGAGTTGATGTCCTGACAACCCTTCTTCATACCACTTATACCTACCACAGAGATAATCAGAAGATTATTATAAATAGATGTCAAGTTACCCTGATATTAAATGAGCACAGGATTCCTTCAGAGCCTTAGGCTGCACTTCAATTTCAGAGGAACTCAAATTCCAGGTTTTCTACATAGGGCAAATGCAGTTCTGGAGTTTCCAGACACTTTCCTTTTCCTTCCTTTCATTTTCTTACCTTCATGCATCCGATCTTTGTATTGCTGGATACTGACAAGTAGGAGAGCCTGAAGAAGTGTATTTAATCTGCCATATTCTTTGTGCCTACAACTCAAGAAAAGCAGAAGCTGGCTTTTAAAAACACACACATGTGCTGTCACATGCACATATGCAGATGGATAGGAAGATAGGCATAGACAGGAAGGACTAGATTTTAAGAAACACTGGATCCAGACAAAGTGGTTGGTTTGACATTTTGTGATGCAAGTGAGGCTCTGAGAGCTGAATTCCATTTATCATTTTGGCCTTTCAAGAACTGATAGGGAAGAAGAGAATTTCAGTTACAGTTCAGCATTTCCACTTAGCCAGCTAAACAAGCCTCCGTTAAATGGGATAAGTGGCAATGAAGGAAGGAAAAGTACAGCAGATGTATCACACTCAGCCTGGAAGAGTCATATTTGACTTAAATACCTTCACTGTCCTAATGTGAAAAGGGACAGTTAGCAAAAGATTTCATTTACCTCACTGGAGACTTTCTGTTTAACAATGTCTGTGGGCAAACCAAATGAGACAGGGTGATATAAAAAATGTGGTCTTTTAGAAAACTGGATTCACTTCTCTGCTATCAGAGAAACCTGCATGAGCATAAACACTTCTCAAAGAAGGTGGCGACGTGGCAAACACTTCTGCAAACGTGCTACATATTGCATTTTTTTGGCATTTAGCCTGCCCAGACACACACAAGCACATAAAACAGTGTAGAATTCGGCCCATCACTTTCAGCAACAAGAGTATACTTTACATTCAGGAAAGCTTTTAAGTGCATGTTAAGGTTAAGTGTCGGATTCGTCACCCTTCCTCAGCCTGGAAGTAATTTCTAGCAACATTTGGGTGCATCCCTGCCAATATAATCCGCTGGAGCTGGGCACATTTTTCTTCTGTGAATGAACTATTCATATCTCCAAAAAGCAATTTCATCCATTCCAAAACAATTTATGAATTCAACATTAATTTGACAAATAATTTCAGCTGGGAAGGCTTTCTCAAACTTAGACTGGCATAAAAAAATACCTGAAAGAGATGCTTCTTTCCTCCAGTTTTCACCCACCCAGATACAGAAAATGTAGAGTTTTTCTTAAAATGTACTCAAACCCCCATCTTCTACCTCTAAAGAAATGTTCCTAAACAGCACAGGGTAAATTATCTAAAATTGTGGGCTCAATAGCTCTTCCTGATACTGTTCAGTTTTGCATAAACTGCTCATGAAATTCACGGGAACAGGGGCTGGAAGACAGGTGTCAGATCTTTTGCTGGCTGAAAGATGCTGCCGAATGGTCTGCTTCAAACCAATATCCAAAGAAGGAAATTAAAAAAGAAGAATGAATGCTTCAGTGTACCACTACCCTCATTTCTAAAATTGGCCGTCCTAAATATGTAGATGTTTCATGCCTTCTGTCAGGACCATCTCCAAATAGCGTAATTGAATTCTGTTATCTCTTTTGTTTCTCACATCTGCCACCTTCTTTAGTTATTTATTTATATTCTTTTTATACAAGCTGGCAAGCTTGGATTGTGAAGCAAACCCTGCTGTCACTGATCCTGGAAAGGGGGGGTCCATTTAATCTAATAGAACTATAGAAAAAGTACAAAACTAGAGTAAGATTAGTAGCTTGCCAAGGTAGTAACAGACCCATAGATAATTGTGTGACATTGTTATTAGCCATTAAATGGATACCCACTTCACTTCTGAGGTACCTGCCTTAATGGTCAATAATTAATTTACATACCTATGGTCTTTCCATAGGGATCACCTGGATTTACTGTCCTCAGTTGCTAAATACTGGTGCATAGTGATTCCAATAGGAAGCCAACAAAATATTTGAAGTGTGGAGCTGAAATGCAATGCATAATAATTACAGCAAGTCACAAGGGAGAGAATTTGTATTTAACATGTCTACCAAAACAACAGATATTAATGAATTTGAGTAACAATTTTAAAACAAAGCTTTTCTAATGGATTGTTTTGTTGCTTTGTTTTGGGGTTTGGGATTTTTTTCACAAAGTTTTTCTTAACCTGGAAGAACTGAGAAAAAGAGTTGAAGACATAAAAACATCTCTCTGACAAGTAATAGAAAGGGAAATATTTCCTCTGAGCTAATTCAGGGTCACATTATGCCGAGCACCCACAGTAGCTGCTGTGGAGAAAACCCCCTATTAACAGGAGGTGCTGTGCCCAGATCAGAACCTTTTCTAATCACCCATTAGTGTTGGCCCTCAGATCTTTTGCAGCAGCCACACCTCATCTCAGGCTAAATGTCAGACTGCACAGAATGATTCATTTTCTGAAAGTCTGTTAAAAAGAAAGAGTGAATTCATAAATATATCTAACCAGCTGAATTTTGCCTCTTCCTCTTTAAATCAAGCATCTTTTTCTATGCAAATTTGGAGTCAAAGGCAAGATGCATTTCAGATTTAATAAAGCCAGCAGGCCCAGGCTCAAGAAGTTTCTCAGGTGAAGAAACCAAATCTCCTTATACAAAGAAAAAAGTCTCATCCTGACGTGTCAGAATAATATGTTCAAGTCCTGACCATTATGCATTCCATTTATACCACTTCTTTAATCAAAGCTGAACCTGGTGAATTGCAAATAAGAACGAAAACATTAAATGTGAAAGGCCAACTCGCTCATCTATATTTTTTGTCAAAACGACAGTTTTAAAATTACCTAGATAAAATACTTCACTAAATAGGGTTATAAATGTGTAATTCATCATGGCAGAACATTTTTATGTGTTTTAAAACTACTCTTTTATTTTAAGACATGAGGACGCAAAATGGTAGGCTCATTCTTCATCTTTTCATTTTGTAGTTTATTTCTGACATAGCAAAGATGCAGTGTGGTTGGAAAATCTCTTGGAATGCTATTTGTACCCTTCTTTTTCTAAGTTACTGCTTGCTGGAGAGTATATTTCAAAGGTGAAGGTAGGTTCCCACACTGGTTAGTGTATATACATACACACCACAAGCTTTTTACTAGATAAAATCCTCATTGTTTTACAAAGGCCATATATTGTTAAAATAGAGATACACTATTCCCTACCCCACCAATCCTCTAGTAAAATACTGTGTAGCTGAAGCAGGAGAATCAGATTTCTTATCCCACTATTTATGGGAATTCCTGAGTTTGCAGAATAGTGTCAGGGGTATGATTCCCCAGTGGCCATGGATTTGTTACCCCATTAAAAACGAATCACTGGGAAAACTTAGAGAAAAAGGTAAGCATTAAAGCTGAAGAAATAAGGCAAATGCTTTACTAGAAACTCCCATTGCTTCACTGTCATTTACCTGAAATCCTTGTTCTTCATTGCAAGTGTGAATTCATATATGGAGATTGCAACAAAGGATTAAGATAAAACTCCCGGCACAGAGTCATGGAAGAATAACACCGTTGCAAGGTCATATAGAGAAGAAGATCACTGCATCCAGGTAGTCTGCTGCATATGATGTTTTTGAGAGACTGGCAAGAACAGAGCTTGAGGCAGGATGAGGAACTGTCACAGAGAGAAAGAAAGAAGAAAGGAAAATGTGATCTGACTCCTGTTACATCCTGGGGAGATTGTCTCCAAATTCCAAACCGGGACTGGGTCAACCACAAAGACACTGATCCAGAATAATATACCTCAGGTCTAACATTAACCCCAGTGCCTCATGGGTCGTAGTTCAGAGCATCTCACCCGTGTGATTGTGAGCATCTGTCAAGGAAGCAATTTCTTCCTTTCATTAAGTTCCCTAGGTGTGAGACTAAGGCAGCCATGGAGACTTGAGCAATAAAGTTAACCAACCGCTGCGCTTTGATTTCAGGAGTTTTCAGTTGCATATTCAGTCCCCAGACAGCCCCACTACCAGAATGCTTTCACTAAAAAAATCCCAAGTACAAGGTGATTGTGAATCTTAACGCCCCCTACCACACAGTTAGAGGAAGATGATCTCAGTGCTGTTTCTTTGAATCCTCTGTGGGAAGGCATGATGACCAGGTCTTTGAGGAACCTGCTGCTGTTTCTGAATCACCCAACAGTTTGCTGGTGACCATGCTCCTTACCTCAGTTTCCCTTTAGTCAGAATTTGATCACAGGAGTGGTTTCCATTTCCCTGTGGAAGCAATCTTAGGCTGGATGGGCAATCTCAGGTGGACAGGATTTTCAGCATAGGCAGCAGGAGTTTTCAAAGTAGATGGGTTAACATGACATGTTTTATTATGAAAGAAAAACAAAAATATTTTTTGTGTGTTTTCTGATGCTTTCTTACTTACCTCTGGTAAAAAAGCAAAACAAGCTGCGACAAGGGAGTTGCATAAACTCATAATGTGGCAGCCAATTAGTCTTTGATTTAGACAGTTGCTTTTTGAATATTTTTTTTTAATGTGATTCCTTGCAGCTGAGAAATTTACATTTTAAAAAGTGTTTAATGCCAAGGCAACAGTGGAATTCCACATTTGTCAAAGAAGTAAACTGAGATGAAATCCAGTCCTTGTTAACATCCTAGGCTGGGACTGCTTTAAGAGCAAATGAAGGAGAAGAAGGGAAGAATTCTTCCTATGCTGATGAGGGACTTGTGAAGACAAGCAGGAGAGATAAATTCCTTGTTGCCTTTGCCCTGGCTAGGGTGCGACATACAGAGACATGCACAGCAGACAGAAATACCTCCTATATACCTTCGAGCAATTGTCCAAATTTGTTACCAAAGGTGTTGATAGGACAGTCTGGAGCAGAACAGAAAGGAGGACAGTGTGACTGTGACCTTCTCCTAGTGACTCTATCCAGAGAGGCTGCAGATGCAGGTATGACACTTGAGCTGTCTTTACCATCCTCAGAAAAATCAAGGTGGCCTCTAAATTCAAACAATACCAGTGCAGGCATCTTGTTTGCAGTCTGGTTACAGTCAGCCCTTTGGGCTGTGTATAGATCTAGTGGCAAGAACAAACTGCAGCTTCTTTCATAAATGCAGATGCTGGAGCTTGCTTCATTTTAAATACAGTCATGTCAGAACCACTCTGCTTTGTACTGAATACAAAAGGAAAGAAAAAATACTCCCCTTCACTGTAATGAGACCAGTTGTTGGAATAAATATCAGCCTTGCTGAAACACAGCAGAAATGCCAGGCATGTTGAACCCTGCTAGAAATAACAGTTTCAGAGTATTCAAGGCTATCCAGAGTCAACAAAAGAATATGGCAGCTTGTCTGTGAGTGTACAGTTTGGTGAAGAACGGAGTTAGGAGTCAGCTGAGTTAGAATGGATGTGGATTAGAATCATAGAATCATAGAATCATAGAATCATAGAATTTTTTCAGTTGGAAAAGACTTTCAAGATCTTAAAGTCCAATCATCAACCCGGGACTCCCAAGTCCATCACTAAACCATGGCCCAGCGGAACACGTTGCCCACTGCAGGTTTTCAAGACTCAGCTGGTTCAAGCCCTGCGCAACCTAGTCTGACCTCACAGCTCACCCTGCTTTGAGCAGTATGTTGGACTAGAGACCTTCTGAGTCTACCTCGATCTGAACGATTTTATAACCTACCCACAAAATCCCAGAAGGATTTGTTGTTGTGATTATTTAGGAAGCCAAGGGCAGTGCCACAGAAGTGCTAGTAGTCCTGGAGTAGAGTTATCATCTAGGGGATTTTTTTTCAGATTTTTTTCACAGACACAGCGTGGGATTCACTTCAACTAGCAGTGAGACCTTCAAAGTTAAACTCCCAGTCTCTACCAGCTCTGTGAGCTCCCTCCATAGTCAAGGGAGGAAAGAATGGGAAATTTATCTTGTCATAAGATGGTCTGAAATGGGGGAATGCATAGGCACCATCACTTTGGAGGTGACAGTGTCTCTTATTTAGAGGCAGGATGCTCACATAAATAGCTTGAACACTTACTTTTGCACAATCGAAGCTGAAAGAAATGAGCCCTATTCTAAACATGAGGGAGATGTTGGCTAATCTTATACTTGCATTTAATCAGGGTACTGAACTGGCTTTGACAAGAATTGCAAGAGCTCAGAACCACATTGAGACAGGGACGGCATCTGCTAGGAGTTTAAAAAGCACAACATGTAAGGACATGACTCCTGTTATGATCCCCTCCAGCAACTGCGTGCAGAGTGATGCCCTGGTTAAGCTCCCAGAATTAGGCACGGGAAGGTCTACACAACAAGTAAAGGGAGAGCTAGAGAATGCAATTTCAATGAATTGGCTGGGATGGGATTTCCCAGATTAGCACAGCAGGTATAACTAATTGGGTTTATCCTGCCCAAGCAGCAGGCATGAGTGTACTGTGCCTGGAGTTGTTGTGCACTGTCTGTTTTTCATCCAGGTTTCCCCAATCCATTCTACACACACATCCCTTAGGGAATCTGTCTGCTCTAGGCATAATACGCTCATCTAATCTCTGCTATCCTTCTACCAGACCATGCAACTCAGGCCCCACTGGAGTCTCCTGTAACTTCATGAGTTTACAGAGGTATATGAGGGAAAGAATTATGTCTGCTCAGCTCTCTTGAAGCATATTAATCTTTTTCTTCTAATTTCTTATGCTGACCAATGCAAAAGAGAGCTGTTGGGTGTCTGCAAGAAGCAGAACATGGGTTGTAGGATGCAAAGACAAATCTTTTGCTCAGATTCTCCTAGTCCCAAAAGTACCCACATTTTGCACTAAACTTCCCTCAGTGCCTGAAGATCTTCTGGGAGCACACAAACTTTCTGTTCTGACAGCACCAATAAGCTCCATCTCACACCCAAGAACAATTAGCACTGAGAAACCCACTCTAATTCCCCTTCAGTTTCACTAGTTTCCCCTAACACACTTGCACTATCAGAGCCTTTACCAAACAGCATGGTTTTCACCACCTGTTTTGAAAAGGCAGCCAGAAGAGGAGGCTTCTGTCCCTGCCTTTGCACAGTACTTACTGCAGGCTTAGATCACAGAGGGTACCTGCACTCAATCCCCACCATTGCCTGAGGGTATTCAAGACTACAACAGCCTCCCAAAAGAGGATCTGAAAAAGCAAGCTTTTATACTCAGGTGGTTGTCTGCTTATAGACCTCAACTTCTGACTGAAGGTTTTCCACTGCACAGGAAGTAGTTAACTTCATAGGTGCTGGGAGCAGAAAGAAAGAGAGAGAAAGAAGCAGCCTGGCATACACCCACTTAGAAAAGCACCAGAACTGACATCCCTGAGGAGATGCACTCATGTTTTTGCTCTGAAGCCAGTGATGTCTTTTCTGTGTACCATTCACAGAACAAGTGACATGAGAACTCCCACACCCAAGCAGTCCACAGTCAGGTACATCTGAGGAGCAGTGAGACGTGGATTGCTGCTCCCTCAGGGAAAGGTGGGAGCTGAGTGTGGGCTACTACTTCTTGGGTGACTGCACTGGGATGTTACACAAGAGGGTGACACAGTTTCAACAGTATATCTGTGTTAAAAAAGTAAGATAGAATAAAATAAAAATAATTTTTAAAAACGAACAAAAACAAACAAACAAAACAGTGAGACCTGTATACCACTTTGGGAGAGAAAAATAAAAACACTTTGAGAGCAAAATATCAAGTTCTGGGTTCCAAGTGAGTGGAAGCACCTGATGCCATAGTAGCATATTAGAGAGGAGAAGGTTGATTCCTCTCCTCAGATTGTCTGTTGGCTGGTTCACAGTGCACTGCTTGCAGAGATAATAGCTCAGGTCCTGGGAGCAACATCACCACCCAGCCCTTTGAAAGCTAATTTACCCAGACAAAACATCACATGAAGTGTGATCACTCTGCTGTTGTTTTGGAGCTTGCCCAGGTCTGTCTAGCTGGAACTGTACCTGCACTACATAGACATACTCCTTTCTGGCAAATACATTTTGGGTGTGATTGTTAAGATCTTCAAGATAGCTAGGATGAAAACTGTTGCTCCACGAAAAACAGTTTTCATTGATTTCAGGGGAGCCAAGCCTACTTTCCTGATTTCTGCACTAGATAGAACATAAGCATCCAAAAATGAAATCAATGTTAAGAAGTGATCATTTCCTTTGCACCTCTGCAAATGTATTTGAAAGTGCTCACAGAGACAAAAAAATTGATGGTTTTGCAATCTAGACTGAAAGCATCACAGAAGTGAAAAGTATCCCTGTCATATGGTTTTAAATCAAGATATTTCTCTATTTTTGCCTTTAAAGTATTCTTATATGCTAGAATATTTTTTATAACCATTGAAACTCCAACTGGAAATCATTTTTAGAAATATATTCTTACTAATTTATGTTTTGATCCCCTTTTTATTAATGGCTTTAATAGGATCTTACTTTCTAGTATATTTCTGCTTGTAATTTGAAAAGATGAAACACAGATTTTAAATAAAAGTACTTTTTTATTTAGCTAATAATTTTTACTTTTGTATTGTGTTTTAGATGTAGCAGGCTTAAGAAAAAATAAATTAAAACAGTTTTGCAAGAAGCAACACAGAACATCAAAGCCTTTGTTTTTTCCATAAATAGCCCAAATCTGCCACCTACTGATATAAAGTAGAATTTAATGGAACCAACTGTTTCGATTTTCCTCTGGAAAAAGCTTGCTTACTTTCCAACTATGCAAAACCAGTGCCATCTAGTGGCTATTTCCAAGACTACTCAGGCAAAAAAAAAGTCAAATATTTATCAAAGTATCTGTTGCTGCTGGCTGCGCTACAAGCTACTTAACCATTTTGGAATGGATTCAAAAGGCTTAGTGTCCTGCGACTCCATACAAATCCTTGCAACTATCCTCTGAGGTGACATGTAAACCTGTACGTTCATTTGTAGTTTATTTTAACAGCAACAATAAAAAAGACACTGTACAAATTGCTTTTCAGATTAAACACACCCTTCATTCTGGTTTAATTTATACTTTTGGTTTGTTTCTGCTTTTATCTGACCCTTATTGGATCATCTAAACTTTTGGGAATTTTGAAAGGCTAAAAAAATAATACTGATTGTTTTAAGCTTGCTTTGAAAAAAGGAAGAACTAGCTGTTTTTTATAAAAGCAAAGACAATTTGCGAAGTCAAATGATCTGTGTTTTGTAGTATGGCACAATAACAAACAAAAGACATAAAAAGTATCTACAGTTTTGCTCAGTTTCATATTTCTATCACCATTTGATGATTATTGTTTCCAAATCAGAAATTCATGCTGTCAAGCTCAGTAAACATGAAGAGAGTAATTTTTACCTACACAGAAGTTCCATGCTTTCAATTGAAATGTTAAGAACAGGGAAAAGAGGCATCACCATAGACAAGGACTGCCCCTGGGACTCAATGCCTAAGCACCTGAAGAATCAGCTAGTCAATCACCGTGATTTTCAAATGCTCACCTTCAAAATTGCTTTTAACATTTAGGCCATCTTGTTTAAGGGCAAACAAATTCAGATTCAGGCCTGATGATACAAGTCTTTTAAATGTACTTTGGTAATGCTTCCTCATGGAATCAAATTTGAAGGCAGCCTTCTATATATGTGCTGATTTAGAGGCATCTGAAGAATTCACATTACTATTACTCCATGGTGTGCCTCTGATCAGAGAGGCTCACTGCTCACGGAAGGGTGGTTTGACCTCCAATCTACATTGGAGGCAACAAATGACTCTTTTTCACAGAATACATCTTCCTTAGATTTAGGCTTTCAAAGAGCCAGATGCTTACATCTGATCTGACCACTCAAGAGTTCTTCTAGTAGTTAAGGAAAAACAGGTATTTTTGAGGCATTTGTCTTTTAGAATTTAGATATCGTCTCCTTCAATCTGAAGTGAATAGAGTCACAAAGCTGCTCACTACCTCCCATCAACTACAAGAGAGTGTAAAGGCAGTGTAGAGGCAGTAGCTCAGAGCTAGGCATCTCTAGGCAGTCACAACTGATCAGGTGAAACTGTTTCTGGATAGTTGCGCATAGACCTAATTGTTGTCAGGAAATAACAATACTAATCTTGCCCTTAATAACTTCTCAACATTATTCGCAGCTAGTTTCACTGTTTTCCAAAATCTTTCAGTGTTGTACATGGGGGACTGATATTCCTGGGGATGATTCCTTTGAGACAAATCCTCTAGCTAGATGCTAGACATAAAATTTTGGGGATCAGTTTAACTGGATATGGAAGGTATAAAACATGACAGGTCCCTCAGTAGGAATCACCCAGCATGTTGAATGTCCCTCAAACCTCACTGGAAAAGTCAAAGAGGCCTACAGAAAAAAAGTATTTTTATCTTACCATTAAAAATAATCTTCATGTAACATAAAGCAAAAGTGCATCTTTAATTCCATCATCAAAAAGAAAGACATTGTAAATTCACAAGGCCTGACAACACTGTATACATGTCATTTAAACAAGTGTGACATCTCAGTAACACAGATGGCAGTATGTGCAACAAGAGATTGTGTGGCCATGTGTCTTCACTCCCAAGAAAGACCATCAGCATTTGCAGAATCCAAGCTGCATATGCAAAGAAATTAGTTTGCTCTGCCTCAAGGCAGCAAAGGAAACCTTCCAAAGATGACCTTGGCAGAGAACAAGTCCGCACTGAGCTCACACCGGGCAGGCAAGCTAACACAGTTGCAGTGTGGGGGCTGAGAACTCTTTTCATCCATCTCATGAGTCCCATCCTAGGAAACACTTTCAGTCTGAGCCATAGAGACTTTAAACTCATCATGTATTTGTTGACACTAGTGACAACAATGTCAGAGCCATTTAAAATGTGGTCTCACAAAGGCACAGTCCATGGGCAAAACTATTCAGAATGAACTGGTGAAACATATTGGTCAAGGAATCGAAGAGATGAACTGCATCAGCAGTTCACAGTTTGAGGAGGAGGGATATTTGCACACGTAATAATAAGTAATACCAAAAATGAGAAGAAAAAACCTTCATAGTCCTCATGCTTCAAGCACTCACACTATGTTACATCATAAAGTTGTGGTCCAGAACACATGCTACTAAATTAGACAACTGACTGCATTATGCTTGTGTTCAGTATCAGGTGCTTTGCCCTGGCATACATGGCTGAGCCTCCAACCTCTGACCAGAGTTCCAGCCCTTTCAAAATGTTTATTGTCTGCTGTGAACAGGTACAAGAAGACACCCTTCTGACAGACCCATTCAGGTAGCCAAGGCAATGCAGCTTTCAGATTCTCCTCAGTGATCCCAAAGGACTGGCACTTTTTTAAGATCAATACACCAACAGAAGTGGGTCTCTGCACAATTTTGAAGGGAAAATAGCCTCTGTCTGTGTAATCTTAAACCCTATATCCCTGGAAGGCATCCCAGGCACTGTGGACTGCTTGATGGTGAGAGCTGAGCACAAGCGATTGTTCTCCTTCATTGTTGAAGCTGCTTAATTGTTGAATTGCTGAAGTACCCACTGGATGGGTAAGAGTGCAGCTCTTTGGACCAGAAGGAGAATAAGCAATGAAGAGCCCAAGTCTCATCTGTGAGGGAGTATAGCCGAAGCAAAACAGTGCTTTTACTCTTCCAGTACTTCCTTTCTTACTAGACACCACCACCATCCTGTCTGATAGTTTCAGACCTTCCACCATGGTTTTGCTTCATTTTTAAGCAGTAGCTGTCACACCTTCACCTGTGCCTCCCCCCGTGACTGTGAAATGATCCCCATAAACTTTAGCAAGACCTCTTGTTAGTTCATCTACAAGATCTCCTCAAGCTTAGCTCGTTGTCCCTTTATACTTTCCATGTGACTTTATCTGTCTCTTATCTCCTTTTTAGATAGGAAAGTGTTTGGAGGAGGGCTGTCTGTCTTCTCTGTGCTTGTATTGCAAGCTGTATGTGTGAATCCAAGTCCCTGAGCAGAGCTCCCAGGAGGGAGCATTTGATGAATCAGTAGATATTAAATTGTCATTCTGGACATTATGGAAATATCAAGTTCATCCATATCTGTTGAATACTCTGAAATTAAAAGAGGGTTGGCACGCAACCAAAGATGTAGATAGTCTTCTTTTAAAAACTGATGTTATCATCTCTCTTGTCTTCAAACTACTTTTTCATGAAATGAGGAGAATCAGCAATAGACTCCAAACAAGTTTGCTTGGGGATGGCTTACAAAATATAAAAGGTGAGACATTACAAAGCCAAGCAAGCCAGAGTAAAGACAAATCATTCCTGTAGTGAGCAGCAGAATCAGAATTCATTTGGAAGCATCTTGGCATCGAGTTTTCAGGGCCCTGTATTGACAAATGAGACTACCACCAGCAGAAACAGGGCAGGAGTTTTATAAATGTTCACTGTTCCTTCTGTTTATTGAAGCTTTGCTCATGCATCTAAATGACAGAACTAGAACTTACTTGCCATTTTAGGACACTGCTGCCTGCATTTCAAAAAATACTTCAACAGTGACCTTGATCAATCAGTTTGCCACTACTCAGTGCTTTTATCTAATTATAAGTATTGCAGAGAAAATATAATGGTACTGCATCAGTGACAAAGTTGCCACTGCCTTATAGTGACTTAGGATTTTTTCACATGCCTCTGCTAAAATCACCAGGGAAAGTAGTATGGCCACACGAAAGGGACTATGACTAATTTCAGCATGACTCAATCTTTTGTTTTCTTGTGTCAACATGCTGCACTGTTGCTACTTTGCCTGTGCCAATAGATACTGGAAAACCCTCCTTTTCTAGCTTTCTTACCCGAACAGTGTATTAGCACATAAGGGAATACTTGAATGACACATGTACAAAGCGTACTAAATGGATAGTAAATACAATTGGGTGTTTTGAAATAAATTTTGCATGTCAAATATTTTTAACTTATCTTTTTCCCCCTGATATAATGAGTCAGGTGTTGCACAATTTGTCACTTTCCATGATTCACCGAGCTTATATAATATCTATTTGCATAGAACTGCTTATTTGAATACCGGTTCCACTCCTGCAACAAAACCTGCAAATTTCAAAAATAGTTGTTGTCACACTCATTTTTATCAAATTCATCTGATGTAAGTAGGACTGTATGATGAACATGGCAGCCTAATAGAAATATTTATGAGAACTACTGATCACAAAATACTAGTTTAAGGTGTGTTGAATTTTAATTTTGCCAGATTTTACAGTAAGTGAAGATGAACAGCTGACTCTACTTCAAGATTTTTAATTCCAGCCACCTTCTTCACCAAGAGCATGAATTTTTTCTCCTACGCTTTCCCTATCAGAAAAGCCTGAAAGTCTTTTTTCAAATATTTCTTAATTAAAATAATACCTGTTGCATTCTCAGTTAAATCATAGAATAGACAAAGTGTTTCCTTTAAATTTGGATTGTAATATACAGTTCATAAACAAAAAATACAGAATTCCTGTCATGTTTTTAAACCTCAATGCAAAATTAATAGCGGACCACTGAAGGATCTCTGTTATAACAGAAGTTGAAATGATGGACTTGGACATGCTTTTATTAGATATCTTCAGCCAGCTTCTCTGACATCTTCAGAAGAGGTAGGGAACTGCAGTCACCTTCTCATAGCCCTCTAGTGCAGGTTTGGTCCAACAAGCAAATGACGGAGGCCCCAGACAGAAAGCCAGTGCCTTCAGCTGCCACTGATGGGCTTCTGCTAGCTTATATGGTACATTCAGTTGAAAGCCCAGACAGACTATCACCCTCAGAGACATTTATAGTTTCCAAGCCTTGAGTATGTATCTCTGTCCATCACTGAATCCCAGCCTTCAGGTACACCAGGACATTTGAAGTTATCCTGGAGATCTCTACTTCTAAGCATCTTCTGCATCCAGTGCTAAAATTGTAGACAGAGCTGGAAAAACCCTCTTGAAAAATTTGGACAATTCTATCTAAATCAGGACATTGCTAGGTCTGTTTATAGGACCTCAAACAGCTCGGACTCTGCTCCTTGACAGGAAGCCCCAGCACACCACTTTACACAGATGAATAGGTCATTTTCCCCACTGTGTGGAAGAATCATTGCTCTGTCTGAATTTGCTAAGAACTCTAAATTATGCCTGTAATATCAAACTAAAAAGGAAGCATGCCTGACCTGAAGTTCAAGGAAGAATTTCACACTGCTTTGGATTAGCCTCTTAGAGGAGATAAATCCTGCAGAGAACCAGTTGGAGCAATCTAAGACAGAACTTAATTTGCTCTCAGGCACTCTTTTGTATACCAATTTAGACCCATCCCTGAAGTCTGTTCTTGTGCTTTTATCAAGTAAACATGGAGAAAGGACAAGGATCTTAGCCAAATTAATTCTGGGGCCAAGTTGTATTCCCACTCATTCAATTTCAAAAAGCATGTCAGAAGTACATGTGGTTGTTCATAGGTAGGACCATGTTCAGAAGTGTTTTGAGGCACTCACAAGATGGGGGCTAGACCCCAAGTGTGAGATTGGCAGAACCTGCTTCCTTGCAGGTCCTGCTGGGGTCATGGCATGTAATATGTGTTGAGACAGCCAGAGCTGTCAAGGATTGAGCAACTCCATGGATTCTCACCAGCAAAAATTTACACAATACCAGATTTAGGCAGAGAAAGAAAAGATCTAAATTGCAGATTTCAGTGCATGCATCTTCTCTGTGAATCTACCCCTATGCTTTCACATTGCGAGTACTGTAACCTTCTTTCCACCCTGCCTATTAAGATCCCTAATGATATTAAAGCCTATCATCACTTATTCATGAAAGCATCTCTTTAGCACATCCAAAGTGACTGATCCCCAAGGTGAGAGTTACAATGACAGAGAGGGACGTGTGTGTTTTCACAGAACCACTCTTTAAACGAGTTTTCTTTTGTAACTTTTTCAGCAAGCAAGGTCAGTTCTATTGGTTTTGTTCAGCTGGAACTTCTTAGCACTAGAAAATTAGATTGTATAATCTATATACTTTTCCACCTGATCTCCAAACTGAGTATGCTACCTAGCTCCAGTGATTTTCTTTAATGAGGTGGAAATGTATATAAGAGTTTAAATAGGCAGGCTAACATTTTCCTCCATCTATAATTATGCAAATCATTATATAGTTGTCTCTGCATGACAGAAGTAATAACATCTTATAGAGACCCTGTTAAAACTCACTGAAATCATCTACACAGATGGATATGATTTCATAGAAAATACAACACAGACACATTAATTAGTTACAAACCACCACTACCATCTCCTAACAAGCTATGTGACATGGGCTAACTCATGTACTGTATAATGATATAATTTTATTTTGTTTGCAGTAGATAACTGAAACACTGTCAAACAGTTAATAAGATCAAATATAACAAGAAAAGTCACAAGCTGTTATTATTTTTCAAGACGTACCACATATATTTCACATATACTGTTGATTTTAAGACAAGCAGTACTGTGTCCATCCTTTAGTGTTTTCTGGGATGTTTCCTTTTCTTCCCTCCTTTCTCCACTTCCTTTCATTCACCAACAGTGGTGGAGTCTGTCAATTCATTCCCATCCATAACTCCTGAATTGATGGCTATTTATCCAGGATTTAGACAATGTCTCCTACACAGGAGCTGTGTATGGCTGAGTCTACTTATAGTTTCCAAGAAAAACACACTACTAGAAGATGCATTTTTGATACCTCCATTTCTACCTGAATATTTTAAGGGTTCTTTAAGATATGCAGGAAGCTTTTCAAGCTCCCACACACTTAGTATATTCAGTTAAAAAAAAAGTCACAATTCTGTTTTAAAAATATCTACTTCATATTCATATAATGGCAACATTTTAGAAGGAATTTCATTGACATAAACATTTTTATAAACACTAGCATTAAAAAAAACATTCAGAATTTTTAAATAGGTCCCATAAGCCCCATTTATTGTTCACAGGCTCTTCTAACTCTTGCTTCATTTTTTCTATGAAACGACTCATGGTCCTTCATAGGCTTTAGAAAAGTATGAAGGAAGAAGAGACCTGCAACGGAAGAAACAGCATCTTGCAAGGAGCAGGGACTTTTGCTGAAAGCAGAAAAACTAGCCATGGCAAAACCTGTCCTTTTCACTGTACCTACAGTAATTATATTTACTGCTTTACCTTTTTCAGACTTATTGGCCTTTTTTTCCCATTAGAGGAAAGTACACTTACAAGGGTTTCTGGAATAAAGAGCAGCTGGCTGATGTTTCAGACCTTCCTGTTCTCCATGTCCTATCTCTGCACTCTGTCACCTGGAGAGGCCATAAAGAGGAAGCATAGCTTCTTCTTCATTAAGGCCTTCAACTCGTTTCTGCTACAAGAAGATTCTCTCATCCTACCCCTGGGCCCCTTGCCCCCCTGGCTCTTTTGGCCTTCATAAAGTTGCACTAGCTTCATTCATTACTATACAATCCTATACATTTTAGAGACCTGCTTATTCCTCTATTTTTCCCCTTCTTTCCCATTTCAGGTTCCCTTTTCACACACATACCTCCTCCAGCCCATCCCTAGCCAGACTGGTGAATTCTAACGGCACTTAATTTCACAGCTGCCACCAAAAGAAGAGCTATTTAAATGAAAATGACATGCCTATCCATGCGACAAACATTCGCACAAGCACAAATACACATCAGGCATGTAAATGCTCTCAAAATGCATGCAAATAATTTCTACATTGACTAAATTTTACCTGCACAGTTTTCACAGCCATTCAGTAAGCTCCAGGCTGTGAGGAAATCTGCACGCTTGGAAAGAGGGACATGCTCCTTGTACACCCATTATTTCAATGGGAAACATGAGCAGAGGATAGAGGTAGGACACTAATGTCTAGGGACAGGCTATTTCTGAGAATGAGATGCGAGAAATCTCTGGAAAACGGGAGAGTTGCACAGCAGGCGCTTGTCTGGCTCTCCATACTACATAACAGAGACTGAATATTCACTGGATGAGAGTCTTGAACCTGAGTCCCTTTGATCCCTAAATTAACCTGGCAACTGAATCAGCCTCTCTGTTCTACTAAAAAAAAAAAAAATAACTATTTTTACAATTTTTAGGAGCACTTTCCCTGGCAAAACAAGAAAGAGAAATGCCTATGTCAAACACACACACACACGCACACACACACACACACATATATATTAAAAAAAAAGTGCAGATATTTATCTCCAAATTACCTAATAGTCTCATTGTCCACTCACACAGCTGGAATGCGAAAAACACACACAAAAAGTCATTGTGGAAAGAAAAGAGAGTTCTGTTCAGTATTTAAGGCACAAAATTTCGTGGGACAGGAAAATAGCTTCTGACAAAGATGTAGTACAGCTGCCTTTTGTGGAGTAAAAAAAAATCCCAGAGGTCAAGTAGAAGAGAATATGCCTCTAGCTTCAAGAAAAAACTCACAAACATAATGGAGGTCCATTGGACGACACTGGAGTCTGCTTCAGAGAGACAAAGGATATAAAGAAAGAGCTGCCTTTATAACGAGAAAGCTCTGTTCATTCTCTGAGTGTCAGGGATTTTGCCATTGATGTGCTATTCCTCTTCCTTCTCCTGCTCATTCAGGCCAACTCCATTGTGTTGCTGTTCACAGCTTTAATAGCTATCTGCTTTGGACATCATGAAAAGTCCTGTGGCTTGAGGCAGTAATAAGTCTCTGATCTGTTTATTAATGACAGCAATCCATAAACAAATAAGTTCCATTTTGTCTGGACCCTTGCTGTGGCTTAAAAACACATCTGAGGGCCATTTCTCCTTAAGTTTCTGATTGTGCAGAGTCCCATTAAGTCACAGGAAAATATAACTTGCACTTTTTGGTGGCTATTCAGTGGTTAATGGGTCCCCCACTGTTCATGAAAAGTCTTTCTGTAAGTGCCCTCTTCACTGTAAAACTTACATAGCTCCAAAGTTACTGATGCAGCCAGCTGGAGTAACAGGCTCCTGAAAAGTGACAGATTTAAAGGAAGAAATAGTGTGTGGTTTGTTAGAGGCAAGTTATTTTAATATAATGCAGCAATGACAGCTCTCTCAATTTAATCATCAGGCTCCTGATTTTCTCCTCAGCACTTGAATTTCACACAATTTAGGGATTTCGGGAGATGCTATTTTGCATTCCCCCTCCCAGCTTTTGAGAGTACCTGCCAGGTTCACGTTGGGAGCCATGCATGTAAGTTTACCATCTATTTTAAACAAAAACCTAAGTAACTCTGTGCATGACAGACAGGCCTAAAAAGAGCAGCTAATACAGACTATCCAGGACATTTGACTGCTCTGGCATTTTCAGCATGGTAGATACACATCAGTTACACATTCTGATCCTTGTCTGTCCAATAAATAATTTTAATTTTTTTAGATATGTATGTGATGCCTCTCAAGCTCTATTCTCAGCATGTCCAACCTCCAGACTCCCACGTGCATTTTCTACCTGCTTCTCTGGTTTCAAGAGAGCCAGTCCTTTTTTTCTTATATCAACACAGAACTCTCTTTAACCAATTCTTACACTTTTCCTCAGAAGCATCATCACAAAATCTTTACTGTTTCTTCCTCTCACCTTCCTCATAAATAATTAATCATTCCTAATGTCTTTCCTCTACATCCAACACCAAAAGAGGAAAACAATGACCAAAAAGCCCTGCAAGTTACAAAGATGGGGTCTGTGTTGCCTTTCCTTAGACTTCTGCAATATAGACCTGTGCATCTGAGCCTGTCACTCTGGGCTTTAGAAGACAATTAGAAGATGGCTTTGCTTACAGGGCAATGTTCATCTGACCCATTTCTGCTTTCAACCTTAAGATGAGATGCAGTTTGTATTTCTCTCCATTGTTTTTAAAGGCCACAGAGGCTGAGTAGCTCCAGTACCAACAAGTACATTGCAGAAGTCTACAGTTGGTTAGACAAATCCCAGACTGGGTGATTAGGATATCCAAGGTCAAATGTGGGGTTTGAAATGGAAGTACAAGACTGGGAGAAAAATTAATTCACTGTCAGGGGGACAGCCAAGAATGAAGGGATTGAACAAAGTAGATATCTGGGCATGTGATTCCCAGTCAGGGTGTGGGGCAGAGAATGTAAGGACAGAAACAGCACAACTAGGAGAGGTGAATTTGAGTGTGAGAGAGCAAGCCAACTCAAGTTTGAAGATGGAAATTGTCCTTTGTCCAGCATTTTAGAACTCTGTATGACATTCTTTCTCTGAGATTAAAAAAAAAAATCAAAAGTCAATACAACAGCATAATAGAATGCAACAAAATACAATAAGAATACAATAGAATACTTTTATCTTAATGAATTCTTGTGGGTTTTGAATTCTGACTTGCAAATTACTGTTTTTAATTTTTACAACTGTTAATGCTGACATCTTTAATAGCAAACTCTCATTCAGTTGCAATAAAGCAATATGTTATTGGCAATTGTGGAGAAACAGGAAGTAAAAATAAAACTAAAGGCAAATAAAAAAAAAAAAAAAGAAAAGAAAAAAAAATCCACATGCTGAGAAGGAAGCTAGCAAAATATTACTTGGCTTCCACTGAGCTCAGATTGCAAAATATCGATGAGAAAGGCCTAAACTCTCTTTGCTCCTGACCCTCTGCATTCCATCATATAACAGAGAAAACTGTCTACATCTCAGCATGGGACTCAGCAAATATGACACGTGATCATGTAAGCTTGCAAGCTTATATCTTCAGTTCCAGCCTAGATGAAATATTCCTTTGCACTGGTGCTCTAAAAATGGAGAAAGCACACAGATTACCATTTCGTCACCATGGCCTGTTTTAGCACACTTCAGGCTTGCATTTCGAGTGCCAAATCCATTCTAAGGAATAGAATAGGAGGGAGACTGTAAACTGCAATTGTGAGACTTGTTGATTTGTCTCTCATCTCCTCTTGCTGTTCTAAAACCTGACAAGAAAATATTTTTCCATTCAGCCCTGCATTCTGTCCACTTAGAACTAAACTGTTGGACTACTCCCTGCTCATGCACGAGACTAATGGTGATTAAATCTGAATACCATGGGTTAATATCTAGTCATCATGTGAATGTAATTTTCAAATTAATAGCAGCAGTAGAACAGCAGCCTCCAAAAAACCTTTCATACTGCAAACAAGAGAAAGATTTTTAGTTATCAGACCTTAAATAATCAAATACCATTGACCTTAGTTTCAGTACTTCTATTTTATTTCTTACTTAATCTTATTCCTTTCCAGCCAAATAGGCTGACACAGAAAGACTCCATTTGCTTACACTTTTGAAGATTGATATCACACTTGGGACTCACTTCACCTGACTTTGGCTATCTAAAAGTCAGGCAACTAGTCTCAGATAGTTTCATCAGTTGAGGATCTGGAAGATTCATCTATTCTGTCTTCAATATTTATGTACCATTCTCTTGAAGTATCGCTAATCCCTCACAATAGAACATGAGCGACTAGCTAAAATTAAGCTAATCATAAAATGGCTAATGTTACCTGAGATTAATCCCTCTATACTTAAGACAATTTGCCCTATACCTACCAAAGTCTCTAATACCCAGTTTCTCCCTTCAAACGTAGTGCAGCACTGGGTAAAAGCAAGTCAAGGTTATGCAATTGGATATACTTCATTAGTAAATAAGAAATTAGATAACCTGGACTTCACCACGAAGTCTCTAGCCATAAATATGCATGATCTTTCATTCATATCCTTTAACCATCTTATTCACAGCAGTTACAGAGAGGGCAGCCTCTGTTCTCAGTCAGTTCTTGTGACACATGCAGATTGGAGATGCAGTGCAAGTTGCAGCTGATGAGTGTGGGACACCCCTTACTACTGATAAAGTGCAAAATAAGTCCCAAACCAAAGCCGACACTTCTTCAGAATCTTTTCCGGTACTTGCCGTACAGCTGGAAAAATTAGCCCAGTAGCTTTCTCTACTCACACCACACATGCAGAGAATGCTAGCTAGCCGGTTTGTTTGTAGACATCAAGGTCTTGATTTAGTTGCCTGAACATAGGAACTAGTATCAGCTGAGATGCCTTAGCATATACACAGCTGTCCTGATTTGAACTAGGATAGAACCAATTTTAGTAATTTTACTTTTCAGTTAAGTCTCTTCTAAGTAGCTGCACTTGCTGAAATTAATTGCATGTTTTTCAGTCAGTGTCTGCTTCTAGGACTGATAATGCTCAATGTTTATTGTTACTGTAGGCGAATGGTAAGCATCTTCCACTCCAGAAATAAAGGGGGAACAAAGGAGGAGCAAAGGAATCACACTTGCGACCTTCCTACAGGAAGAAACGGACTGGACAAGTAACCCAAAATTGACCAAGTGAAGTATTCCATTCCATAAGCGCCATACTCGGTATAAATCTGAGGTATCACAAGAGTCAAGCCTTCTTCATCTATGCCCAATGTCCTGGAAGGATTCCATCTGGTTCATTTGCCTTTAATCCCGATCTATGCACTTCTGATCCATGTGTTCCTGCCTCCATCTCCCATCTGTCGCCATCTCCAGTGGTCCAGTCTGCGACTTTTCCCGGGGCCCTGCAGCCTTGGGGTAACATGAGCATTATTGGGTGGGAGGGGAATGATATTGGTTTTGTATGTATTTGTATATATTTCATTATTTTCTTTTTCATCATTACTGTTTCATTAAAGCTGTGTAGTTTAGTTTCCAGCCTATAAGTCTCTCTTCCTTATTCTCTCTCCTTTCCCTTTCTGGGAAGGGAAGAGGGTAACAGAGAGAATCTGTCATTCATTTAATTGCCAGCCCAGCATCTCTGGCCAGGGATCCAAACTTCTTGGCTTCCTTATCATCCAGTTGCGTGGTATCAACCCCAATATCCCAGCATCAGATCAATCAGGTGAGAAGTGACTCACCATCACAACAGCCAAAGTCCTTTCACGGAGTATACAAGTCTCTCATAGAGAAGGACTGAACAATTGTCTCTGGTTCTGATTGCTCCCCATCAGATGACTCTGACTGAGAACGACCTACTCCCTAGTTTACTCATAGAGGACCAGCTTTCTCATTCTCGTCAGGAGGATTCTCTCCCTGGTCTTGCTCCTCCTTTAGTGAAGGTTTTGGAGATTTTATGCAGGGAACTCACTTTCTTTTACTCTTTGCTTTGCTCCTTGTCACAGGGTTGATTAGTACTGCTGTGGTATGAGTGGCAGCAGCCATAGTAGCTGCAGCTGAAGCAGAAGCAGCAGCAGTGAGAGTTGGGGGGTGGCTGTGGCAGCAGCAGCAGCAGCACTCACTCATCTGAGTCTGGATCACAGCAGTGCCTGTCATGGGGGGAGTGCACTGGCTATCCATAGCGGCAATGTTTGCCTCCTGCATCTGAACAGCCTTGTAGGAGACCCTCTGTCATCAACACAGGAAGCTAGATGACATGTGGGATATGCAATAACATGAAATGTCACTAGCCACACATGCTTCATCAGCTGAATCTATTATCAAGAGCTAGATTTGTTCAAGATCACCGCACTTAAATGTAGGCATCTAAATGTGAGTTAGGTGTCTAAGCTTCCATTAGAGGCAAAGCCCAAAAAACTGATATCTCAGACTGATGTACAAGGTGGAATTTAGTCACTCCTACCTTCAAAAGTTACTCATCTCTTTCTGAAGTCACATTTACTATGAGGATGTTTGCTAGGGTGCCTTTGTGCATATAAAAATTTTCTCTCAACCTTTGGAAAGCCTGTAATGTTTAAGAGGTCCAAAAGTCTACAGCATACAGAGACAACAGCAGTACAGCTGCAACAGTTAAAGTGACTAGAGCAAGAAAAGGTGATTTTCAAGTATGAATGTTTTAATTGAGTACCACCAGGAGTGGCTCTTACTTTAAAGATCGTGCAGTCCAGCCTCACCAGCCACAGGATGTTGAACCAGAGGTGTCCTGGGGTCCCTCACAAGCTGAATTATCCTGCGCTTTTATAACATCAGCAAATTCTGAGCTCAGCGCCTGAGACCAAAGATACCAAAGATACACTTTGGAAAATCCTGCGTCTTAGACACCTCTCCCTTTTTGGTTCTACATCTATCAGTGGAATGAATGCTTTAAAATTCATCTGCTTGTCAATGCAGAGAGCAGATATGAAGAAGTACTAAACCTTCCAAAAGTCAGACTAAGTACTTCAAACTCTCTCTCAAGTCCACGATCAACTGCTTTCTTGTTCTCTCTACTGCAGCTCAATATGCAACCAGAAGACTACTTCACCAAATGAATAATTGTGAGAGACAGTAACACTTTTGAAGCTTCCACATGCTTCCAAGAGAAAGATATTTAGTGCAGTTGTCACTGTAATTTTGATGCATTAGGAAAGTCATTGTTCAGTGGAGCTCAGACTGTTGTCTTCACCTATGGAGAAAGATGGCCTGCTGCCAATTTCTCTCTGCTGCCTGTTGAATGATACAGAAAGACTGGCTGACTCACGAGCTTTTTTTTTTTTACCTTGTCTTTTCTTCTTCATTTAGCTAAATGCTTTCTTTAACTGTTCTTTTCATTTGAAAATAAAGATAAAAAGGAAACTAACAAAGGTTCTCCTCATGGCTAACTTTATAAGAAAGCACTGGGGCATATTCATGGATTGTTTTAAATAAATTCATATATTCTAGCTGTGCTTTCAACTCAACTAGGCATGGATCAATGGTATTTTATTCATACACTATGATGTCTCCCTGGAATTCTGAAATATTATTTAAATGTATATTGCTAAGTAGATGAGGTTTGTAAGTTGTTGGCTAAAGCTGTGCAATACATATTAATTATGCAATTACTGTCTGGAGTCGGAATTTATATAGGGAATCAATTTACCCAGTTCTTTCTGCACCATTATTGACCAATATACCACAGGTGTACATTACACATGCATGTAAAATACTATTATAGCTAATGCAGCATTTCCTGTTCTGTTTGCACAACACTTTCTGATATAAAAAAATATTTTATTCAACTTTTAATTTTTTTTTTTAATTTTCTCTACTGTCTTAACATAAAATATTCCAGAAAATCTGACCAAAAACAGGCTTATAATAAAAACAGGGAAAAATGTCCTAGAAGACTAGGACAGACCTAGTCTTCTAACAAGAGTCACTAGGACGCTATTTTAATCCTAGTTTATATCCAAGATATGGACATTTCTCTAGTTTTCCTTCTCAAGTCATAACCCTTTAAATGTGCATGATCTCAATGGTACAACAAAAGCACATAAAGACCTCAGTGACAGCCAGTATTTCCCACAGCATTACAAAACCCAACTCTTTGCCCTGTGATCTGACACAGTGACATTTCTTACTCCTGCTTTGTGCTGCATGAACATGCTGGGATGTGTTCTTCCTCAAGTAACCCTACACACACATCGTGTACCATATATGTCTTTAAGTTCAAACAAAAATCTGATCAAGGTACTCCCTTGAGTACCCCTAACTCTGAGTCTAGACCATATCTCTCTTCTCCCCTTTTATTGAACAATGCTTAGTTTTTAATGGCTATTAAATGCTTAAATGCTTATATTTTTCAATTGAATTAGAAACATCTTACTGGGTGGTGGGGTATGTGTATTCAATTTCTTCCTAGCAGAGGAGCCACTGAACATATTGGCATCCAATCCTCATCCTATGCTTTCATCTAAGATTTCTCTGTTAGGCAACCCAAGAACACCACAGGATTAAGCACTGGCCCAAGGCAAAAGGAAGGGATGAGAAAAACTCATCAGCCCTATAAAGACTGCAATACTTCCAAGTGGTCCTCTTCACTTGTTGACATGCAATGTTGAGATGCCTTTTTAGCGTAGGATATTCTAAGTTAAAAAGCACCTGAGGAGACATTAAAAAAACTGCAGTTCTAAAGTGAGACACCTTGGCTCAACCAACATCTTACTGTAGGCACAAAGGTACTTTTTGAATTCAGGTCTAGCTCCATATTTGGACTGAACTCAAAAATCCACGATGTCTTATGTATCTACTGATCTTTGGCATTTCTGTACCTTTTTGAGAAAACATATGAAAGGTGAAAAGCCACCAACATCGGGAAGAGGAAGAGCTACAGTGCAGAGAATGAATTGCAGATAAAGGGTGTTTTGTTTTGTTTCAGACTATTCTCGTTAGTATGTGGTGATACAGAAAACAGGTTTTTCAAAGCTCAAAAATCTTCTCTTTGTATTATTTACCTATGAAACAGAGGGTGAAAGTCACCAGTGTTACAGAAAACATTTTTGAGATTCTGTGGTAGCATCTGTAAATGAGAGCTAAATGCCCACATCCTGGCCCTACACACCCACCTGAGAGCTATGTTTCAGTGGACACACTTCTGAGAAATTGCAGTTGAGCTCTGTCACAGTATAGGATCAAGCATCACTAATTTCTGTCCTATCACACAAGATTGCCTGTATTACAAGAAACATTCTGGGATCTTCAACTTACTTTGGAACTCCTTCTATCTTTAAAATAAAAGGACCCAAATGCATACAAGGTAAGCTCTGGTGAGGAGTAGGGATGTGGAAGAAGAACCTGCAGTACCGCTGTGGGCTCTGGATTCATTTGCCACATTTGCTTTTCGCAAGCCCTTTCACTCTTTCTGAGAGAAATAAAGCAGATTGTGAGTTAAAATAAAATAAAATAAAATAAAATAAAATAAAATAAAATAAAGTAATAACTATTTGCAAGCAGGAGTTCCCGTGACTGAATGTAGCTGCATGCTATGTAAGCCCTGTGAATCAAAGCCAGTCATCCAGTTTTCCTAAATAACAGTGGAAAACAGGCACTGCTAGAGTATGACTCGTCTTTTCCAAAGTTGGTCTTATCTCAACTAGACATCGAAAACTGGTCAGATGACCCTCTCCTATGACTAGGAAGGGAGCCCATGGTGACTAACTCAAAATAGAACACAGTAGAGAGCTGGGTAGGGTTCAATTTACCCTAACTCTAGGAACTTGGTTCAGTTCCCCACACATTGGTATCCAAAGCCAGTTTAGATGCCCTAGAGTACCACAGGTCCCTACACGGATCTGG
Source organism: Aegotheles bennettii (assembly GCA_013398125.1). NCBI lineage: Eukaryota > Metazoa > Chordata > Aves > Caprimulgiformes > Aegothelidae > Aegotheles > Aegotheles bennettii. The sequence goes on along the minus strand of VZRW01007870.1, from coordinate 103,564 downwards.
CAGACATGATGCTGGAAGTAAAAGAGACCCATGCCTTGCTGAAGTGGCAGCTGGAAACCAAACAGGGTACCTAACCTGCCTGAAGTAACATTACATACCCATGTGCAGGTAAGTGACTCAACCCATAAGTCCTCCACCTAGGTATCTACAAACACGACAAGTGTGTAAACGTCTGTTAAGTACCTAGTTAATAGACCTATAGCCATAAAGTCAAATGTCTGTGATCAATATAGTCAAGAGGACATGCTATCCTAGAGAAGACCATTTCTCACTGATGCTGCTTGGGATGCAAATGGCCTGAGCATGCTGCATCCTTACAGTCCTACAATCTACAGTCCTGCTTCCTTCCCATTTTGCTACCTTGTCCTTTTCGGAGACATGGACATATCAACAGGAAGCAACAGAGTTTTGGGAAAAATAGTATAGGGAAGGTGGGAGGACAGCTCATTCGAAAGGTTGTGAAAGGGCATGGTGGTACAGGTAGAATAGCATTTTTGCACAGACATGGCTACTAGGTTTGAATTTCACATGAATAAAACATGATCTACAGATGAGCTGGTTTAAGACTGAAGTCCTGCATGTTTTTACATCCAGAGAAAATTTCTGCCAGGGACCTGGATTCCAGGCTTGATATCAAGCCAAGTGTTCCCAGAGGGCCAGAGTCATAGAATCATAGAATTTCTGATGTTGGAAGGAACTCGTAAGGATCATTGAGTTCAACGCCAAATTTTAACTGAGCAAAGGACTGTGGGAGTAGAGGTTGGTGCATGGGGGCATTGACTAAGCCTTTTTAAGGAACTTTTCAGAGTTCAGTGATGAGTTAAGCTGCCAACACAGATGTAACTCTGAGAGAAGGGAAGATAAACAGAGAAAAACAGAAGGAATATATATATTTATATATAACTAAAATTCATGTTTTAGTCATTCTATTGTGGCTAGATTTCTTCTTTTTTTTGTTAAAAGTAGAAAGGGAGAGGATAAATAAGGATATCTGAAAACTAACATCTTCCAATGCAAATGGAAATGCTAGCATAGTTTGATTCATATTAGGATAACAATCAGGGTCTGAATACCTACAAGTCATTAAAAACAAAGAAAGTCTCTGCTAGAGAAAATCTTTGCCTCTTATTCAGCACATGGCATAATGAGGCCCTTACTCGCAGAGCTATACTTCCTAAAACTAGATTACCTATAAAATCCATTGCTCCCTCAGGTAAGAAAAAATTTAAAGCTTTTCAAGTGACAGAATTAGCAAAGCTATTTGGTAGTGTTTCTCCTCCTAGGAGACTTCTCTTCTCAGCTGTTGCTTCAGCCTGGCAGCCCAGATGAAAGAACAGCCTAGGACAGAACAGATGAGGGACTCTGCAGGCAGGGGTAAAAAGATCATTTTCACACCATCCACAAGAATTGGATCCCTCTGCTGCATAGGGAGCTAAAATTAGCCTTCTCTACAGGCCTTCAACTTTTCAAGCATTTCTAACAGCTCACAGACTAGACTCATGTTTTACAGAGCTGCAAGAACCACCTTTACTGAAATCTTACTTGCATTGCTAAAGAAAGAAGCAGAAGGGTGTTAGGATGCTAGCTTTTCCTCTGCTTTCTTTTTTCCACTAGCTCCTTGAAGAAGTTCCTTCACAGCAAGGTGAAGCTTTGATTTGTCCCTCCCTCCCTGCTTCTCATTGTCCTGACTCACTCACTCTCCCAGCAAGTGAGATATCAAAAAATCAAGATTTGTTGGACTAAGTTGCGATCAAACATCCACATTTCAGATCTTAGCAAAGATGAACTGAATACCCCATTCAGAAAGATATTTGCCCAGTCCTAAAAGATCCTTAAGGAGAAGTTCTATTAATCAACAGTTAACGAACATTATCATAAATATTTTTGACAAAATGACACGCATTAATGTTCTTATGTTCTAGCAGCAGAAGCAAGATCAGATTAAAATCTTAATTAAAGTATGAAGAAGAGTTTTGTCATGATCTTCAACACAGTAGAGGATTCCTTTTTTTGAAAATCAAGCTCTCTCTTGCTGTCACATTACACTATGTTGTTAATGAGCCCTTTCATTTCTCTGTGCATAGCAATGTATTTAATCTTAGCTGCATATTTTAAATGATTGATGTTCCTCTAATTATGTTTTATGATATATTGCACTGTGCCACCTCTAATGAGTAGAAAACATGGCATTACCTCACTAGTACTCAACCACAGAAATCAATAACTGACATTTATTCAATGAACTGCAAATTGTGATTCACTAGCTTCTCTTTCTGTTGAGTAAATTCAAACTGTAATTAATTTTCATGCATATCACAAAGAGCAAATGTGAGCATGGGCTAACTTTAAAAGTAATTTGCTCCTTCTTAGGCTAATTACAACCCAGTAAAAACTCTCAAGCCATCATTCAAAGGGCCGAGAAGAATCAATGGTTTGACAGAAGCCATCTCCTTAGATGGGTAGAGCACAGTCATTGTTTATACTTTTGAGAATACTTCAGAGACATTTCCTAAGAACATGAGGCAGCTCCTGTCTTAGTGAAGGAAGGTGGTGTCTTTCACAAACAATCTTACTTACATATATTTGCTTGTGCACAAGAATGAGAAAGAATCTCCTAATTAGCTTTCCTACCAGAAAACAAATATCCTACTGTAAGATATAACTGCCTTTTCCGAAAGACAAACTTTGTCAGGTATCATCCAGAACTTGTAACAAAAGAGCTGACTCGCTGCTATTCACAAGTGATGGGTTTGCCTGTAAGCAACACTGAAGTTGGAAAAACTACTATTTGTTGTCCCTTTCAAAACTCCCACTCATGTCTTTAGTTAGCCTGTGATTTCTTTACTGAAAATGTCCACTCACATCAGAGGACAGTACCAGGGCACTTTACAGCTAATGCTCTGTTGGCCTACCAGTGCAGGAGCAGACGTGTACAAATCAACCAAGCATTAAAGCTGAAGGTTCTGAAATTGATAGCAAAAGATTGCAGGCCACTTTAGGATCAGTGCAGTCCTTTGCACTAAAGTAGAGCATCATTTCAGGGATAGTGGTTCAGTTCAGGATCTAAATCTGCAGTCACGGAGAGCCTGTGTCTACCCCAGTAAACTAAAAATGTCTGTGATTGATCTCAGATACTGAGGCCAGCTGGTGTGAAAGGGCCTGCATCCACACAGATTTCAGCTCTCTTGCCCTCCAACACAGTCTGGTCACATGCAATACGCCCCTTGGAAATGACTGCTGGCCTATGTTAATTCCCAAACAGTGCCCAGAAATTATGTGAGAGACTGCTACCAGATCTGGGCCAAAACTGTACCAGTGACCAGTACAAATGGTCAAGTGCCAAGCCCAGGAAAACACTCTGACACCACCTAATTCACCAGTAAAAAGTAGCCAATGTTTTCCTTCTATAGATTTCAGCTTTTTTTCTAAACAGTTCCGCTTCAGCTTTAAGGCATTCACCTTAAAGCTCTGAGGTCAGCTTTCTGCAGCAGATACCATTTCCCGCTACCACTTTGGCAGGGTTCTGTGTGCATTACTTATGCTGGATTTATTGGGATGATTAACACAGAGTGAAAAGGTGCAATAGAATATGTTACATTATAATACATAAATTTAGTTGTAAATTGCAGCCCAACTTCTGTCTTCAATAATTAACACCTGTGTTATCCCGGTGTCCTAAAAGAAGACTACAGGCAGATGATATTTGATGAGAGCCAATCCAAATTACTTAAACATCTTATTCATACCTAAGCTCCAGATGTTTAGTGAAGGAGTGTTCCTGAAGCACATGCCTAAGTTCCCCACATAGTCACAAGGAACTGGCAGGTACCTTTGAAAGCCTCCAAACAGAGAGCTTGCCTGGCTGGTTGAGGTGTCCAAAATTAAGCAGACAAGATCTTTCTCTAATGCCTCTCAAAGAGAATTGCTCCCATCCATGAGGTAAAGAACTTAAGACACCTGCCTTTTGAGGTGACCAAAGGGTAGGTGTGAATTCTTCTCGGGAAGAGATTCTATTCTGCCCAAAAGAGACACTAAATTTGCACCTGCACTGGTTATCAAACTGGACTCTTCACAACCTAGTACTATGAAAAGCAAAAATAAAGACAATAAAAATAACATTGAGTCAAAGAGTTCTTTCTAAATACCAAAGAGAAAAAAATATTAGTTTATACAAGTTTTGTTTTATTTTAATCTTTATTTTAACAGTCACTCACAACAAATAATAACCTGTCAATTTATTTTCTAATTAAAAAAACCCCCTCATTTATATAATGAATTGATCACTGCTCATTTCTCAGTCTTGCATCAAGTTCAGTGATTTAAAGGAAGCTTCAGCCTTAGGTCTGTATCTGCATGCAAACCTGTATTTTCTTTTTCAGCTCATGCAGTGCAGTTATTCTTACATCCAAGAAAGATACTCTTGGTTACTCTTGGCTTCCTTTGGAAGGAAAAGAATCAAGGAAGACAGGTGGACAGGTCAAATTAATGGTGAAGTAAAGTTATCACCATGATTTTAAATTAATTGGTTTGACTTTTTTGTCTTGTCTCCATTTTTAACTCCTGTTATGTGTCTCAAAGACAAGGATGCCTCAGTGTTGGCACTAGAGTAATTGCCAGAACCCAACTCTGGATCTGAGAGCAATCATCTCCAACATTTTTCCAGACTGTCATTGGAATTTCCACCAATATTTGAGTCAGATGGACAAAAGAGCAAAACCACCAAACCACAACTTACATCCTGTATTTTCTTTTAGAGAGAAAAATTCATTTTGATGCCAATTTTGACACACTAATTCAGCCATAGTAAAACCCCATCCTGACCTCCTAAAACCTTGTTGAGCTGTGAGAAAAGAAAAATTACAGAAATATATTTCCAAGGATCCTTTGATTTCTATAAAATATAAAACTAATGTGAAGGTATGGAGTTAATTTAACCTACCCTGGGCAAAGGCAGGTCTTTATCAGCCCTGAATTGTTAATCCATAAACAAGCCTGTTAATGAGTCTGCTATTCTATTGAGGTTAATGAGCCCTTGAGCATCTGGTGAAGGCACAGACACTTAGCAATTAGTGTCTTTTATTCAACCAGCTGACAGACTAGGCAGCAGTTGATTCCCCGCTTTTATTATATTGTTGCCATAGTACCTAACATGCCAACTCTGAGCCTGCATGCAATGGTTATGTCGGTGAAGAATGGATTCCTTCACCTTTATGCTAAGCCAAATGATATGGGCTTTATGGAGTGGATTTGAACCACAAAGTCTCCTTTCAGGTCTTTATGGCTCATATGCATGGTCAACAAATCTCAGAAATTAACTCTTCCTCAAGAGACATCAATCCGATTCACTTCAACTATCAAAGGTCAAACAGGATAGTTAGCACATCAATACAATAAACAGTGGAAAGAAACTTCCTATTACCTGCTAGGGATACTGACATACACAAAGACATGCATACTAGAGCAGTATTCCTTCCCAGCATACATTGCTCACAGGATGTGTTAGCTTTTAGATCACAAATATAAAATGCATTTGTGCTGCTGGAAGAAGCTGCACCTAAAAAAAACAATTCATTTGTAAAGAAAGAGTGGGGGAGGAGAAGAAAATAAATATTATATTAGAAAATGAGATACCACATCATCCATTTTCAGCTACTTTAGCATCTAACTTGCATGGTCTGAATTACCTCCCGGAGGATCCTGCTTCTTGTCATTGTCTATACATGGAAATTTCCAGACTTACTTATTATCTTTGGTCTCTAAATTGTAGCTAAGATAAATCACCACAGCAGCCTAAAGTAAATATAAGCTTCAAACAAGCCAAGGGTTCTATTCCAGAGTGACAGCTGCTTCCCCTGGGATGACTCTAGTGGCTCTTAATCCTTGTTATTCATCCCACCCTTCTCTCGATGTATGAATGTCTCAGCTGGGACATCTCAACTGCAAATGAGGCAGCAGCTAAACTATCATACTTCACAGGCTTGTTCAGGTAAACTGGCCTCTCTTAATAAACTAGGCTGACACCTGTGACAATCAAATCTTATTTAATATTGATATTATGGTAGAACACATATATCAACCTAACAACATTATCCTTGCCCTGGTCTCTCATGTACCATACAGGCTGCTAACATTCACATAACCTATCAAAGGGGGTTCATATATACAGCATTGGGAGAAGACTGATAACACTAAAAAAATAGCTCATTTAACAGTAGCCTAATTTTCACTGTGACTTAGAAAATTTAGTGGGGTATATGGACCAACCTTCTGAATGTAGACTAAGATTTAGTCTTATTTAGATATATCTTCCCTGAGAAGTGGACTTCAAACTGCCTTGGTGTTTGAGGAAGTTTTGATTAGGAGTTGAATTTCAGAATTTCTGAAAATGTGTATTGCCTTACTAAACACATCTGAAGTTAGAGCCAGTATTTAACTCCATGGTTTTAATTCAAAAATCATCTCAATTTTTAAAAAATCAAATCTAAAGTGCCTATTTTAAGGAAGCACATATAATGTAACTAATAGCTAAAAAATAATATAATTTAGAAGAATATGCAGCCAAAATGTAACTACCTCCTGTAGTGCTTTAAGCTATTTAAGTAGTGCATAAAGAGCATCCTAACTCTTCCACTAAAATAACTTATTCGTCCCAGATCATTTATATTATACTTGGAATATTTAATTTTTTTTCGGTGTTGAATTATGCCTTTCTGCCATGAAAAGCAATTCCTTATAAAATGATTCAGGAAACTACTAGGAGAAAGTGTGCTTTTTCAAATAAAAAATCTTTCTTTTATTCCTTCTTTATTTAGGTCAACTATAGAGATCCCCAAGCCTGTCCTCAAATTATCTTCATCTGGGTTGATTGGCCTAATAACAGCAATTAGTTGCCCAGTACCTGATTTTAAATAATTTTCTTTAACAAAAATCTCTATTTAAAAGCTCTCAAATTTAGCTTTTCATTGAAAATTGAATTAACCTTGTCTGAAATGACCACAAACAGGTGCTAGATTAGTCCTTCAGCAATTTTCTGAGAGCAAACATTTTGAGGTAGGGCTGATGTGTTATGGTATAGAATATCCCTTTGGGAATTTCCTTTGGGGAGTTCAAGTCAGATGCCCTGGCTGTGTCCCCTCTTAATTTCTTGCTCATCGCCAGTTTAATCAGTTTGGGGGTGACAAAAAAGAGAAAGCTTTGAGGCCGTGCAAGCACTGTGCATCAATAGATAAAACATTGCTGCACTGTCAATACTGTTTTATCCAGAAATCCAAAATGCAGCACCATAAGGGCTGCTGTGAAGAACGTTAACTCCATTCCAGTGAGACCCAGTACAGTCAATAAAAGAAACACTGAGAAGTTTATCTATATGCAGACAGAGACATGTATATAAATATGTCTGTGTACAATAGTTTCCTAAGTAACTTACATTCTTCATCACTTCAGCATGGCTATTTTAATGATTTTCTTAGAGCCCCGATGCAGGAGCCTTTACTCACACAGCAGCACAGAACTCACCCAGCCATGTGCACATAAAAGTCTACCTGCACTGTTTCAGATGCAAACCTGAGGCAATTCGGTGCTGTTTTTAAAAAGTGAAGAAATATGGATAGTACATCTGATATATCAGACAATAAGTACTTCAGGACATATTTGACTGTAGATACACACTTAGATTTTTTTATTGACATGTGTAAGCACTTCAGTACAAAGACATGACTAGGTTCATTAATTTTTAGCAGCAGTAATTACATGCCTTTGTGTGGTTTTCACTTTGATTCTGTGACAAAACATAGAGGAAAATTTTAAAAAGATGATTTGTCAAGAACCTGATTGTTCTTGCCATAATTTAAGGTAACATTTGATTTTGCTGGGATTTTATTTACACATCTCTGTTGGCAACACTTTCTCATAAACACGGGCAAAAGTACCCAGTACATTTTTATAATACTCTGTGGTATCTTTTCATTGCTTTTTCAGAATGATGTTCCAATTTCAGAGGCACTTAGTGGTAAAGTGTTCTGTGAAGGTTGATATAACCCTCTGTGCTGCCTTGACAGGCCAGTGTCTGGGTCGGTCTGCCCATGATTTAGAAGTCTTTCAGATACACTCTGCAGCCTTTCAGGTTTAAGAATATTCACTTGATAATAACATTCTTTCAGATTTGGCTGCCAGGGATGAAAATTCGGCTTTCCAAACTGAGATATATGCTGACAAATTGGCATTGTAGAATATGCAATTGTGTAATCATTTCCATAATTCAGGGGAAGTGTTTTCCTGGTTTTCAGCTCTTGGGCATGAGAACTGTGATAGCTCTCTGCATCCTTATGTGTCTCTTCCTCTGAAGACAATACAGTACCTGGAAAGAAACCAATATTTTAAAGTCCTTCAAATTAACATGAGATATTTTTCTAGAGCTCAACAATCTGATATATTTTACTAAATTACAAGTGGTATTCCCAGGGGTCGGTATTGGGACCGGTGCTGTTCAACATCTTTGTCACTAACATGGGTAATGGGATCAAGTTTGCCAACAACACCAAGCTGTGTGGTGTGGTCAACACACTGGAAGAAAGGGATGCCATCCAGAGGGACCTTGGCAGGCTGGAGAGGTGGGCCTGTGCAAACCGCATGACATTCAACAAGGCCAAATGCAAGGTCCTACAGGCTGGGTGGAAAATGGATTGAGAACAGCCCTGGAGAAAAGGACTTGGTTGATGAGAAGCTCAACATGAGACAGCAGTGTGCACTTGTAGCTCAAAAAGCCAATGATATCCTGGGCTGCATCCAAAGAAGTGGGACCAGTAGGTCGAGGGAGGTGATTCTCCTGTTCTACTCTGCTCTCATGAGACCCCACATGGAGTGCTGTGTCCAGTTTTGAAGTCCTCAACATAAGAAGGACATGGAGCTGTTGGGGTAAGTCCAGAGAAGGGCCATGAAGATGATCAGAGGGCTGAAGCACCTCTCCTGTGAAGACAGGCTGAGAGAGCTGGGGTCGTTCAGCTTGGAGAAGAGAAGGCTTCAGGGACACGTTCTAGCAGCCTTCCAGTACCTGAAGGGGCTACAGGAGAGATGCAGAGATACTTTTTACAAGGGCATGGAGTGACAAGATGAGAGGGAATGGTTTCAAAATGAAAGAGGGTAAATTTTGATTAGATATAAGGAAGAAGTTCTTCACTGTGGGGGTGGTGAGACACTGGCACAGGTTGCCCAGAGAAGTTGTGGCTGCTCCCTCTCTAGCAGTGTTCAAGGCCAGGTTGAATGGGGCTTTGAGCAATGCTGTCTAGTGGCAGGTGTCCCTGCCCATGGCAGGGGGGTTGGAATCTTTAGGGTCCCTTCCAACCCAAACCGTTCTTATTCTATGATTCTATGAAATAATGTGTTCTCATAGCAATGGCTGATTTTTAGCAACATTATGCTTAGATCAGCAGTATGACACAATAGGAAGATCTTAGTTGTTCTTACTATACCAAAAAAAAGCAATTTATTGTCATTACAATTAAGTATATCTACCTTGCTTTTTGCTGATTTTGCAGGAGATAAGATATATCTAAAATTATGCTAGGATCCTAGGTCTTATGCTAGGATTGTACAAGCAACTGAATGAAGTGAGCTGTAATAAACATATACCTATGTAATATATGTGATTCAGCAATCAACAGTTCAATTCTTCAAATATGTCATCTATCTTTTTACAGTGCATATGCATATGACATGCACTTTGCAACACACATGGACAGACACAGGTCAAACATCACAGGAGTACTTGATTATTATAATGTCTGCATTTTCTGCTGATCAGCTTCAGGAAACCTTAACAAAGCAATGCTCAGCACTTGCTCACTCTCAAACCTCTCTCTAATGCGCCAAACTGAGCACCCAAAATCAAAGCACTAGGAAGCCAGTCACTTTGTGGTTTGACAGTGTTTAACATAGGACTGAGTCTCCTTTGTGATTTCATGCCTTAGTAACATGACATAGATGTTTCACAGGTGAGTCAGAGACACTGGTGACTAGGGGGTCAAACATCTCTACTTTTCAATCTGTTCCCGCGTTTCTTCATTCAGGGCCATTGGAAAGGAGAATTAGAAGGTTTGTTTCAGGTCATTGCCTCCATTTACGTCTTGCACTCTAAAACTGAGATGTTAAGTTTTATACTTTCCAACCTGGTTTTTCATCATCTCTGAAGGTGGCTTCTTTAGCCTTTCTCCACTGGTATTGGAATGACTGTCATTAAATTAACTGTCTCCTCTTCCACTGTCCTTCACACTCAATTGATCTGGAGCTGAATAGTCACTGAAAACAAAAATTAATCATTAAATCTTTCTTTTATGGTTACCACGAGGATATGAAGTACAGTATTTCCAACTGTTAATTTGGAGAAATAGACATATTTACCTTAAATTTGAAGCAGATTTTCCTCCAGCTGAAGAGACGAAGGATGAAAACGAACAAGAACTTGACTATCCTAGAGGAGAAAAATATCTTTGCTTATTCCTTTGCATAGATTTAAATATCAGTGTGGCACAAACAAGAGTTTCAGATTAAAAAAGACTGAAGTGCAAGAACTAAAGTTCAATAGTAAATGTAAATACCGCATAACATCTGTGTAATGCTCAGCTGCAGTGTAACCTGTGTATTTACAGGATAAGCAAATCTGTTTTTCTCTGTTTACAGGTAGAGAAGCTGAAGCACAGAGAAATCAGTCATTTGGGCAATTGGAAGCTTCATCACTGGGGACCTTCTCAGGGTGAGCAGTGTCCAGGTCAAGCAGCAGGGAGCTGAGCAGCATGTCCTCAGGCAGCTCTACCAAGACCCAGCTATGGGCAAAGGTAGGGCTCTTGTCATTGGTGTCAAGAATGGGGATGTGCATGGTGGCCATGCCACAGTCCTTGGCCACCAGCTCCAGCATGTAGGCGGGCTGGCACTCTCAATCCAGCTCCTGGGGCAGCATCAGGTCAGCACAGTGCAGCTCTGTGTCTCCACATTGAAAGGGCTGTTGGGGGCTGCACAGTACAGCGATGGGGCAGGGGAGAGGGAAGCATGGCCCAGGGTCAATCAGCCAGGAGCAGGCCCTTGTGAGCTGCTCTTAGCTAATTCTGGCATACCCAGGACAGAATGTGCCAGCAGGATATTTAAAGCAAAGAGGGCACAAATTCAGCTTGACTGATCAGCAAAAATCTCTTGGGCAGATCTTGCAAGGTTAAAAGACATCAGTTAGTGACAGTATTGCCAGCTAAGGATATAGTTTAAAGAGATTTGGTGAGATATAAGGGAGGACAGGTTAAAGCTATGTTATGGACCCCCTTCTTTAACTTGCTCTGAGGATACAATATAATGTGAAGTGTTTTTTTAAAATCCCAGAAACAGGAGAAATGCAAGGGTGGTTTTAAAATCTAGCAGCCCTCTCATCTACCCAAACAGCATGTGACAGTAGCCTGTTTCTGAGGTCATCACCAAATTCACCCTGTTTAATCATCTCTTCAGAAAGTAGCAAAAAATAGATCTGATAGATGGACCACTCGGTGGATAAGTAATTGGCTGGATGGTCGCACTCAAAGAGTTGTGCTCAAGCTCCATGTCAAAGTGGAAATCAGTGGTAAGTGGCGTTCCTCAGGGGGCAGTACTAGGACTGGTAGTCTTCTATAAGATCTTCGTCAGTGACATGGACAGTGGGATTGGGTGCATTCTCAGCAAGTCTGCTGACAACACCAAGCTGTGTGGTGTGGTTAACATACTGGAGGGAAGGGATGCTGTCCAGAGGGACCTTGACAGGCTTGAGGGGTGGGTCTGTGCAGATTGCATGGCATTCAACAAGGCCAAGTGCAAGATCCTGCACATGGGCCAGAGCAATCCCATGCACAAATGCAGGCTAGATGAAATATGGATTGAGAAGAGGCCCAAGGAAAAGGACATAGAGGTGTTGGTTGATGAAAAGCTCAACGTGAGCCAGCAGTGTGCACTTGTAGCTCAAAAAGCCAACAGTATCCTAGGCTGCATCAAAAGAAGCATGACCAGGAGGTCAAGGGAGGTGTTTCTGCCCTTCTACTCTGCTCTCATGAGACCCCCATCTGGAGTACTGTGTCCAGTTCTGGAGTCCACAACATAAAAAGGACATGGACCTGTTGGAGCAAATCCAGAGGAGGGCCAGAAAGACGATCAGGGAGCTGGAGCACCTTTCCTTTGAAGACAGGCTGAGAGAGCTGGGGTTTTTCAGCCTGGAGAAGAGAAGACTCCAGGGAGACCTTAGAGCAGCCTTCCAGTACCTGAAGGGGCCTACAGGAAAGCTGCAGAGATACTTTTTATGAGGGCAGGTAGTGATAAGACAAAGGGAAACAGGTTTAAAGTAAACGAAGGTAGATTTAGACTGGATATTAGGAAGAAGTTCTCCACTGTGAGGGTGGTGAGACACTTGCACAAGTTGCCCAGAGAAGTTGTGGCTGCTCCCTCTCTAGCAGTGTTCAAGGCCAGGTTGAATGGGGCTTTGAGCAATGCTGTCTAGTGGCAGGTGTCCCTGCCCATGGCAGGGGTGTTCAAACTAGATGACTTTCAGACTTTCCAACCCAAACCATTCTGTGATTCTATGAAAAAATCAGGTCTGTGGGAAGAGCATTAAAACTGCAGAGAAGTTTTAGACTACTCTGACTTCAGAGACGACTCTCCTGCTTGTTCTGAAACACAAATGACCGATGACCAATGGAACTGAAGAGTTTGGTCACAGCTAGAAAGTGGCAGAAGCTTAGTTTTATGAAGTGATGTCAAAAGGAGTCGTGCAGCCGCTCTGTATTTGTCTGGCTGTTTGAGTCAGCCTGATTTTATGCACTATTGCACTTAGAGGGAAACAGTTGCTCTGCTCCACTTGTTGGTCTCTGGTCCTAGCAACAGTGGCAAAATTAACTTTGAACAAATCCTTTTTATAGGAGTCATGAATATTTCTTTATCCTATAAGCTCCATACAGAAAATCTCCCATCTGTGAATGATTTGATTTTCCAATATGTCTTTTCTACTTGATAAAGGCAGGAGGGTTCTTTCAGCCCACCAGGGCTGACAACTACCGTACCATTTCAAGATATGCTTTTGACAGTGATGTTTCAGCAATTAAGAGCAAACGGTGCATGACTTATCTCTTGGTCTTACGTTTTCATAATCATGCCTGAGGTAGCTATGTTTTCTGCTAGATCTTCCGGGACTTTCTTTGATTCTCTCTAGGATCACACTCGCTTTGGGCATTGTGTCCCCACAGGCTGACTGCCAGAGGTGCACAGTCATCCTGTTATTTTCTTGCATGTGCTGTGACTGATCATCTCCGAACAAAGCAGGGTGTGCTAATGAAGGACATCTGGAGTTAAAAGAAAGACATTTTCTGAGGCAAGATCAATGCTACACCCATGAAGTGACATGCAGACTAGTGCAGACACTGTGGAAGTGTCCTCTGGGGCGTCAGGCATTGACCTGCCATGGGTCACACACCCTACAGCTCGCCAGGCCCGCTTTAGTCTCTGGGGTGGATGTCCCCATCAAAGTCCTGGAGAAGATGGATCTGCTGCCTCTCCACGTCGGGTGGCCCGGGAAGCCCCCAAGACCCCCCCAGGCTATTGCCCCGCTTACAACACTCACGCACACACAAACGGCTCGCCCTCCCGCTTTCAGGACTAAGAGGCTCCTGGAGGTGTCTATAATTCCCCGCTTGAACTCCAGAGGGAGCCCGGGGCTCTGCTTTGGGGAGCGCGGCGGGCGCGGTACCCATCCCCGGCGGGCTGGTAGCCCCGGGCCGCCTGCTCTGCAGCAGCCCCCGGCTAAAAACCCACCCTAGGTGCGACCTAAGACTGCTTTCCACTCCTCTCTGTGCAAAAACAGTAGGACAAGACTCCCGGGTAGACCCTGCCAGAGGAGAGAGCTGTGAATGTGCAGAGGCATACACTGCAGATATAGTTGCCTCCTTGAGTCTTCTCCAAATCTCATTCTACACATTTCATATTCGCTAGCCCTAATCATGAACCCGTCATTAGCATGTTTTGTGAACAAATGAAACCGCAGGGAGGTTGCTTCAAAATCCCCAAATGCAATATCGTGAGCGGTGAGCAGGCTGGTTTTAATGGGAGCTTAAACTTCTGCAAGACCTTGAAAACTTCTGCTCTTTTACTCCTTTGTTTTCCCCTTGAGGTAAACAATTTCTGTTTGATTTTATCCCTGGTGCAGATTCCTGTAAAACCTGAAATCCATTTGCATTTCTCAACTGTCTGCATATTTTGTGTATTTTATGCCTCTGTGTTATCACGTACAATATCTTCAAAATTTACACCATTAAATTGAAACCATTAAGAAGGAATTAATATAAATAAATCTGAGAAGTAAATCTGAAGGATAGCGTTTGTGGGGTTTTGTTTTAATTTTACAATAATTCCTTGAAACAGACCTGGGGTTAATAATCTAAACCAAAAGTATACAAATGAGGTATGTTTCAATGTCATGTTATCTCATATTCTTATTAAGATATTTGATATTATGTTCTTTTGTGATTAGGACCAGAGGGTTTAGCCTGGCAAACACAAAGAGATCAGTAAAAATACTCAACTCTTTAATAAAGTCTGTTCCAATAACATAATTCAGGCTCACACAGAGCTAAATATGCCATATAACCTGTACCCTCATGGCAGGTTGAAATATTGTCAGGATTACTAAAGCGCAGCAAAGTAGGAACAAATCACCTTTATCAATTCAAAGCCATCTTGTCTTTAACCTGGTGGAAATTAAGGAAGAATCAGAATTAATTGGTATCTGGACTAGATGCAGAGATGATTTCTTGAATTACATCGCCTTCATCTTATCTTTAATCTTTTAAGCTTCTTTTACTCAAAGTGCCTTTTCAGATACATGCTAAACTGGCAGCATTGTAAGGCTGTAGCAGGACAATATTAGCTATTCTAATGATTTATAACCAAATACTTTACTTATTAGCAAAGGCTAATACCAGATCCATCAGTCTGAACAAAAGTAAATTAGCCATTAACTTTCTGACACCTAGTATAAAACAACCAGTTAGGTCTGGCCATCTAAATAATTAATTTAGGTTCTCTTTGTGGACACCATGGGGATTATAAGGTGGGCTGAAACTACTCATGTATCTCAGCTGACTAATTTATATTAAATGTCTATTATTTAGATTACTGAAGCTAGAGAAAATAAACTCCCCATCACAATAACATAGCTACAGTAGGAGCCAGTTCCACACAGGTACATAGGTGTCTACTCCTACTGGTTTCAGTGGGAGATACCTCAAGGTCTAGGCCGCTCCTACATAACACTTTTCATCTTTAGATTATAAATTATTTTTATGGAGGATAGCAACAACTTTACTGTTAATTTTATATGGGGAAAGTGAGGTACAAAGAGAAATGAAGTCTATAAAATCCTGTGAAGATGGAGAGAAATTGACTGATCGCTCTCCTTTCCAAGGCAACAACCAAAGAGCACTCAGGGGAACTGACATACAAGGAGTCCAAGTCAGACCTAGGGGCACACGGCCATGGCACAGGCAGGGCTGCTCCTCAGAGTAAGCAGAACCAGGAGTAGAGAGTGGCAGTAAGGCAAACAGGGGCAAGGTCCTCACCAACAGGGACACTTCCCCTTGATACTCAAGCAGAGTAGGTCTGGGGTTAAGGCAGCAAGTCAGAGCTAGAGAAGAAGTTCTGGTAATGCACTCAAGGCCCTGGCAAATACCTCTTTGTACCATATGAAGGTAAACTGAGGAACCCCCATCACATGATAGTACAGAAGCTGAAAGTTTAGCAAGCTTCAAAAACTGACAGACAAAATCCATGGAAGAAAATATTGCCAAGAGCTGTCAAACACAGCACTTCCATCTTCAGTGGAGGAAGTGCTGGCACATTGACGTGGTGGAGCCTGAGTGTATTCATTCAAGAATATCAGTTGCATACTTACCCCAGTCTCATAATCTTCTCTAGGTTCCTGTCATCAGTCACTCTCACCAGTACACAACTGAACTGGTTTGGTCAAGTGGGCAGAGCCATGATACCGTACAGCCAGGTGTATGTCCTTTGCATAGCCTAGAGGTGTTTATGAACACCTGCCTGTCTGACTCATGGTCCATTGTACTTGACTCCTTAGCTTGTCTTAAGGAGAGATGCTTCAGAAATATCTTCTCTGCAACTGGGCTTCAATTTATTTTGTTTGCAGCATTTCATGTACCTTACTATGAGGATGTTGTGGTAAATTTACCAGTAAGTAAGTACTCAGGTACTTCAAATGAGTCATTTCAGTCCATATGAACATTCATATGTTAACATCTCCACTGTAATGGTGTTCAGGTTGCTTCTGGTTTGTTCTGGACTTTTTTGAGGACAGGGGTGTTTTGTGAGGGAGGATTTGTATTTAAGGCTGTTCTGTCTGCCTGGCATGACAACAGTTGCACAGCCAAACTACATTGTTTATATATCTACAGAAAGAAAAGTGTATGTATCTCTTTTTTTACCTAATTAAACCAAGTCTTTTTATAATTATGATCACACAATACCACCTGTCCATGAAAATACATGTAAATTGATCATGATTTTAGCCTGTCTTTCTACATTCATTTTGGTGTGTATGTGCTCTTTTGCTCCTTCTCAGTCCCTTCCAAATCCATTCATGAGTTACAACTATATCTGAGTCAAGTGGAAGATCCAAAACTTTATTATTATTACATTATTATTATTAATATTATTATTACAATAAATAGTGACTCTAAGGAGAGCTTGAAAGCAAGGGTAAGGCTGCAGCATGGGCACATGCATTACTAGACACTATAGAATTAACCTGGGAGAAAGCCATTATGAATGCCTTAGCTGCTGGAGAAACTTGAGTTGGTGATCACTCTTTATTAGATCGCAGACAATAAAACTTCATGGAACAAATCCTTAGGAAAACAGGCTTCATTTGCTCTGTTGCTCATGAAGTTGTCTAAATTGCCTGAAGCTACTTTGGTTGGTGTGATCAGCTTAACTTCACCAGCTGCAATGGAGTCATGATCTAATCAGCCCATCTGTCAACGCTCCCAGGGTTTATTCCCAATATACTGGGCAGTAAGGGAGTGAAAGAGAAGGACTTCATCCTGCTTCCCCAGTGCTGATTGCTCCATTTTTTCTCTGGTGACACCATATTCTTCTGGATTTTTGTCATCTAGCAAGTGTAATCAGGTTGGGATTTTTTCATAGCTTGGCTGAACAAAGGAGATTCTGTGTTTGTAAACAGAGAGATTGTAAATGGATATTCTGCTTCACTTTCCCCTCCCACCTGATTTGAAAAAAAGGTGAAGTCTGTCTTCATTGAGAGACATCACTAACAGAAATCTCACAGATTTAAATGTTTTACGTATTGTTTTTTTCTGAAATCAGAGGAAGAAGTGTTGTTAAAAGACACACAAGTTACTCTCATCCATTTTGCTGCCAATGCAGTCTATTTCCACCACATTGCTAGTGTAGTAATACTCAAATGACAGTGCTTGGAGCTGCTTCTGTCACAACCACGAAGCATCATTCAGTCTTCAAACAGTGACACCTTCTGTTCCTTGTAGCCCAGAACAAAGTTCTTCCAGGGTTCCTAGTGGCTATTTCAACCAAATAAATCCAAAATAACAAATATTTTTCTGCAACCCACACAGATGCTTCTTTTCTTTTTTTGTTGATTTTTTTTTTCTTTTTTTGGTATAGCTCCAGCCAGAATCAAAACTGGGGATTGACACACATCATGCAGGACTAGACTTCAGAAAGAGCCCAGAAGACTACACCGGAGTACTGAAGATCACAGGAAGAAATGCAAAGTTAATAATATCCTTCACCTGGAAAGTGAGGAAATACAACACAGAACAACAAACTACTTAAGCACTATTCCAAAATTACTTTTGGATGTAGCAATGACAGTATGAAATTTTAAGAATACCTGGAGGAGTTGCATGTTTCTTCAATAATTATATGAATAGCTAGTCATACTCATAGGAAACTGATACTGGTTGCCTGTGTGTCTTCAAATGCTTGCTGGTTTATTTAAAAATGTTTGTGAGTCCTGAACTTCACATTATTCTTGTTTCTCATTATCAGTTAACTGCCATCATTAATCTTTGTTTTCTTGATTAAAAAGTAACAGCCAGTTCAATACCATGTGATATGGATGACTAATCACAACTCAGGAGTAATAAAGAGTTGAAATAAGTGTTCACGAACAAGTTGTCAACCATAATTTGTCCTCATAAACTAGTTGGCAAATACTTTTGTTCAATGAATGCTTCCATACAAATGAAGATGAGCCTGAAAATTATTTATAAACATGGTAAAATAGCTGAATTCATCATTTCATTTGCAATAAATAATTTGGACAAATACAGCTATCAGAGGGGGGAACAGAAGACCTTTATGTAAAGTGAGCATCTACAATGAAAATTAGTTGAAAATCACTTTTGCTATTATTTTATGCTATCAGAATTTTAAAGTGTCATGTGCTGATGTAATTTCCCTAGTAAGACCATTCCATAATTCCAATAGCATTTTTGCTTCAGAAAGTTTTGACAGAATTTTCTCTTTCTTACTTATTTCATTGTTCTTTATACCACTCTGTCTTTCTCTCATAGTCATAGGGTGGTAGATGGACTCCTTTATCCAGACTGTCCTGCCTATTGCTTCAGTATACTTGGTTCCACGAATATTGAATACGTTTTGAGTAGGATTCTGCTATCTATATTAAGTCATCATCCCCCGCAATTTGAGATGCCCTGAGATACCTGAGTTTTCAGATGGGAGTGGCAAATGAGACACAGAACCTGTGGAGAACTCATTGGCTGCTGGAGAGGAGCTGGAGATCAAGCATGATACCTTAGGGCTTCTCAAGTGGTAGCAGACACCTGCATGAATGAATGAATCTCAGGCAATTTCACCTGCATGTGGAAGGCATAGTTACAAATCTAATCCTGAGTGCCTTAATCTGGAGCTGTACCCAGAGCCTAGAATTGGGTGACAGAAAACTCACTCAGATAGACTGCTATCTCCATGCCATAGTCTTTTTTTCACATGCAACTTAAAAAAAATCCATCTTTGTATTTTCAAAACTGTCCATGTCTTTGTATGCATTCATATATGCATTAGACATCTAAATTCACTGACTACATGCTTTTTTATTTTTCCTCAAACTAAACACTCTCTATTCCATTTTATCTTTTTCTTGACTATATATACGCACTCTCAGACGCTTTCCCTCTATCCACATGCAGCCTGAGCACACTTCTCTTCCAATGCTGACATAATAAGGTACTGTGGAAACAAGCTTTTTATATAGCCCCTTAGAAAACTCATTAAGCTATTAGATAAGAGTGCAGGTAATGATGAACCAGATCATAAAGCATGTTGTATGCCTCTGAATTCAAAAAGTAATCTTCTAAAAGCTTTTATAATTTAATCAGGCAAAAAGAAATATTTTTTTTTTCATGGATCCACAGAATAGCCAAGGGTCTACAGCAAGTCAAGAACACATCTGAATATTTTGATTTTGTAATAGAAAGTGATCTAATCCAGCAAACTTGGATGCCTCACTTGTACGTATATTTAAATTGCCAGGTGAAGCAATTTTCCTATGGGAAATTTCTGTGTTCCCTGGAGAGAGATAGGTGCCACTCTTGAGGGAGAAACTTGCTTTCCCAGGAACAGACAACACAGTTTCCTGGAGTTATGCTGCCACTGAAACCTCCAAGTTCACCTACATCTGCCCCTGGAGTATACAGGACTCTTTAGAAACATACTGCAGCACAACTGAAATTATCCACCTAAAAATTCTGTGTGAATCAATGCCTGAATCAAGCAAACTTTATCCCTCCATTCAGCTGTGTCCCAGAAAGCTTATTGTTATTTAGAGAGGTCTGTTACCATCTAGGTAGCTAGTGATTTACTTCTCTTAATACATTGGTTTCCTTATTTTCACCACAGAATCAGCAATTAGATTCTGCCAGCAGCAGTTATGAGATTTGTGGGACTTTTTGAGCACAACTGTATTTGATTTGATCCATTTACCACTGTGAAAATGATGAAACATCTTGAAATTCGGGTATTTAAATAAACATCCTTGTTCTGACATGTTCTGTTCTGTACAGTTCAAATTAATTTTACAATATGGTCCTTATGGGAGGAAAAGTATGTGTGTGTGAGGGAGCACAAGTAAGAGTGTGTGAGCGTGTATGTGTAGTTTGTATAGTTACAGACATTCTGTGCAAAGCTACTCCCAGCACAGAGATTAGCAATACAAT
The DNA here is from genome assembly GCA_013398125.1 of Aegotheles bennettii. Lineage (NCBI taxonomy): Eukaryota > Metazoa > Chordata > Aves > Caprimulgiformes > Aegothelidae > Aegotheles > Aegotheles bennettii. The sequence goes on along the minus strand of VZRW01007870.1, from coordinate 83,282 downwards.
CCAAAGTGTAAATCAAGAGATACAAACAGACAGAAATCATCTTGTGCACTTTGAATAGCTGTTATAGATGATCTTTTTGTTGGCCTACAAATTACTCAAGTGTGTCCAAGCAGGTGAGATATATCATCTTTTAATGCTAGCTATTATTGTTACATGCCTGAAATGATGGAGTAGTGTGCTTCTATTTCAATTACTCAAGCATCTTTACTGGATATGGATTGGGCTGATTTTACCCTATAAGAACAAATGCTGTTATTACATTTAATGATTAAAATCCTGCTTGCACTCAGCTAAAATATAAATCAGTAGTTTGGAAGAACAGGTTTCAAGCTAAACAAAATTGCTTTGGGAGACCAAATAACTCAGGGAATTACCAATGGGCTATTCAGACTTTCACCTCTATAGTAGGTCACTAATTGGATCTAGACCAGGTTCATAGTAGTGACCTGAATTTAGAATCAAAATTATTATGTCTGCTGTGCAGCCTTCAGTGCCTAGTGCTCTCCATCCAGTTCCTAGAAAGTATCTGTACTGGGATGGGCATGACAGGGAATGACTCACTCAGACATGTTAGTTAGCATAGTCTGAGGTGTGTCATATTTTGGAGATGCTTATTTCTATCCATTAAATAGAGAAAGTACCTAAATTACTAGCCCAGAGTTAGACTATTTACTTTTAGATATTTGAAATTACAATAAGAAGCAGAGTAGCTGGCTGATGTGGGAAATTTGGTCATATGCGGAATTTGGATAAATATATTTTTCCTGAGTTTCTGTCCTGGTTTGAGCCAAGACAGAACCAATTTTCTTTTCAGTGATTTTACTTTTCAGTCAAGTCTCTTCTAAGTAACATCACTTGATGAAATCAACATCTAGTTTTTCAGTCAGTGTCTGCTTGCAAGACTGATAACACTTGATGTTTATAGTTATCACTGGAGAATGGTATGCAGAACCAAGGCCACTGCTGGGTTCTGCTAAACTTATGCATTGGAAACAGAAGGGAGGAAAAGGGGTCACAGCCGTGGTCCTCCTACAGGGAGAACAGGACTGGACAGGTGACCCATATTGACCAAATGAATTATTCCATCCCATATGCATCATACTCAGAGTAAATCTGAGGGATCACGAGGAAGCTCTCTTTATCCATGTCCAGTGTCCTGAGAAGACTCCATCTGTTCTTCTGCCTTTGATCCTGATCTGTGTGTTCCTCCATCCAGTTCCCATTTGCAGCTGAGTCAAGGGTCCAGTCCAGGACTTTCCCAGGGCTATCCTGCAGCCTCAATGATGTTGCGAGCATACTAGAGGAAGGTGCCCGATATTGGTTTTGTATATATTTGTATATATTTAATTATTTTATTTTTTTCAGCATTAATGTTTCATTAAAGGAGTGTAGTTTATTTTCCAACCTGCAAGTCTCTCTCCCTTACTCCCTTTCCTTTCGCTTTCTTGGAAGGGAGAGAGGTTAATAGAGAGCATCTGTCATTCATTTAATTGGCAGCCCAGCGTTAAACCATGACAGTTTCTAGAGCCCAATTCAGAAACTCTTTTTGTAATAAGAAAACAAAACCAACTATGTATACTGATATTCTCCTTGCCTCACCATGAAAAAAAAATCTGGTTGATAGTAGGATGCTAATAATATCAGACATAGCCTTTGGTTTTCATTTTACTTTTAGGCTACATTTCAAAAATTTAATGATTCAGGATGAAGATGAGGACAGAATATGTCCCTTCAATATGAGAAACACATTTAACAGCAGGAGGCGGGTTGGTCCATAATACTAAAAATTTATTACTTTTTTATCTGTATTATCAGCTGGTATGTCCTATTTTCCTCCTTCAGTTCAGTACAGACTCATGAGTCAGGAAGAGCCCTGCAGGATTATTTTATCCCAGGGGAATGCCAGGATTTCATATTATATCTCTTCAAGCTCTTTTTGATCATAATTTTTTTGTGATTTCACACAAAACTTCAGGTCTTTGTATTGTCCATCATATCAAGTTTTACTGGAACTAGCCAACTGGTTTATGCGGTTTTTTGTTTTGTTTTGTTTTAAACTATTAGCTATCAAGAGCTTTACTTGAAAGCTTGCATCTTGGATACACACGCATATTGTTCTGTGACAAAGAGGTTCACTGGGTAATGTGAGCTCTAAAAGTGAGAAGGGTGCAAATATCCATGGAATGATACTTAAGTTGGAAACATTTGGTCAATGGCTCGTATCCTCTCCACAGCCTAAATCTGCTACTTTTCCCTGCCAGACGGTGTGTGAGATTTATTCCTGAGCTTCTAGACAGAGATGAGGCATTTGAGCTGCTTTGAGGCCATATCTCTTCTCCAAAACTCTTCTAAACATGGATTTCAGAAGTCTCTATTGTAAATTTTGAAGCGGAAATCTTTTGGAATTTCAGTTTGCTCCATGTTCACAGAAGAGTTTTTTAGTTGTTTTCTCAAACAAAACAGCTTAAAGGCACAGAAAAAAATACATTGCACGGTATAAGCAAGCACATACGCACATACTCAACACTCAGTAGCTGGATTGTGGGTAGATATTTACTTCTGATTGAAGAGGTCCAGATATAGGCAGCATCCTATACTAAATAAATACAGCAAAACAATGCAGCTCTGCACAAACATGCCAAACTTTCCTCAGGACTTCTGACAGCAGGCAGCCAATTACTTTGAAAAGAATGGGTTCTGTCTCATGACTGCAGCAACACAAATGCATCTCCCTTGATCCCAACATCAAGGTAAAGCTTTGCATTTCCAATATTCTAATTCAATACAAAACAGCATTTTCAATATTACTTGTTTTTTTATGGTGGGTGGCAGCTTGTTGGGTTTTTCTGCAATCAAATGTACCAGCAGCAGGGTTAAAAGAGGTATATAAATAATAGATGGCTTCTCTCACCTAAAGAGGGAACTGCCAATTCTTGCACTTCTTTTAATTTGGGAAGGGAATATCATTTAAAAGATGACAGATTCTTTCTCATCAAGTCAGAGAAGAAGGAGGTCTCCAGAAGAACAATGGCTGATGCCACAGCATGACTATCTGACAGGCTTGAAAAGTGACTGTAAAGTTGCCAACACAACAAGCCTTTTATCTTTGATGATAGTATTTGAAGCTTGTGATTTTCATCCAAGGAATAGGAGGAGGTATAAGATGTCCTCCCACCACCTCTCACTGTTTTAATTACCATTCTTTTTAAAAAAAATATAAATATTCACCAAATAAACATCGCTTTTTTTAAAATTCCTGTGAGTTACAGGAATAACCTCACTACACTACTGGACTTGGCTTTATTCTTAACATAAAAATACATAGAAATATATGTATTTCTTTGTCTTTATGTTAGTTTTTCTGGGTAAATGGGTAGCCTTGCATGCAATTAAATTTCTTTGGAAGCTTACTCACAGGCCCACTCAGTTACTGGGAACACTTGCCACAACTGAAGTCTTCTATTGGTGCAAGTGACTGTCATGGGGCTTTCCTGAGCAGGCTGTAGCCTTCAGCACTCACTCAAAGGGACACACTCAAAACCCAATTAAGACCTGGATTTGGGTGTTACAGTAACTGAAATATGGTTAATTAAAATTCTTGCACCTCTCCTGTATGATCAAAAGGCCCATACTGGCAAACCACACTTGTGTGCTTGGGCAATTTCGTAGTGCAAGACTCAGCAGTGGTGTGCCCAGGTGCCTCACTCCACTTGGATGCATCAAATGCTTAGTTTTTCTTTGAGTAGAACAAGATTTGATTTGGTTCCTACACTGCAGCCTGCAGCGACAAAGCCAAAGGAGCAGACACACTTGAAACATTGCACCTTGCTTAGACTAGAACACTTACCTCAGACATGGCTGTCAGCATGCAATTAAGAACCTGAAACCTGATCCTGGCTTAAGCTTTTGGATTTCCCTGTAGGAGAAGGCCTCTGCAACAGCTCTCTTTTGCACATCTTATCCAGGAAATGGTAAAGCTGAGTCCAGTGACTTCCTCAGACTAGCGGGATTTGAATTTATAGCTCCCAGAAGTACTGGAGGGTGCGTGAACTGCCATCTGTAGGCTCACCTGGGTAGAAAGATGCCTCCACATCTGTTCAGACTGAATTTTTGTGCAGTCAGGTGAGCAGAATTCATGGCACCCAAAGGAAAAAGACTGAAAGAGTCGGATTCTGTGCCTGGGAATAGGGACAACTGTGTATCCAGCCACAGTTACACAATAGGGTATGTACATCCTACCCTATGTCAGCATTAGAGAGAAAAAATCTTCCAAGAAAAAAAAAAAAGGCTTTTCTATCCCCTGTTGAGTCCCTTAATGTCTAAGCTGAAAATATACTGTCTCACCTCTTCTGACCGTGTAAATTTTCCTCTCTGGAATAATGAGAATTAAATGGAATTATTGGCACACTTTGTGGCAGTATGCTGCACTATTCAGGAAACAGAAAATATATGTTAAATACTCCCTTTCCAGCATAAAAGTAACAGTTCTCAGGATTATCTGTGATTTCTTTTACAAGAACATAAGAGCATCACTGATTTAGACCAAAGGCATGTTTAACCTAGTTTTTGTTTTTGACAACAACTAATAGCAGAGGCTTTGTGAAAAACATTAGGAGAGAAAGAAAAAGCACATCAACAGCAAATCTTCACTGCTTCCCACTGTCAGCAACTTAAGGTCTTCCTCAGCCACAGGTTATATCAGATCCTCATGTTTAATAGACCTTTCTATTACAACTTGAGTAGGCTGCAATAGATACTTTCCCTGTGAATCTGCTGTCACTGTCCCCCCATCATCTTATTTAGGTCCAGGCTCTCCCAGTATCCCATGACAATGAGTTCTATAATTTAATTGTGTGAAAAATATTTATTTTTTTTTTGTAAGTTTCCCAGACAACTGGGTGCCCCTCCACTGGTTGTTACACTAAGTAATTATTGTCTATTAATTTTTTGTACAGTGTTCTTGTTTTTCTACACCCTTTTTTCCAGACAGTCCCTCCCCAGACTGCAGCATCTCATTCTATAAAATACTCAGGCCAGACTTTTGTCTACTGCTGATTACCTCATGAAAGTTTTCTACTCTCACATTTTTGGCTGAGAGTGATGATAGACATTATTCATGAGGAAGGAGTAAGGTAAATTATCTAGAGATGAATCCTCACAATCAAGAGCCCTATCCATTAAGCTGCAAACTCAGTAACTCTTTTCTGCTCTCTTTCTAGTCCCATAGCTCTTTGAGAAAAATGCTACAAATCCCAAAGCATTTAACTATTCATTTCCTTCCAGTGCCATGACTGACTACTTCTAGTTTTGCCTGGGATCCTCCTCTGGAGTGAAACAACTTATTTTTCTGCTACACTTGTTTCCTCGTCCTCTTAACCCTCCTGGTTAAGACCTCAGCAGCAGAGTGTGTGAGACTGCATCAAGTTGAGTCCCCCAGGACCATTTTAGACAGCTCCAGCTATCTCCAGTTCTTTATTTTATATACTTTATGTGCCGTGGGTACAAGTCCACAAGAGCCTGAAGGCCAGCACAGAGGGGACTTGCCATGAGCAGTATGAGTGCAGGACATTGATGCTGGCTTTGACTGCAAGCACTCCTGTACGTAGACACTTGCTGTGGCCTCAGGAGCAGAAAGAGTTCTCCAGGAGTACTGGCTACCACTTTTTTCTATAAGGCAACAGAGATGTCAATCTCTGAAACAGAAGACTGAATTCAAGTCTGATGATTCTGAGATTAAATCTCCAATCTCAATGTTATTTCTACCTCTCTGAGCTCTGTGTTTTGTGCGAAGCCCATCCCACCAGCCAAGTGGCTCAGATCGTGTCTGCCAGACCAGACACAGGGATGCAACTTCATTTACAAATCCTAGATAGACCGAGGCAGGAGATGGACACCCGGAGCCTTTGGGCATTTGGGGAAGTAGAATTTAAATCACTGAGGAAAACAGGGGAGTTCACAGGCTTCTCAGAGAGCTAAACAAACTGAGGAGGAGACAGAGGGACAGTTGAACCCCCCTGTTAAGACGTCAGTGCTAGTAGTCCAAGTGGTATTTATTTCTTTTTCCTAGAAACTCTAGTTGATTTAGGGTTGTACTTATATAAAGGGGTGGGAGGTATATATGCATACCCAATTACTATGCACAATAACCTATTGAATATACATTTTATATTTTTGAGCATGTGGTGTACCTACACGTATAAGTATATATGGCTGTGGTATATGTGCATATATACATTAATATATATGTACATGAATATAATATTCTCACTTGGGTATCTAAGGGAAGATTCTCTAAAAGAAAATTATGTGCCAAAATCCCATTAAGTTGCCTCTCTCACTCCTTTTGACTTTTCTTGAAACTTAAGGCTCAGTCAACAAGTGTGGTCAAAAACCTGTCTATATTCCATTCACAGGACCTCCAGTCACATCTTCCTGAAGTCATCATCTGCACCTTTTCATTGTATTTTTTTCCCCCCCATTTTCTGGAATTTATCTACAGACATTTTAGTAAAATATTATTATTCCTTATTTCTTATCCAGGCATTCTTCATGCATTTGTGGTTCTGATTTCCAGCCATCAGTGGCAATTTGGGTATAAACACTGAAAGGACAATTGGAGAAAGCAAAAAAAAAGGAATATTGCACAAATGAGAGGAGATGCTGTCTACATCATCTACTCTGGGTCTCTCGTTCCAGTTGTCCAAGCTATGGACATCATCTCCTCATGTCTTGGAGTCAGTGGAGAGAATGAAACTCCTTCCTGAGGGAATGCAGGACATTTGCCCTGGAAGAGCCTATCTCTCTATTTTCCATATGTACAATACCTGCAGAGCTGCAGCACTTCACTCAGACACCTACAGTGAGATGCATAAAGCAGAGCTTGACATTTTTAGCAATCTTGATGACAGTTACTTTCATTCTGAACTGAAAATCTTAGACTGAAAACATGTTTAATTAAAACACTGCAAGCTTGTGTCTAAACCAGCCCTTAGGCACCTTCACAGAGTCACATAAATCAGAGCCATACAAGACATGTTATGTTCCTGAATGCATCTGCCTGTCAGGGTGAGCCCACCCATGCAGGGTATCTTGTAGCATTTTATTCAGCCTAGTTTTAAAAGCCAAAATCATTCCGCCATTTATTCCATCTTGCACAATACACTCAAAGCAAATGCCCTGACTACTTATGGTCATTTAAAAACCCTACAACACTTTACATAAAATTTGCTACGAGCAGTGTCCTGCTCAATTTACAAATTAGATAATTGCAACACTATTTAAATTCTCTTCAAAGTTTCAGCTGGGTGCAGTGCTTTTCTTTACTACTGATGCTAAGATTTTATAACAACATTGAATTTAGGTGTGGCTGTTTGTCACAGAAATCTAAATATGTTGTGTAGGGAAGTAGGTAGTATCACTCCTTTGTTAAGGAGTGGAGAATTGCTGTCATGACAGTGCAGAGCTAGAACTTAACACCAAGTCAGCAGTATGGTTAGGATTATTTTTGCTCTACCTGGACTCCAAGACTCATCCTAGACCAGGTTATAATGAACATTATGAAGTAGAGTCATGTTCCACTGCTGCCATGGTAGCATATAGTCATGAATAAGCTTAACCATTCCCACAGGAAAACTAATAACACAGTGCAGAGGGGAAAGGACAGACACAATGTTTCCTTTAAATTCTTCTTTTGGAGGAACAAGTCAGAGCTGTGTTCCCCATCCCCAAAAGAACCATCATGGCCTGGTCTCTACCACCACAGACCCGAGAGCCATTTGGCTCCCAGGGGATCTGCCAGGGGCTGGAGTCATCTCACATGTAGATTTAGGTTCCTCTGCCACTTCCTACTCTCTCTTGCCTTTCATTTCCACTCAAACACATATAGAAAAAAAAAAATAGAGAAACCAAGAAAGGTAGAAATGCCATAAGACACCTCAACAGGTGCAAGTTCCACAGGATGGAAAGTCTCTCTGATGTAAGGAACTGGTCTAAGTTCATGTGACTTACACCATCAGACTCCTGGGTGGACCCCACACACTTCTCTACATCCCTTCTTCTGGCACAGAACCTAATCTAAAAATTTTATTGCACATTCTTAACTCTGTATACAAACAGATCTGCAGGGTCAAACTGGACCATACAGATCTCACTTATCTCACTCCAGTGCCACAAGGTTTAACTAATTTCCATTTGCAAAAGCAAATTTTGGAAAAGCAGCAGTGAAGAAAAAAAAAAAAAAGAAAAAAGCACTGTTATCACTAGAAAAGAAAAGACTGCTCTGGAAAAACATGGATGTACAAGAGCTGTTTTCAGCAATCTCATAGTGACACTGACATTTATCCTCTTCTCTGTCTTCCTCTCTTTCAAGAAGCAGGTGGCCGAATAGATCTGTTCATGCATTCAGATTCCATATTTCTTTTCAAAACACCCATCATCAGGCAGGCACCAAAAAAAAAAAGTAAAGAGGAAAGAAACTGCATCTAGACTTCAGCAAGGCACTCACAAAAGAGTTTTCTTTGATAGTCAAAGAGCAGATGCTGGAAGGGGTATTTTGAAAAAATAAAGGTAGGATGTACTTCACAGTAGGGTTCCTGATAAAAATGGAGGCTGCAGACAGAAAGGGAAGAGAGGCTGTCATTTTGGTGCATCCTACAGCACTGAACAAGCACAGAAGCCATCTCCCTTGCAGATGCTTAGAGAGCAAATTATTTTTGCAAGTAAACAGTCTCCGAGCCATGACTTAAGACAACATGTAAGAATACATATGTTAGAGCGCAGTCACTCCAGATTTTGCTATATTTACATCGAAGTATGTTGTGATCTACATTAAACAGTCTCTGTGAACTGGCTGCAAAACAACCAGGCTAAAATGACAGAGCCCAGCATGCAGACAGCTCTATTTCATGAAGAGAGCAGTGCAAAATGCATGATACAGCTTTGCTCTTTGCCATTGTAGAACAGCAACATACACCTGCTGCAGTACAGACACCCCTGGGCAATATTAGCTGGATACTGAAGCACCAAAGGAGGGGTTATAAATCTGTGCTCATGCCTATAGTCCCCACCTCAGCTATCTGCCCTCCCAAAACCAATGCTGTGCCTCATACTACTACTATATGGCATAACAGATGCTAGTGCTCTGCTTAAGGGTCTCCAGTGCTTCTGTTTCCCATGAGCATTTACCAGTGGAGGTGAAATACCAAAGCCCATTTGGGCTCTGCGTGCAGCATAGTCACACATACACAGTGCTGCACATGGGGCAATAAACCTCTTCACATAAGCTGGCTTCCATGGTACTAGCTCAAAAATGTCTGGGCAAAAAAACCTGTTAACTCCTTCAACAAATGATGGAGAGTGTGTAGCAATAATAACAACATCCGTATGCTAGTCAACACATTTTTTCCATAGGAGGACTGCAAAAACCTCAGCTGTAAATCCCAGTTTTACAGAAAAGGAACAGAGATGGCTAAAGCTAATTGATTTTCCTGCACTGTAACATGGATATACTAAAAATGAAATATAGTCCTTATTATGTTTTTTATAATGGAAAGAAATAAAAAATAAGAGGAAGTGGACATGAATATATACAGAATAAACTGCATATATATCTCACAGGCATGCACAAACAAATGAGCAGAAAATAAGCTTGTATAAGAAATGACTGTGTAAATTTAGAAAAATGCCAGCTCTAAAATTCCTCCTATGACCTTCTAGCACTCTTAAGATATAGTCTTCCATTGCAACAGAAAGTGCTAAATTTTTCTCAGATGCAAATAAAGACTTTAACGGGGGGTGAATATAGCTATAAATACCAGACACATGCAAAGGGGCAGAAATGATATTACATGAATAAGCTTAATAATAACTCTGGTTATTCCTAAATACTAACTTTGCAATATTATTGTTGTTTAAATGTCTATGTTAAATATAAACAGAATCACTTTCTTGTATTTACACAAATGTACTTACCACTTTTCTAGGATAAGTATCTTTTGAAAAAAGAAGGTCACTGGCAGCTATGTGATGCACAGAAAATTGTTCAGCTGTGTTATTTGTCTATGTATAGATCCTAAACCTCCTAAATGTGATCTGTGGGAGAGTTTGGGTGACTTTCTTTATCCAAATGGTCCATTTGACACACCCCTCATCACTCAGGGTACCATATGTGGGGGTATGCTCCGAGGGCTTGGGTCAGATGTTATCAAACCCTCATGTTCAGTTTGCTTCTGCAAGGTAAAAACAAACACCAGCATGTCCATTTGGACTCAGCTGTGATACTTCTATTTACCACATTGATTCCAAGCAGCCACCATAATTAGCAACCTCTCGAAGCTTATGCAGCATTTGGCTTCCTTCTGCCTGTTTGCCTCTGAGCAAATGGAAGGGCATTTGGTGTGAGTGAAGCAGACAGGGAGCAGCTGTAAGAAGTGTCTGCATTGCCACCTTCATACAAAGTCTCAAAGCTGCCTTTCTGCATCCCACCAGCTTAGTTTGCATGATGACACTGGACCAGATATAGGGCATCTTCATGAATATGACAGCCATAACCAGCTCCTCTCCTCTCTGCAGTATCAGGTCTCCTACTCTAACATGCTCTGGACATTGTTTGCAGCATCAGATGTTTGATTTTACAAGTTTGCCATTTCTGACCCTCAAAAAAGATTGATTTGAGCTCACTGTAATCCTGGGGAAACCTCTTCTGCTGATGCTTTTTTGTCAGTCATCATAGACGGGCAGTGGAGATCTAGGATCTACACAGTGTTGTCCTTCAGGCAAGAAAAGTGAGAAAGGTTCCGGTAAACTCTATACAATCAAAACCTCTGGAGATAGACTGCTCTGTTTCAAAAAAACAGTCTTTCTGCTGCTCATTATAGCAATCAACTGTTCTCCTTGTTCAACAAGAAGAGAACAAAAAGAAAGATTTTTAATTTGTAACAAAGAGGATTTAATTTCTTATTTAAGAAGGCATTGAAAATGAAAGAGTAGTCGCATGTTGGAGTTTGCTGCGTGGGGTGGTTATGAAATCTAGGGTTTGTAATAGCTGACTAGACAACACTCTGTCACTGAAGGTTTAGGTACACCTGACCTTGCTTTACTGCAAAGAGTGGCAATAAACAATCTTTTGACAACCCATCCAGCCAAACATGTCTATCATTTTATCATCTTCCTATCTGTGCGCTTTGTCTGTTTAGCTGATCCTGATGAATTTAGCATGAAGTTTCATCTGTGACACCACCCACCCCTTGTTCCACTGTAAATTTGAGAACAGAATCCAACCCAATTCGAAGTCACCACTAAAATAAAGCACCTATCTCCTACGCAATGGCAGTGTGATGAGGAGAAATTCCTAATGAATGCCTCCAAACCCTCAGGGAATGTCAGAAACAACACCTGTAGCCCACTTTCCTTCCAAGCCCACATAAAACTCAGAGGCTATGGCTCTGCAGGGAAGTAGGTTGGATAGATCTATTTAATAAGAACAAGTAAACAGTAGAAGGTAGCAAGTAGGGAACAAGATATGCTTGTGGCAATGCAATTTGTGAGAAGTTTGTGCTGTCAGGAGCTTGAAGAACAACATATGGGAACAATTCCTCCATGATACTCTGAGAACTGGAAGGTTAATCAAAAGACTAGTTGCAGCTGATCAGCTAGTCACTAAGCATTGCATGCATGAGAGTTTGGGACAGCTTTTCTTATTACAAAATCTACTGTTAACTTTCACCAGACAACTTTACAGCAACATCTCAAATACCACATGGAACAAATCCAGCCCAGCCATACTAAAATATTTTGTCACATAAAAAGTCTCCACCATAGAAATTTCCATAGATATTTCTTCCCACCACCACCACACAACTTGAAACTCCTTATTCTAGAGGGATGCAGAAACAACTGCAATCAGCAGACTGTAGATATCCTTGGCATAGCTCGATCCTGCTTGGCATGGCATACTCAAGGATGAACACTCTTGCTAGAATGTTGACCTTGATCAGCAAAGAAGATTTTGTACTGGAATATTTTAGTATTTACAAAGACAGACACTTACTGATTAAGGTGAGAGGAACACTGAGACTATATACCTCCTGTTTCCAGCAGTAACATGAGAAGCTAAATAATCCTGCAACATGTCTTTGAGGTGTACAGTGGATATAAAATTTAATAGTTATGCATCATTGTTTATGTAAACCACAGAAGCAACTAAACCAGACCTTTTTTCCTTGTTGTAGAAGCCAAACTGTTTCTCCACAACTATCCTACCACTCATAGCTACACCTTCCTTGCAAACCCTATATGCCCTCTAGGTTCTTACCTCCTCCTCCCACTGTGTGATTCCTCAGGAATGTCTCTTTCCCCATATTTCTTCAATAGTGCCCCAAGGTAGACTAATTATTCTTCCTCTAAACACATAAAGACATAATGATGGCTTTATTATAACCAGAAATGGTGCTGAAATTTCTCTGTCCTTTCCAGGATGTTATTAATAAAAATACTTGCTTCTACTGCAGCCATTATGCCACTGGCTCCTGCCTGTGTTTTAGCCCACTATGGTGATAGGTTGATCTAGATACTATTCCCAGGAATAAAAATGAACAAGGAGAAGTTGTGAAATTTAAATATGAAAAAATTGAGTGTGTGGAATACCTGCTTGTCAGGAGGAATACCAGATCCTTCCCTCCCAGCAAAATCAGGCCTTAAAAGAGACCTATATAGACCAGATTTCAAGATTTTGGCCCTAACAGAAAACTTCATGAAGAGTTCTAGAACCTTAAAATGATATATGAAATTTCATAACTTTTTATGATATTGAGTCCTTGCAGACTAAGAAAGAGTGAGGTTTCTAGCAGCTGGGATTTTCAGTCAGAACTGGGTTTGAAGCAGTAACCAGTTCCACCAGTTTGTGTGACTGCACATCAAGCCCATAATATTGAAGCCAAGGTCAACCCAGGAAGTCAAGCCAGCAAATTCAGGTCAGGATCAGCAGAATATAGGGACTACAGTTACCTAAGGCAAGGATATAGTTTAAGGACTGAGTTTAAATCATAGGATAACAGAATAATTCAGTTTGGGAGGGACCTCAGGAGGTTGTTAGTCCAACCTCCTGCTCCAGGAACAATCTGCTATGGTGTCAGAGAAGTTTGCTTGGGATGTTATCTAGCCAGATCTTGAAAATTTCCAGGGATGAAAACTGTACCATCTCCCAGAAAATGGTACTCTTTCACTGCTGGACTGTCCTTATGGGGAAAACAGTTTCTCCTTATATTCAGTCTGAACTCATATTTTTTCCACCATAAGCCTGTTATCTCTCATCCTGACCCCACAGATCACTGTAAAGGGCCTGGCTCTGTCTTCTTATTGCTTCTTATAGATGCTGAGGGCTGCTGTGAGGTCCCCTCAGATTCATCTCATCTCCAGGATGAACAAGCTCTACTCCCTCAGCTTCTCCTCATGGAGCAAGTGCTTCAGCACCTGACCATCGTGGTGGCCCTGCTGAACTTGCTTCTGTTTGTCAATGACTTTCTTGCACTGGGGTCCAAAAATAGGTTGCTCTATCTAGATGTGGTCTAATGAGTGCCGAGGAAAGGGAGATGGTCACTTCCTTCAGTTTACTGGCTATGTTTCTGGTCATAATGCTTAGGAAGCTTTTGCCCTCCTGTACTGCAGGATTTATGTGCAGCTTGCTGTCTACCAAGTCCTCCTTTCATATGTTCCTGTCAGCCCATTCCTCCAGCCTGTCTGGTGTCATCTGCAGATCTGATGAGTCCACCACCTCTTCTAAGTCATTGATGAAGATGTTATATGAGTTAGGTCTCAGCGCAGAACATTGACAAACCCCACTGTAAGATGTGGTGATATGAAGAAGAGCCACATGGATCAAGGAACTCTGAGCATCTCCTGTAGATGATCCCCCACTTGGAGAACTGAGGAACTGACTGACAATGAAATGACAGGCAAAGAGGACAAGCAGGAAAAAAAGCAGGACATGAAAAGGAAAAAGCAGAGTGAGGACAACAGCCAAACCTAAGAGTAAAGAAGACAGAAACGAAGAACCAGAACGTGTGCTTGAAGAGATAGTCAGCCAGGACAAATAGAAACCCACCCACCATGTCCAGCAGGTTTTGTACCATACCTGATTAAGTTAGCATTAACTCAGTACATATTTGACTGCCACCATGGCTTAAGAATAAATGTGATTGCCAAGCAGAGTTTCTTAAATTTTTCTGAAAACACTGGTGACTTTCATTTAAAAGTCATCATTTGAATACTGAAAAAGTAGTATAACAGTAAAAGGTTTATAAATATGAAAATAATGGTCTTGTATATACAACTCCATGTATTCATGTAGAGACTAAGAGAACAAATCCTTCACCGATCCCAGGTCCATATAAGCCACTTTTACTTCATTGACTTTATAAATGTCTAAGTTTGGATGAGCTCACCATTTGAGACTCTTTTCACAGTCAGTAGATAGAAATAGGCACATCCAGAGAGTGATTTATTAGAGCAGTCTTAAATACTGAATCTCCTCTGGAGATTTCAATTTCTCTCTTTAATTTCAATGAAGGGAAGGTCATGCATGTAGCTCAGACTTAGTTGCCTAACTCAGGGCAGAAAGCCATAATCCTTCCTCCTGTAATTACACAGACCATTGGGGATCCCACCTGTATCTTGCTTAGAACATCTGATCCTTGTGGGAACAAGATTTTTATTGCATAAGACTGTAATAAGATCTAAATCCTTCTGTCTGCTTTTTCTCATTTCCTTTGGTTGACAGACACTGCTTTAAAAAATTGAGTCTTAGAGATATGGGGAAAGGCTTGAGGGAAGATGTTGTGCAAGCAACAAATTTAGAAAGTTAACACCACAGATCTCACTATGGTCAAAAAAAATCTCTGGCTCTTTATGAAGCCATAGCACCAACCTGCATTCATGACATTATGTTCTGTGGTTGTAAAGCGTGTAGGAAGGCATAAGCATTGAGTCGCTCCAACATGATTCTCACTCATTTTTGGTTCTGTGTCAGAAGTATCAGTGCACAGACTATAGCATGCAGCTCTAGGGAAATAATGTATGCCACCTTGGCAACAACAGAATTCCCAGAAGTCTCTGAGATGCATATGCCCAGAAAAACAGAAATGGGATTCACTTGACCACATCTGGAGATCTACCACAGACATCTCAACACCTGAATTAGGCTCCCTTTGTAGTCAACGAAGAGAAAGAGATATTTTCAAGTGAACTTCTGAGCTCACAGAAAAACAGACATTTAATGCTAAAGTCAGTTGCACACATACAGGCATCTAGCGTCGTTTCAAGTGTCCTAGGGTGCCAATAGTATCTACATCAGGCTGTCAGATATGGAAAAGGACCTATGCCCTCCTGGAATAAGAGCTAGTAGACAAGTGGGAGGCAAAGAGCATCTCAAACTGCAGTAGGTACCACATTAATGTAGGCACATGAATTGGACTTTTACATAGCAGGGATGGAATTCAGGTCCAAAGAGTAGAAGCACATTAGACATCTGAAATCAGCTGGTCACATGTAGGTGTTTCTTTTAGAATGAGACTATTAGCTCTCTAGACTCTACTGCATTGATTAGATCTTCTTCAACTGTAACGAAAGCTTAGACACCTTGATTGCATGCAGACACATAAATTTCAGTATCTGAATGTGGCATTAAATCCTAATCTGAGAGTGACATTCAGCTGCATTAACTCCATAAAAGATGCCATATGACCTCCAGCTGCTCAAGAGGAACATGTGCCTTTCATAAGTTATGCATACAGTCAGCCCCATATGCTGTCTGAGATTCCTTCAGGCACCTCAGATTGCATTAGCCACTGCTGGTTTAACAACTGAGTTGAATTTGTTGCAAGTTAATGGGACGGTTTCCAACTCCAGGGTTCACACCAGGAGAAAGCCAATACTGTTTTACATCCCTCAGCAAGCAATGCGCCTATGCTGTGTGAACAGCCTGGCACCTCCTCCCATGCACATGCATGGGTGAGCTATTATTATGGTGAGCTGCAACAATTGTACACTGGCAAGATTACCCTAGGTCCTCTGCCCTAGGTCCTCTTCACCCTTTCACATGCAAGGTAACATGGACAAGAAATAATTTGTCTCATTCCATTTCAGAAAACTCCAGTATCGATTTGATACAGATATGAGCTGGCCACTGGAGAGAAATGGATACTATTAGGGTACTGTTCATCTGACTTATATTAAATGGCATAATTCTTGCTCTGTAAGTACCAGCTTCCCTTCACTGACTGTCAAGGCAGCCTACATGACCAGTTCAAATGTAGATGACTCGACTGTGAATATCAAGATCTCGTCATGTTCCACACTGTAGGACACAAGAATGTCAACAGCAAGGCTGCTTAGCACGTTATTCTGGAGAAATGGATAAATTGGAAAGTCTCTAGTAGATGATCTTGCTTACACTTATGCCCCTGCTGAACTGCCCCATGAAGCTAATCTATCTGCCTCTCACTTAAATGCTCTTATTTCAGGTTTTTCAAAAAATGCAGTATAAGGAGGACAGCTTTTGACAAAGGAAATTGAGAGACAGAAATACAGACATATAATGTGTATGTGCATATGTGTAAGTTTTTGCGTGTGTGTTCCCTAGCACTCCACAGTCCATCAGTTTCAGCTATTCCAAGTTACAGGACTTTCACCATTTCCGAAGAAAGATATTCTAACATTCAATACTTCGAAAGTTCACTCAATAGTTATTCTGTACCTAGCCTGTATTTTATTTCTGTGAGAACTGATAATGTATCAAAAGTCAACAGTAAAGTAGGAGGGGAAAAAAAAAAAAAAGGAAAGGAAAAAATGTGTAGAGGCATACAAGTAAGAAATAGCTTGTAGCATATGCATGAGCTTAAAACTTCAAGAAAAAGTTAAATTAATGAAGGTAGTTCACAGTTTAAAAGGAAATATTTTTGCATTTCTTTTTCTCAGAGGTTCCTCTTCCATATTCCAAATATAAATGGTGGTGGGATTATTTAGAAACCAAGTACATTATAACTAAGGCCTATAGCAACCTCACTCAGCAGTGAAATTTGTTGTCTCCCTCTGATCCTCAGATTATGGAGATGAGGGGATGAATGTACATCAGTAAGATTCCCTACCGAGATAGCTTTTCACTCTTTTCAGTAAGAAAAAGATCAAAGGGAAAATAGCTAATTAACATACCAAAGGAGACAAAACCCCTAGAGCTTTATCGTTGTTGCAATCCAATAATAAACAGCCAAGTACAAAAAAGATTATTTGATAGTGACACACAGAATTGAAAGCCTTTGAAATGTCAGCTTCTCAAAAAAAATATTTTTGGAAGGAAAAAATATCCGTAATTATACAGAATAATGCTTAAACATTGGGGAGTAACTCTTCATTCCTGTGAGAGCTTGATTGTAAAACTACTGTGCTTAAGAACAACAGCTTGACTTGCCTTTATATAAAATAAAATTGAAAAATAAAAAAAAAATCAAAAAACACACAAAAGGCTTCAAATCTCTTCTTAAGCAAACAGTCAATTCTTTTATAAATTAAAGATAAAACACAGTTGTTCTTTATCTGTTAAAAAATATAATCAATCTCCATTCCCAGACCAGCTTCCAGCTTTTACAGACTTGGGGGCAGTGGGACACCAAGGTTTCAAATGGTGGCTGTCTGGGCTGGCTAACTGCTGTGCCTTGTAAGTTCTAGGTGCTTTTAGAAAGCCAGAGGCAAAAAGACAAATTCATACAGCAGTAAATTATGTGAAACTCTTCCCTGGGGAAAGCAACTGCTCAGGACTACATGGATACATCAATACCAGTAAAAGAAAGAGGACTGGGGCCTGAGCATTTTCAATTGTAAGCCATTTCTCTGGTACACTTCTGGCTCAGAGCAGCTTTCCTTTCTCAACACTGTTAAGAAATTAACACCACTCTGAGGCCATTCCCAATAGATAGCTGGGCACAGCCAGTCTGGTTTTGGAGATAGTTTTAGCAGCATGGGTGTGAACCATTACATGCATAAAGCCAAAGGCTGATCACCTCTCTGTTCTGTTTACGGACGCAGATGTAGCAAATCAGTCTGTGTTAGACAATATTTACCTCTGGGACATCAGCTTTTAGAGTAAGGGAAGCTGGGAAACATTGTGGTGAGTGGCTGTTCACCAACCAGCTCAAAATATTCTGCTTTTGTCCTACCAGAGGCAGGTCTGCATGTTTGAAAATCTTCACATTTGTTATAATAGACATGATTTAGAATAAAGTTTATTCCTTGCATGGATACCAGCAAAGAATATTCAGGGATCTGCTTAAAAGTCCCCTGTGGAATAAGGCCCTAAAGGGAAAATGGATCCAAGAAAGCTGATTGATACTCAAGGATTGCCTCCTCCCATATCAAGAGCAGTCCATCCCAACAAGTGCTGCATGGATGATCAGGGAACTCCTGGTAAAAGTCAAACATAAAAATTAAGTGTACATAAGGTGGGAGCAGGGATAGGTAACCTGGAGATATACAGAGACACTCTCTGACCATGCAGAGATGCAGTTAGGAAAGCCAAAGCCCAGCTCTAATTGAATCTGACCAGGGATGTCAAAGGCAATAAGAAGGGTTTCTGGAAATACATAAGGGAAAACGTGGGCCTGCTGATGAATGGGGCAGGTGCTCTGGTGACATAGGACATGGAAATGGCTGAGGTACTGAATGCCTTCTTTGCCTCAGTCTTTACTAGCAGGACAAACTGTCAGGAATCCCAGGTTCCAGAGACCAGGGGGAAAGGCTGGAACACAGAAGAGCTACCCTTGGTCCAATAGTATCAGGTCAAGGAACATAAACATCAACCCATGGGCCTTGAAGGGATGTACCCACAAGTGCTGAGGTCATTGGTTCATGTCATTACAAGGCCACTCTCAATCACCTTTGAATGATCACAGTAATTGTGAGAGGCGCCTGAGGAACAAAGAAAAGTAAATGTCACTCCTTTCTTCACAAAGAGCAAGAGGGAGGACCCAGGGACCTACAGGCCAGTCACCTTGATCCCTGGGAAGGTGATGGAGCAGCTAATCCAGGAGACCATTTCCAGGCACATTAAGAACAAGGATATCATCAGGAGTGGTCAGCATGGATTCACCAAGGGGAAGTCATGTTGACCAACCTTATAAGCTTCTATGATGAGATGACTGGCCTGTAGACAAAGGGAAAGCAGTGAATATTGTCTACCTGGACTTCAGTAAGACTTTCAGCGGTGTGTCTCATAACATCCTTACAGAGAAGCTGCTAAAGTACAGGCTGATAAGCAGACAGTGAGGTGGGATGAAAACTGGCTGAATGACTGGGCCCAGAAGGCAGTGGTCAGTGTCACAAAGTCTAGTCAGTCTAGTCAGTACCTGTGTACACAACTGTGTACCCTAGAGGTTAGTACTGGGTCTGATCCGGTTCAACATCTTCGTTAATGACCTGGATGATGGGGCGGAGTGTATCCTCAGCAAGTTTCCTGATATAACAAAACCAGGAGTGGTTATTATACCAGAAAGTCATGATGTCATCCAGAGGGACCTCAATAGGCTGGAGAAATGGACTGGCATGAAGTTCAACAAGAAGTGCAAAGTCCTTCCCCTGGGGAGGAACAACCCCAGGCACCAGCACATGCTTGGGGCCACCCAGCTGGAAAGCAGCTCAGCAGAAATGGTCCTGAGGGTCCTGGTGGATACCAAGTTGAACATGAGCTAACAATGTGCTCTTGAGGCAAAGAAAGTGAGTGGTATCCTGGGCTGCATTAAGACGAAGTATTGCCAGCACGTCAAGGGAGGTGATCCTTCCCCTCTACTCAGCACTGATGAGGCCATACCTGAAGTACTGTGTTCAGTCCTGCGCTCCTCAATACAAAAGGGACATGGACATACTGGAGAGGAGAGTCCAGCAAAGGGCCACCAGGATGACAAAGGGTCTGGAGGACCTCACGTACTAGGAAAGGCTGAGAGAACTGAGACTGTTTAGCCTGGAGATGAGAAGGCTCAGGGGGATCTTATCAAGGTATATAAATAGAAGGGAGGGTACCAAGAGAACAGAGTCAGGTTCTTTTCAGTGGTGCCCAGTGACAGAACTACAGACAATGAGCACAAATTGTGTTCCTCCTGAACATCAGAAAACACTTTTTCACTGTGAGGGTGACTGAACACTGGCATAGGTTGCCAAGGAAGTTGTGGAGTCTCCATCCTTGGAGATACTCAACAGCCATCTGGACGTTGCCCTGAGCAACTGGCTCTAGGTGGCACTGCTTGAGCAGGGGATTTGGACCAGATGACCTCCATAAATCCCTTCCAATCTCAGTCACTCTGTGATTTGTGATGTTTTTTTCACATCAAAGGTATTCTCCCTTTGTTAAGGCTGTCATTATCGTAGGAGAAATTTGAATTTCTTTTGCTTGTACTCCACCTACTCTCTGAATAAAGATGAAGTTTTAGTTTCTATTGGAACCAGTCATTTCAATAAAGAAGAATATTCTTCATTTCACACTGCAGTTCATTAATTCATTCAGTATATTTGTGACTCAATACGAAAATGCTAATATGTATTCCTTGTGAGCACAAGAGCAACAGGCCCATTTCTTGAATCCTGGTTATTCAAGGCAGATATGCAAAGGAGATGAGAGGCAACACAACCTGCTGCCTGACTCAACCTTTGCAAGCCAAATCCATGGGTGTTAATGCACAGTGTCTATTGTCTTTTACCTTTCAGGTCCTAAAAAGGCACGGCCATACCACTGGCACTAGAGGATCAGGAAGCAAGAGTGAGTGGAGAACCCTGGCTTTTCCATACAGCCTGGCTCAGTTTGGGCTATTCCAAAACCAGATCTGCTAAAGAGGCACTGACCCTCACCCCATGTGAACATGAGCCACTTTGTGACACACAAATCTTGGACCATGGCTTGACCTCTGGCTGTGTTTCTGTAGCAAGGTGTCAAGGTGGATACCATCATAAGTGGCTCTGTTGGATGAAAAAACAGCATCTTTATGCCCAGTTAAAACATAACAGCCACCAGCTTGACTCAGAGAATACTCAAATCAGCTGGGTCTGAAACTGAACCAAAAAGACACTTTCAGATGCCCAGTCTTCCACTTCAGCTGTACCAAGCTTAACATGACAGCTAATATATATATAGAAATAACTTCCCATTCCGAAGACACCATTATGGCAAATAAATCCCTGAAAGATGCTTAGGATATGACATTTCAGAGGCTAAATGTGGTTACATTGTGTTTTAGAAATATCTATTAGTTCCCAAGAGCAGGGCATCCTGGCTTGAACAGCTTGCAATTAGCTCCAGCAGACACACTCAGTAGGCTCAGCGCTGTCGCTATCCTGATATACAGGTCAAAAGCATCCAAAGTCCATGCCTCTGAGCCTGCCCTGACAGGTCCAGCAGCAAAGGGCTTCCCTGCCTTTTACCCTGCTAGTGGTAAACTCAAACATGTATCATAATTTGGTCTGAAATTTCAAAATTACTAAAAACCCATTCTACAATGAGGAAAGTGTCCTCATGTAGCCAATGCAACTGCTAAATCCAAACTGACCTGTAGCTGTATGAACTGGGTCTCGCAACTTCTGTCTACTTATAACTGAGTGGCAATCCCCTTTACAAAGTCAGTCTAGAAAAAAATCAAAGAAACTTAGTACTCAACTCAGCTAATAAACCAAATATACCTACAGATTTCTTGTAGGCTCTGTGTTTTGGACAGGCTGTGAATACATCTCCGCTCTTCCAGAGTTAGTCTTTTCAGTGTAAGTGAGATAAAAGAAGTTTTAGTCTTTGTTGTTCTTCTATTTTGAAAAGACTCTGAAGACTCTCAGAACTCCTGTAGGACAGCAAAAAATTCTTAATGATATTTGTTTGGGTGTCTCAATTCACCCAAACATCACATTTAAAAGCACTTTTGCTAAAGTAGAAGCAAATGTATACTACAGACTAAGAGAAATATTGTCACAATGACTCTTTGGCAAGCTAACAAAATATAAAAGGCTTCCAACAGATCAATATAAGAAGTGTTTTATATGGCATAATATTTGCTTTAGCTAACTACAAGACAGTTCTTATGTCCATTATCTTTTCACTATAAAACCATTAGAGAATTTAGCAACATCACGTGTGCTTTCTTGTCTGACTATTCTCATGTGTTTTACTAAACGTAATCCTTTCCTCAGTCATTAATCACTAGTACTAGGCAAATACTGTCCCCTCCAAATAAAAATCATACATGTTCTTGTCAATGGTTAAATGAATTAACTTCAGCTCTTATTGTGTTTATTTCTCTGATTATTTTAGGGAAAATGTTTCCAGGGAGAAAGAGAAGAACTGTTGAGAAGGGCAACTAACTATGAATATCCGAAAACAATCACAGAAATTAAATTATAGCAGCATATAGCCAAATATTTGTACTAGAAATCCAGTTCAATGTGTTGTGACACATTGTAATATGCCACATTACTTACAAGATCAGTCAAAACCATTCACATTCTGAATAACAAACACACACAAAGAGTTGCTTATGAAATGGAGAGAATTATTTCCATAAATTAATTGGGAACAGATTTCCTCACGTCTATTCACACACAGCAGCAGCTTGTTCCACAGACAGGTTTTTCTTGCTTCAATATGAGTAACCAGGAAAGAATTTGACCCTTGACAAATGATTTTGAATAACGAATATGTTTTTAAAGTATTCCAATCTGCTTCTGGGCAAATTCATCAGCAGAACAGCAGGCAAAATTTGCCGTCTTCATTACTTTTTATTATTTAGTCATCTATTCTGTCTCTTCAAAAACTCACCCTTTAAATGCCCACGCCCCCACTTCCTTTAACTTCAGCTAGAGCAGTAGAGGTTTTTGTAAAAACCTCCTGTTGGTACCATTCATTACATGTTGGTGTGCAAAGTTATGAAGTAGAGAATGCTTGGAATGAAAATGAGGAAAATAATTCCTACAGAGGAAATGCAGTGGTAATAATTATCAACGACACTACGTTTTTACTGTTTGAGTATGATTCTCAGCCAGCTACCATAATTTCTCATTCAGAGGCGATTGTGGCAGAGGAAAAAGGAATAGGCTTTTTAAGCCTTTGTGAGTTTCCCTCAGTTCCTTTTTATGTTGGGCTTATCTACACAAAAAGATACACTAAAAGAATATTGCTCACATTGCAAAGTCAAGCACTCCAGTACAAGTAAATGCCAAAATTAAGATTTCCTGAAAACATTAATTCAGTCCCTTATGCATATGCATTATGCCAGTCTTTAATTACTTGATGACATACTATTTTTTCCACACAGTTCTTGCCTCATTCGGTGCTCATGCTGGATGGTGCTCACTTAATGAGTAAGCTATTCAACATTTTCTTTTATCCTCCACATTCAGCGTGTGGCCCCAGTGCTTTATTTACAGCACTCTATTCAAACCCGGCTATGAAGACAGAATTAATTTTCTCATGGGCTTTTCTATGGCTGTCATCACTAACATATCTTAAATATTCATTAGTCCAGAGAGAGAAACAGAGTAATGTTGTAGTTTGGTGGTTGGGAGACTCACCTGGGAGACCTGCTCCAATGCAGTCTCTGCTCCAATGAATGTTTAAATAGTCTGTATCAAACTGAAGAGCTTCAAGAGGAGACACTAACCTGCTGGTACCTGCAGACTCCTAGTTACAGCGTTCATCAAAAAGGTGGGAAACTTGGGTTGAAGACCTTCCCAATCAGGCAGAAACTGGCCACAGTCCTTCAGATAGTTAACTATAGTATATCAGACTGTTGCTTTTTTTTTCCAAGGAAAGGCTACTGTGGATAAAGCACTTAACTGCAGGAGGTGGCTTTCCACTATATGATAGAGTGGAAAACTGGCTTTCCTCCAGCTGGAGGCTGCCTCACTCCAGCAATTCATCATCAAGCTTTCTGGCTTCTTCAGACTCTTCTTGGACATCCAGTTCTCTCCATGCCCTCTACTGGTGCCCAGCGTATAAGGCTATAAGCCAAAAAACAGATCCAAGGTCAATTCCAATGAAAGATCTAAGCACATTCTAGCCCATAAGGAACCTAAAATAGTCCCATTCTTCTTTAGCCCCACATTACTCAGTACTCAGTGAACATGGTGTTATGCTGTTTCACATGGCACAAAGGCTCAACTCCAAGCAGCTCAGCATTCATCTCTTTTTCCATGATGTATTCAACAGACAAGAATTTAATGTGTCAAATAACATCATAGTGTGGACAGAACCTGGAGGTTGTAACCCACTGCTCTTTTCAGAAGTCAAGGAACCAAAGTAGGGTCCCGCATCCCAATTCTACCTTCCTCCTTTGCTTAATCACAACCCTGCTGAAACAGTAGAAGTTTCAAAAAGAGGAGAGAATAACACCACTCCAAAATATTTGGAGCCTCTTGACTAAGCTAACTTCCTGCTAAGCATTGTACTGGGTTGCATAAACAGCTTTTTTATCTGGGAGATATATTAGCAGCTTGTTAGACTGACTGTAGTTAAATGCAGCTGTCTTTGACTTTGAAATTTGTTCTCAGCAATGACAGCGGTAAACATCAGCTTTTGCAAAGTGAGAGTCAACCTCTATCCACTTTATTTTAATTTCTTTCTAATTCAGATAAAATTTAATCGTGTAATGCCTGCCTCCTTCAAAGTTTCTTACTTGTTTGAGGCCTTGGTGTCTTAATTGCTAAGGGTTCAAGTATTTCAGATTGCTTTCTTCTTCTGCCAAAGATTTCATATAAGCAGTTTTCCATTAACAGTCTGTTCTTTTTTAAAATGTCCTGTCTGTCTATGCTATATATAAAACATTCTTGTAGATTTCAGGGTTTTTTTTCACAGGATTTTCCCCTTTTTCCTTTAAAATCATCCATTTTGGAATCTCAGGTTCTCTTTTAATTATTAAACACACATATAATTTGTCATAGAAACACAAGCTTTCCCCCATCTAATACATCCCAATTTAAATTAAAATGAACACCGATGGAGACAAAAATAATCTAAAATTTCATCTTTCTGCTAGGGACTTCCTGGAAAGATTACAAGAATCTGAAAATCCTTCTCCAAAATTAGCCATAAACACAAAAGCAATCCCTGACTCATTTCACCTCAGTCTCCCAGGTGGCAATATCTAATCACCATTAACAACAGTCAGATTTTAACTGGCGTCCTTAACCTTTCAATGTTTTGTCTGAAAATTACCAATCCTTTGAACTGTCCAGATGGTTTAATAGGCTCTTTTATTCATTCACATCTAATTACTTGTCTCCTGTAAATATTTAGCTTCGATTCATTAGAACACTTAGTGTGTTCATGAAACACTAGTCAATTCATAAAACCTTTATTGAGGATTACAATCATTAAACAATCTATTGCAACCTCACCCTATTTTTCATTCATGGGACCAGATTCCCTCAGCAGGCCAAGGACCAGCATCAGTGAAGAGTCATAGACTATACAGACCTGAACACCAGGAAGCCTACTTATTGTAACTCTGCCACCAAAAGGCATCTGGGAATTGTTACTGATTAGCAGCTAGATAATAACCTAACAAGCAGTATGTCTGCATTTCATCAGAGGGCTCCACAAAACATATGTGGTATTGTATAAATAGTACATAGGGACCAGAAAACAACCAAATATAGCACTCAAATTAGATAGTTTGAACTGAACACATGGTGCTGGTAATGATTGGCATTTGAGTACATGCTGAGCACAGGACTGAAATAATGAACTAATTACATGATAGAGGCATGAGAGAAGATCATTAGGAGAACATATGGCACAATGTATGATGAAGTAATTAGTTTTATAGGAAGGTGAGTCATGTCTGACTCTTTGGATGTGTGCTGTGGAATCTGCTGTGTGCTGCTTCACCAAGAGTAGACAGTGTTATGCTTCCTCATTGTCCCATGGCCTAAATAAAGGAACCTGCATTACCCCTCCATCACTAAGTTGAGCTGTGCCAGAGTCCTCATGATGTTCACATGAAATACCAAGATTGGAATAGGTAACTATGGCTTGTGAGTAAGAATTTTTACTCTAAGAAGTCTCAGTTGTCATGGGATCCCTGAATGTTTGAAGCACAGCAGAGCCAGCTGGAGCCAGCACAAAAAAAGCAGATGATAGGAGAAGCAGACTAACAAATGGTATCTCTAATTTCTCTTTCTTTCTCCCTATCCCCATGGCCATGCTGGGAACCTTGAGGTTGTTCTAAATCAGTCACACTCATCCTCTCTGTGCCCCATTCTCAGTTACTAGAAGAACAGAAAACAGGCTGGACACAAATAACAGCTTAAGCACATCTGGAGTATCCACATAAAAACCACATTCAGAAAAATAACCAAAATTGGCAGCCTACATTTACCAGGTGCCTCGAGTTAGACACTGCATCCAGCTCATGGAGACCATCACTCTTCTCTTAGCCTCCTTTTACCACTAGCAGCCACAGCTGTTCCCTACACAGCCCTAGAGGTCCTTGCCACCTCCTCCAGCCTTGCTGCCATCACCATGAGACAGTTGGTTCTGCACTCACCAGAACTGAGGAACAGGCAAAACCCTGGGGAGAGAGGGGAAAGACAAAGACCTTCACTTGCTACATGGGCCACCACAAAAGAGGCAACTGCAAGTGAGGATTTGTCTCGCTTCCTTCTCAGAGACTGCTTACCTACTCGTGCAACTTTAATTGTATCTCTAATGAGACCTACATCATCACTGGGATGTGGAGCAAGGAGAGGGTTGTCTCCTGGAGCACATTCCAATTGTATCCTCTGCTGTGTTCTGGTGCAATCCTGACTACCTGGGTAGGCACTGATTCCAAAGAGCTTGGAAACAATCCACCAGGGGAATTCATACAGGCAAAGAATTCAGCATAGACTTATTTATTAACCTCAAGGCTACATCTCCTACCATTCCTAAAATGTCCTAGCTTCGGAATATGGACTTGTCAGGATGCTGGGTAGATATCTGAGGGAGAGGGATCTCTTCCCCCTTCAGAGTTCAAAGAGAAATTAAACCTTTATGGAAGCTGGTGGAGAAGAAAAGGGAAGAAAATGAGACCTGAACTTAGTAGCCCAGCTGGTAGTCAGTTCACCTGCATTAGAGGGGAGCTCTGGGATGTAGCTTGCTCTCAGGATGACTTCCTTCTTCATTTATACCCAGGGTGTGTTTAAATGGTGTTTATTCACTGATCATGAATTCACCAACATTATCAGAGGCAATTAATCATAATCAGCAGCTCAGATTACACTTTCCAGAAAGATGGAAGGTGTGAGTAGGACTCCTTCAGGCTGAAAAGAGCTCTGAGAACATTTTTTTCTCCAAAATGAATGCTCTAACCACATTATTATGTAGAAAACTAGCAGAGATAGTACATCTTTTGACTGCGATTGTTTGTTATTTTTCTCCCAACACAAGAATAATGTTTTTATAGCTGCAGGGATTCCAGCTCAGTCCACTGCAAAGTGAGCACAGGGTAACCCCCTGAAATCTGCAGCTCTGCTGCATGAATATAGGGAAGGACATGAGTTCATTCATCTCTCCTTGCTCAGTGTTCCCCCACTCAATCAGTGCATGGGCAGTTTGGATTCCAGCCTGAGGCATTTTGCTTCCCGCATACACAGAGAGGAAGTTTACCAGTCCACCTGGGGATTGCGGAGTACAAAATGTGAGACAGACACTTATTATCTAAAAACATCTGGCTTCTCCTGCTTAAACTGTAGTCTTTCACCATCTGATACTAACACATCATCCAGACTGTTTGAGTATGAAAAAGAATTATGATCATATATGTCTACTTTTTGAACCATGATTAGTGATGTTACTATTTTTATTTCTTTGCTGTTGTGCATCTAGAGTTTTCACAAACACCCTTAACTTAGTATATCATTTGTTTGAATGTCTCCTTTGCTAGTTTATATATGTAGCTATGAACCTCTCTCTCATTCATTTTCATAATATCTAAAATATATTGATGGCTTCTTTCTATATATGGCAGATCGTCTTGATTTTGTGGTGTAGAGAGGAACATCTACAGAAGCATTCATAAAAAAACTGCAATTCTCATATACATTTTATATTTAAATGTTTTTTTTCTCACTAACTTAATGCATAATTATTTTCACCATTGGTAAATCAGCTATCTTGGGGACCCAGCTCAGTGTATTGATGGTCACAAGTTTTGTTCACAAGAACAAGGTCTACCACAGTACAGAGCTGCTGAAAGTCTCAGGGCCCTCAGTATACCAATGGCCCTGAACTGCCCTGAGCAGACCTGCTTGAACTCAGACCTGCCTTGTCACTGGGACATGTCTGGTGGTCACTGGGCTCTTGGACAATGCTCAGTTCCTGTCCCTGCTCCACTGACCTTGCCGGAGCACCATGGCATGGTGCTCTTGAAAGGGAGGACACTGTCCCTGCCTGACTCACACCATCCGCCTCTCTCTTTCTCTGCCAAGCAGCTGTTTGTGCCCTGACACCAAGATGTTTATAAAGCCTTTGTCCACTGGTATGTTATTGTCTAATATTTAGACCCTCTAATCTATTTTATTTTAGTGAAATTCAGCATGGGTGCAAGCATCAAGAGTGCACCAAAAGCATGTGAAAAAATGCTTCACGAAGGAAGCACAGTGATGCCACTGACCTCAAGCAAAATTGGATTTTTACAGCAGTTGCTATGTACTAGGATGCCAGTGAATTTTCTTCAGTAGGACTTCTTGTCTATGTCCTTGCAGTGCCCACAACTGGGTCAGATCCCACAAGTAAGCAGTATAAGTAATTGATTTCCCATGTCAGCCAACAAAGAAAACAAAAGAAAATAAGGCTCATTTCAGACCAAGCAGAATGCCTTTCAGCTCTTCATGTCTAGAGGAAGAAATAATGAAATTGTATTTTCAGTACATAATTCCACTGCTATAATATTCCACTAAACAGAGAAGATTGTTCTGGACACCAAAAATGGGCCAACAACGCCTCCCCCACTGAAGTGAGAGAGCCAAATTCACAAAATTTCCTGGTGAGATGGTTTTATCCTCTTAGTCATTGGCACAAAAGCCAGGACCCAGGATTTTGCAGTTTTGGATTTAAGAGTTTGCTCTTCTTTGTGGTCCTTGAACCCACATCTTCCAAACCCATAGCATGGGCCAGGTTGGAGTTGAAAGCTCCCCTTGCAACATTGCTCCATGTGTTGATAGAAGAGCGCCATCTTAATGTCTGTTTTATAAAGTAGAACAGGTCTAAGAAGGAGACTCAACAACACATGCCTTCCCAAAACCCTATTGCTCAGGCCTATCTAATCATAAGGCTACCTTCTGTTGAATTTATCACAGACAAATGATCCAAGACTTTCTGTGTCTTCACTGAACAACCTAATCACCAAGAGTCAGAGTTTCCTGCACGGTTTTCCTCCAAGCTGCAAAAGGAATCATCCTCTATTCTAATAGTTGCAGCATTTGAAAGTGTGGGTGATGATATAAAAATGAGACATTATCCACAGTAGATGAGAACTACCCAGCCTTGAGTAGCTTAACAGCAGGGACCTTCCCTGTGTGGATCAGGGTAAAAGAAAATTGTTTCAGTACAGCTGCGGTAGTCAGTCCCACATCTCCCAGAAACTGAACAACTGCTGCACTCCCCTGTACTGCTGAGTAAAAGTTGTTTCACGAATTAAATCTCCCATGTTGTACTGCCAGATTTTCACTGTTAACCCAAATTTATGACTAGTTTTAGAACAACTAAGACCCTATTTTCCAAATAATTTAACTAGTCACACAAATAATTAGCAGTTATCGTCTAACTTTTTTACTCGTTCCACTTAAGCAAGTAATTTCAGTCCTATCTCACACTTTTCCCGTTTATGCAGTATGGAAAATCATACCAGCACATGTAAAACAGACTACAGAGATTCTTTGAAACTGGTCCATGACCCCAAATCATTTCCACAAATTCAAAACCAGTGCCAAATATTAATAATCTAAATTAACAATATTTTGCAGCCAATCCATATTGGCAATATGGATTGTAAGAGAAGGAGGTTTCAGACTTATTTATGTCTGTAAAACTGTCTGGATGAGAAAGTGCTCACTACCCTCTTTTATTTTTCTTGCCATCTCTCTCAGTCACCATCTTAATCATAAGCCATCCCTTCAGATTCCCCTGGTACAATGATCTCTACATCTATCTGCCATCCAGTCTTGAGTGAAGTGGCTGTTTCACTCATCTGACAGTAGAGTTGATTTGCCAAATTTCCATCACTATCACTGCATGGCACAACTCTGGGATATTAATAAAAAGTTTTTTACCTGGAGCCACCCAGCATGGATTACTTTGGAAGCATCTCTTATCTTAGTGCAACAATTATAGCATTTAATATGTAAAGGCATATAGTGTGTGTAAGATTTCAGGAAATAATTTTGCAAGGTTTTCATTCCTTAGTTGAGATGCAGGGCACAACTGTTTAAGGATTAGCTCTCCACTCTCCCAACACATGCTTCTTTGATGATACCATATCCTTCTAGCTTCCTCTGTGGAACAGAAATGGAGAATAGACACACTGGGGGAATTATTAGATGCGGCCTCCTTTATACCTTTAAGGCAATTACATTCCAAGACAAGAGTATCTAATGTGCAACACTTTCAGCATGTGTAACTTCGGTGTTTTTATGAAGTCATGAAAACCTCCAGATATATTCCTCTTTTAAAGGCTGTCATATGTTGTAAACCTTAATCCAGGTTTAATGCAAGTGTTTATTTTTTTTTTTAAGGTTTTCAAAGTGGAAAACATTTTATCATAAAATATACGGGCATTTTTTCCTCTGTAAAAAACTCTGTGAATCTTTTTTTTCCCTGGAGGAGAATCAAAGGCAGAATTTTATAATAACCGAGGATAATTAATTTGCTTATTTGTATGTTTTAACTTGACACTCAGCACCATACTTTTTGGATGTAATATGACTGCAGTGGAGGAGCATACAAAATCATTTACAGAGAATGACAACTGCAAGAGCAGTACTTTAAAGAACAAATACTACATACAAGCATCTTTTGCATAGTACTCTGGACTGGGTAGATGATATCTGTGTCACAGGGAGAGTAATTTCTGCCAGAGATGTTCCAGTAAAAATAATTCCAAATGCATCATTCATAGTCAAGATCTATGGAGGAAAACAATTCACTTATTTCTGAGAATATCTCTGGCATCATCACCTAAAGCAGTAGAAGACTGGTCATAATAACAGGCACATAAGGTGCCAATGTTCCTCTCTCTGAAATTAATCAAGCAGAGCTTGATGAAAATTTCCCATCAATATGATTTTCTGAAGGAAAACAGTGTGTCAGATAGTTATAGACAAAAGAATAATAAGTACTTTTCTGCCTCAACAATCCTGATTGTTGACTGTTCAGCTTCACATCTGCTTAGAATTGCACTTTTCTCTCTCATAGGTAGTTTCTCAGAATCACACTTCCACTCCCACAGCTAAACAACTTCTTCCTTGGCACCTTCTCTATGAAACATGTCTCCCTACTTCCTTTATCCTTTCACAAGCTTTCTTTTTGTCTGTCAGTCCTTCTGACTTAAACTTTGTTGGAAAATTTCCCTCTAAATTTTGCCAGATGGAAACCACTTTCTACCAAGTGATCCACCACTTTGTTACCTCTTGGAAGTGCAGAATTGAAAAATTGCTTTGTCCAGTGACAAATTCCCATTATCAATCTGACCTAGCATTTGCACCTAGGCAGGATGTCCTCATTGTCACATAAAATATTTATATGGGAAAACATCCCTGTCTTCCACATTCACCCCCCCAAAACCGCAGTTTTCATCAGAAAAATAAAACCAAAATCTTTAATTTGCCTCTTCACTAGTACAAAAGTCCTTGGTTACAACTTTTTGTTCCATTGGGATTTTTCACAAAAAAAAAAAAAGACTTCTTGCTTAAGCTGTTGTATCCATGGGGCTTGCAAGGTCATAAATAACTCTCTGAGTTTGACCTAGAAACAAATTGGAAGGGAGAGCGAAGCACAGGGAGAGCAATGCTGGAATGATATTTAGTGACCACCCCAAAAAGGAGATGAGCTGCTCACTTCACTTTCTAACAGATAGTTGTAAATTCCTTTAAAACAGAACATGTTGCAGAAATCTTTCTTGGAACGACAAAGACATGAGTAAGTGTGACAAGCCCTTCATCAAATTAAAAAAAAATATTTCAGTCCTCTGTCCAAATAGATATCAAAAGACACAATAAGCTACCAGTTTCATCTGGAAATGGACAGAGAGTGACATATCAAGTGTGGCTTTTAACAGATGACCATATAGTAAATAGGAAGAAAATGCCTCCAGCAGATGATTCAGACACTGCCATTATCCAGCTCTCCTGATACTTCCATAACCATTTCTATCTTACCTAATTTCCTCATCCCAGTCAGCCAGGATCAGGAAAAACGAAATTTACAGAAGAAATAAAATACAAAGCTGCACATCCATATGCAGTGCTGGCATCCCTGATGGTTCACTGCCTAACCTGGTGGACCAGCTTAGTCTCTGAAAGGAATGAAACACATCTAACCTCCCAAAATCTAAGCAGCAGAAGTTTCCCTTCAAAGTGAAACAGATGACCCAGATAAAACACCTCTAGACACACACATGGACACCTACATAGTCTGCATTGGCAGATTTTCATGGGGTTCCACCCACCCTGGCTCTGCCTGGGACATGAGCAGGATGCAGATCTACCCTGGCCTGCTTGGAATCTATCGCAGCTGTATCTAGAGGTGTAGCACTGTCCTTATTTTCCACAAGACATGGAGGGTACCTCTCCAGCTGTCACTCCAACGCCACTTAAATCGATAAATCCTGTGACATATCTGTTATACCTCTGCAGAAGTCAGGGATGCCCTTGGGTATTTAATATGGAAGAAAACCTGTGTTTAAGGCAACTGTATCACTCCCTTGGGATAAGATTCAATCTGAGACTAAGACATGCAAATTTAGGAGCAGTATTCAGTTGACTAACAAAAATATGCAGTGCCATTTCAGGGGGCCTACAATATCAAGGACAGTCAGGTGGGTCATACTAAGGCATGTCTAATGGCAGGAGACTCTAATGTTTAGGCACCTTAGATACTTACATGTGACCTGTAGATATAAGCTCCCATTATAGTCACTGAAGATCCTGACTCAATTCAGTTGCACACACATACACATGGATTTACATTTAAGATGCCCTATAGTATGGACGATCATAGAATGGTTTGGGTTGGAAGGGGCCTTAAAGATCAGCTAGTTCCAACCCCCCTGCCATGGGCAGGAACACCTCCCACCAGACCAGGTTGCTCAAAGCCCCATCCGATCTGGCCTTGAACACTGCCAGGGAGGGGGCAGCCACAACTCCTCTGGGCAACCTGTGCCAGTGTCTCATCACCCTCATAAGAAAGAATTTCTTCCTAATATCCAATCTAAATCTACAAGGGTATATCATCATTCATAACATCAAATCAACAGCAGTATTTTGGTTATTTATAAGTTTTGTGTTGTTCTTGTTTGTGACCTAAATTCACAAGAAGTCTGAGGTTACTTTCCATCTTGCTGAAGTTCACTGCTTTTGGGAACATTAAATGCTTCACTGCTATATGGAATTTTGGCTTCTGCAAACTCTACTGTCATTCTGTCATTGCTGCCTCTGTGCCTTCCCTTTAGGTGATGGGTAGATCTATAATCTATTACGTTCTGCAAATACACTGCCAGCGTACTGTCACTTGCTAGTCTACTTTAGAAAACTCTCTTCCAACAGTAGCTGACAAGGAC
Organism: Aegotheles bennettii; assembly: GCA_013398125.1. Classification (NCBI taxonomy): domain Eukaryota; kingdom Metazoa; phylum Chordata; class Aves; order Caprimulgiformes; family Aegothelidae; genus Aegotheles; species Aegotheles bennettii. The sequence goes on along the minus strand of VZRW01007870.1, from coordinate 49,461 downwards.
TGGGCAACTCGTCAAAGTCATTCAACTTTGGGGACCAGGAAAGCTATGCCTAGGAGACATGAAAGGAAAAGCCAAATTGTGTTGTTCTCCTCAGTTCCTCTGGTATTACAAGAGCTAGGGGAATGAGGAAAGCAAGAAAGAAGGAAAAGCTGGAATTAGTGCAATAAATCATTTGTGATATTATTATTAGTCATCAATGTTTATCCCCAAAATCATAAGCATGAAAAATAAACACGCATATAGCCAGATTAGACCATTTTTTAAGAAGTAAATGAGCTTTGCCTATTACTACAAAGGAATTTAAAAAATAATTATATTTATTTGAATCATCTGAGAATCCTGAAACACAGTAAACCTTTTTACTTTATGTTCATTATAAAGTTAATTTATTTATCATTTATGAAATTAGAAGATTATCTGCCTTACTTCCTAGGCATGTTAGGTCTTCACACCTAACTTAGTGTCTTTCAGGTCTTACCTTGACAAAAGATGCATTTTTTTTATCCAACAAGTCTTTAAGATACATGGGTTTGCCAGCACTGAGAAAGACCATTACAAATATACAGATAAACACAGATAAACTAATGGGACACTGAGTGTTAATATCCAAGGTAGACAAGGACTGCTTTGCATAAAACTACAGCAGGTCAACAGCAATTAACTGGCACACTCCTAGAGACAGCAGTCACCTCAAGCAAACAACTAACATCATGTTAGATGAAGAAAAAAAATATACTGGAGTCAAAGACTTGTGAAAGTGCTACCCCTCTTCTTAGCTGCCAACCCTGACGAGCTTTCGGTCAGATTGTCAGCAAGACAGAACCCACCTTTCCGCGATATGAAGGAATGGAGGTGCCCTGTTGTTTCACGGAGGATTGCGAACAGCCAGTAGATGGTAGCAACTGTCGGTCACTAGTAACCTGAGCTGGATGCCTGCCGACAACCTCGATGCAAAAAAACTCTGCGTTTCATTACCAACCGCATGAGCTATTCAGCCTCCCAGAAGAAAACCGTATTAGCCCTTGCTATAGCTAATTTTAATCGATAGATAAAAGGTTTTTCATAAATAATGCTGACCAATATATGGACTTCTTAAGCTACACTGTCCATTTAAGTCAGTATTCAGGGGAAAAGTAACATTAGAGCAGAATTGCATTGGCAGGGTGTGTGAAAATGGTTTGAACAGATGGAAAGAGGAGAAAAAGACTGTCTTGTCTATCTGTGATTTTGGAAGGAGGAAAGTTAGTAGACTAAGAACAAAAGAGTTATTACATATGTGCAGAACTTTCAAAACTAGAATCTCTGTCCCCACATTTTCAAAAACTGTCAAGAGTCTTAAATGTTAATTATCTTTATGTGGAGGATATAAAAAATGCAATCATGTTATAAGGAATACATGAAAGAGGTAAATGCTTCACTGTTGCAAAAAATAATGCAAAGATTCCTTTTCAGAGGAATATTCTTTGGCCCATGATAACTGTTACTGACAGAAAATTATTAGCTTGAACCTACAGAATGTGTCTTATAAAAAGAATTTGTAAATTTAATAACATCATTTCTGCATAAATTAAAATATTTTAATAGAACATACTTGCCAAATAGTTGAAAAAATGCTAATTGAGGGAAACATCTGCTCTGAACAAGAGCATTTACCACAGGCAAAGTGCTTGTCTGCAGTGGCAGTTTGCATGAGGAATAACAGGATGCAAAGCCTCAAACTGTATTTTAACTCTGAGTTTAAGGATATGTCATGTTGAGTTTGATATTCATTGTGTCCCTGATTTCCATACCATACTTGTTTAGTTTTCACGGGAAATACTGAAGGAGGTGGGAGGAGGTGGGAAAGAGACATGGCAAATGATGAGATGACACAGAAAAGCTTAAACTGGGATATTTAAGTCAAGCTGTACTCTTCCATGTCACTGTTTTCTTTATTATCACCACCAATAAAGGATCTTAGGCACATCTGTGCATCTCGGTTCTCCTCAAAAACACTTATGTCATGCTCACCTGCTGACTGTGAAGAAGGTACAATCTGCAAAAAGGTCCTGCAAAAAGCTTTCCATCAGAAAACTGGCACATGATGCAAATGCAATCTAAAGAACCTCCATCAGCCTTCCCAGGCTGGGATGGTTTTTCAGAACTGCTAGTTTATATTGGTTTGGGACCTTTGCCTTTTTTTTTTTCTTTTTAGGAAAGCAGCATCTCTGTCCCTGAATAGACCCAGAGAGCAGAGCTGCAGAGTAAGAGGGCTGAGAGCTGGTGTGGATAATAGCAAAGCTCTGCCTGCCATTTTCCCATTCCTGCTAAGCTGTCTTTAATAAGCATTACAATTAGCTTCTAATAGCTGCTCAGAGGCCTGCACGGAGCAGGCTGGTTGTCTGAGTATGGGTCTTGTTAGTGAGTTGTCTCCTCACAAAACTGCCTTCACAAGTGACACCCTTCTCAGCAGTCTCCGCGGAAGCGAAGGATTGAACCCATTCAGAGACTGAACAGCCCATAAAGCCCGTTGCCTAAAGCACACAATAACAAGAAAATAAGATAAAGGAATATGAAGGAGTGAGGACAGGATGGGATACAAGAACATGCACTGATGTTAAACTGGGCATAATTGTCATACGGGTGTTTTTTGACCTCTGAGCTATCAACCTGATCATTTTCTCTCACTCAGGCTAAATATACTTACAGTTATTTTTGAAAACCAGCAGTTCTCGTGCCAACATCTGCAGCTTTTAGACACACACAAAAAAATATATAGCCTCCCTTTAAAAGATTGATTTATTCTCCACAATAAAACAGAATTATGGTGTAGCTGAAAATAACAGAAACCCACGGTTCTCAAATACCCAGTAGAAACAATCTATCTGGCTGACCTCTTGCCTGTGTTTCCTGATTATAGTGTCACCAAAATCTAGTTATAATGATATTTTCTTTATTAAATTATGTGCTGCTGGCAGATATGCTCTCTTTTGTAAAGGACATAGAGTATAATGCATGATCTCAATACAGTTAAACATCTAAGTTGTCTTTTAAATACACTTTGTGTAGAACAGAAACAATACCAAAATGAAAAATGTACATGCATTGAATCAACTAAGTTTAAAGCAGGGGTTGTTTTTTTCATTTTCTCTTTTCATTATTGTGTTATGCTGTGTGTTAAGTTATTCCAGACATCATCAAGGACTTCTCACAAAGTTCTGCATTTATGGAATCACTTTTTTCTAACCTCCAGCTGAGAAAATGCCTTTTAGTTTCAGTTAAATCTGATCATTATTTTCCTTCCTGTTCTGCATATATACTCCCTGACACAAAGTCTGTCAACAGAAAAGTGAATAGATAAGTAATTACAGAGTTTTGTTTGAAGACTTACGGTACCATTCCAAGTTTAATTCTACGAAAAGGCAAACTGACCAATTTCTATTCTTTATCTGAAAAATCAAACTTGTTCTCCACATGTAATTGCTATCAGAGAAGCATAAAACTGAATATAAGACAAGACTTTTCCTATAAATGTCCTGTGTTTTGTAACATTTTTGTGTTGAATCTACATATAGAGATATGTACCTACATACAGACAGATCCTTGTCTACTACAAATGCTTGGAGTGTCATTATTTTCAGCAAAGCTATGAGGTTTACATCAGCTGAGATCTTCACCTATAGTTTTGTGTAATGCAAATTCAATACTCTGAAAATGCAATGATGTAGGCACTTCTAATAGGAAATAATTACGTTGGCAAGCCTGCTCTGAATGGTAATGTAATAATAGTCTCATTCTGAGCTCTGTAAGAACTGTCCTCAGGGGAAGATCAAGGATTCACAGCAGCATAGACAAAATCAAATTTTACTGTCCCAGGAATGAGGACAAATTCTTGCTGGATAAGGAAATGCAGTTTCATGGTACCTCTTGACACTCCAGCCCTGCCACAGCTAATTGCTGAGGATGCCTCCCAGAAGCAAAGGAGCTGATACAGTGGAGGGTTGATAATAGGGATGGCCAGGCAGACAGTAGGATCATGGTTACTCGCTGATGAGGACATGGCACTCCACCTGTCATTGCATCCTCAGTTGCTCTGGAAGGACTACACTTACAGGAGCAATTTGTCCTGCCTTGGGTGAGTCAGTATAAGCCAAGTTCAGAAGTGCAGTAGTCACTGGGACACCAAGAATGTCCTTCTCATGCTTTCCCTTGCTCTCCTGGCATGATTTTTCTGCTGTCGTGTCATTCCTGGACATGGCTGATCATACTGAAAAGTGCCCTTAGGCATATCTGTATGACAGCTCTCTACCAAATTGAAGTATCTTGATCAAGAATAGAGTAAGCTCCATTTCACATGAGAGCAAAATGTGTAAGTATGAGGCTTTACCAGTCAAGTAAGACAACCAGACAATACCATCTGACAGAAATGGACAAAGCCAAAATACACACCAACCTTGGAGGGATTTATTTCTGCACTGAATCATCTCACTTTCTTATCTCCAACAATGACACAAACCAGAGCCGTGAAAACAAGCCTTCTCAGGCCTTCTGAAATGTTTGAATCTCAGGGTTTCAGCTCAGTCTGACCCTTAGTGAAATCCTGACATCTGCAAATACAGGCCTTTCACATGCAAATAGAGGGGTGTAAATAGGGAGCACAAGCATTTTGGAAATGCTTTGACATACTGGGCCCTTAGACCAACTTTTTCTTTGGTCACTTCTTTCTCTGCAGTTAAGAAATGCTAAGACATATGCCATGCAACATTGTCAGGACTTCTTCCCCTCACTACACTTGTGCCTAACAATTTAGATGAAAACATACTCAAAAGGGTCATTCACCAATCCCCCTGCAGGTTTAAATATTTTCAACTCAGTGTCAAAGGATGCTAGAATGGGAGCTATACTCTGCCCAGTCCTTTTCACAATACAAATCATCCAAGCAGAGGGTGTGTGAAAAAACATGGACATGTCTGATGTTATTGTAAGGCTTCAGTGTTAGCATCCTGTGCTGGGAAAGGGTTCTGCTTAAATTCTCCCATGGTGATAAGATTTGCCTGTGCATGCAGTACATTTCCAGACCTCATGCAACTTCACGCCTTCCTCAGATAATATAGACTTCCCCTGCACAAAATCCTCTGTTACAGTGATCATACCTCACTCTCTCTTCAGGTGACAATCTGAGTGCTAGCATGACCCCAGGCTTTTTTTATGCTGCTTTTATCGTTACCATTTTAAAACGGAAATTTCCAAGGAGAAGGTTCCAGACACTTTTGGGGCATTGCTAAAATCTCAGGAGCAGCTATGGTTGGTCCAATAACCTTGGTCACATTTAAGTGACTTCTCATTGGGACACAGGCTTATGTTATTGCTCATCTCACCCCTAGCTGGCCTCCCTGGTTAACACATGGATCCTGTTCTTCAGTAACTCTTACCATCTTGATAATTGAATATTATCAAAATGCAGATTTTATCCCAGAACGTACCATGGACTCTGATTTTTAGCTAAATTCTATCTTGCTCTTTTATGCAAATCACAGCAAGTATAATTTCAACAGTTGAAGATCCTTAAGCAAGTCAGTTTATTTTCGTGGTTTTGATATTATCAAATTTATAGTCAGGTCACTAAGGACTTAAATGACTACAAGGTCTCCTCCAGGGAAAGTCTATCGTAAGAAAGATATTCTTGGAAGAGTTTTAACCTTTCCTAACCACAAAAACATTGTAAAATTCCATCTTAAGGCAATATGTGACTGACAGTTTTTCCATTTTATTGCAGTATTCTTGCAATCCTGCTTTACTATACATCTTAATCTTCCACTTTCTTCTGCACTATTGGATTGAGATCACCAGCATAAATAAAGAAACAGAAACAGCATCTACTTATATTTATCAGGAGGAAAGAATTTCAGTTGACAGTGATGAAGAAAGATTAAATTCTTATTCACTTTCTGCCTGGTTCCTGGGGATTTTCTGATGTATTTTAATCTGATGGATTTTCCAGGACCTATAAACAAGCTAAACTAAAAATCAAAACCCCACCAAAAATCCTGCTTAACAAAGTCTTTCCTTCAATTCACTGTGTAAATCTTCCTTATATGCTTTTCCTTACTCTCTCATTTCCAGATTAGAAATCAGTGCCTACATTCCAGAAACAAATGTTTTTAAACAGCACTGTAAAATATGGAGGTGGCCTAGTCACTTGTTACATGTGACTGAGTCTTTTATTACTGTTTATTTTGGCAGAGAAAGCTATAACATANGAAGGAAGGAAGGAAGGAAGGAAGGAAGGAAGGAAGGAAGGAAGGAAGGAAGGAAGGAAGGAAAGAAGGAAGGAAGGAAGGAATTGCCTGTATGTCTCAAAAGGGTTTAAATCCAGCTTATTTTTCCCATGCAAACAGGTCATAAGTCTAAAGAAGAACTAGAAAACATTAGCTGCAGTTTTTTGTGAACAAACTGTTTATTGGATGCAGCAAGCATGAGTACATTTAGGGGACATTTAGTTCTGTTACTGCTTGGCATGTCCTGACCCTCTCTTCCTTCTGTGAAATCTACTGTGACTCTGCAGAGCTGGTCAAAACATTGGCACATTTAGATACCATCCAAGTTCAAAGATATCCTGGGGAATTCTTAAAAATATTTTATTTGCTTGTTTAACATTTCTCATTTTCTTCTCCATTTCACCACCTTTTCATTTTCTGTGGAAAGTTTCTGTGTTTCATTTCAAGCTGTATTTCCTCTTGATGTACTAAGGTAGTCAGGCATCCTGTCAGACTCTGGATGTATTCCCAGGGGGACACTATTTCCCTAGTGCACATGATCCCAAAAGGATGGCCTGACAATAATTTTGTGTTGCTATGTTACAGAGTGCTTACTACTGAGTTAGAGAGGGCAAAGTACACAGGAAACATAGTTTTACTATTTCAGTTTTTCAGGAGGGGAATTTAGTGTAGTATTAAAGGCCATCTTAGAATATCATATTCTCGAAATAGCCTGGAGATATGGGCAATACCTGGATTCACAGTGAAGCCCTTACGGGCATCAATACTTTTGTTGGTTTCACTGGTGCAATGAGCAATGGACCTGACTGAATTCAGGAGTTAACAAAGTCAGAGAAGACTCAGTCTGGAGACTCAGTGAAAAACAGGAGCTTGGTTCACCACAACTTGCTACCTCACGTAATCACTTTCATTTCTAAAGGGCATTGTGTAAGTAGGAACATATAACAGTGGAATATAATGATCTGGAAATGTTTTGCACACACATTATGTAAATGGCAGACAGAGGAGAACATGGTTCCCTCATGGCCAAAGTTTGGTTTTGGGGCCAGAGGATCTCTCCAACTGCTTTAGCAAGCAGTTTGGACCACTAGAAGTGGATCTACAGACCTCAGGAGTTGGTGCAGAGATCCTGCCATCTCAGTAAAAATGTTTCTGAGTATTTCACTTTGTAATAGTTCTAGTCAAGTCCTATGAACTGAATGCCTATCTGCAGCTTGAATGCAGGTGATCTCAGCCACCGCTTCCAGTTTAGTTTCAACCCAAAATACTCTAGTTCGTGAATGCTGAAACAACTACCTGATACAAATCAAAGCACAGCAAATGTGGAAGGTCTGATCTTACGGTTAAGCAGACTTGTTGGAGGGTCATAAGCAGCAGAAACACAACTTACTAATTCCAATAATGCACTTATAGTGGCTAATGCCTAACGCAAAAAGGGCTCCTTTGGTGATATTAATTGTATACTAAATACATACTAAATGTATGTATGCCCATTCCTCTAAATCTGACTGTGCTCTGCGTGATTCAGCACCCAAGAATGGCTCAATTTTCCTTGCACTTTCTGGTTCCTGTACTAATCATTTCAGCCCTCGGCATAATTAGATTCCCTGTTCAGAATTACTGCTTCAGTTAGAGACTGCTCAAAGCAGCAATGATCCACCAATGCTCTTTAGGAAAATTTATTTTGGTGTAAGATTTGTTCTGCACTAGCCAGAGATACTTCTAGCATGGGTAACCACACTGCAGCATGAGGAGGACAGGTTCTGTTCAATAGCATATATCCAGATTATCATACAAACATGTCATTTGCTGTTGTTCTGTTAATCACTACACATCAGCAGCAGTTGTTAGACTTGTGTTCATCATCCCAGATGAAATCTGGTAACACTCAAAGTTCTAGCTTTCACTTTTTCCTTACAACTTGATAAATGTCACAACTCTATGTGAAACTCTCCCCTCCCACATTTTTTCTTTTTTTTTTTAGACATTGCTCTGTTCCATACATAGGATGATTTCTATAAGAATATAAAGGTGCAGCTCAAACAAAAATTGCTTAGGAAGTTCGGAGCATCTGAAATCAGAAGATGAGAAAAGAAACCATTCTGCAGACTTAATTAAGGCTTTTGCTAGCAGCGAAAACTATAATGCAACATGACAGTTATTTGAGTGATTTTTCTTAAGATGACTATAGCTTTTCATTATCTAATTTGACATTAAGGTTGGTGCTGTGTGTCTAGCCTGCAAAACAAAAATAAAAGTTAATACAACACATGCTAGAAATAGAATACAAGTTCAGAGGGAGTGCTCTGGGGGCTAGGCCTTTCTCATGCTGCAGGGAGAAATACACTACCATAACCATGTCCTAATTTTTTCACTGTAGTTTAGAAAAGGCCTTATGGCTAATATGTCACATCTAATATAATTTGCTATTTCTGCCTTGCATTTTATTGAACCTTACTTTTCATATTATAACTGCTCTGCTAGAAGGGCTATAGATAAAGTTGTGTCAGCATTTAGTTATTAACACTGGGGTTTTAGTGTTTTTCAAGTCAGATATTAAAACAATTCTCATCCCTGGCTTTAGACTGTGTGAATCATTTGGAAAAATTCTTTAAAAAACTGTCTGGCCTGCTTTTTATCTGAAGATTCATTTTTGCTGTTGAAACATAGCAGGATTTCTACTGAGTGCTGAAGCTAAAACTGCAGTCCAGGCAATTTCTCCTGGTGATGTAATCTTCTTCCTGCACAATCTCTTCTTCCCAGTTGCCCTCCAAAATATGCCAGAAGACTAATGAATGGCAAAGTCTGATCTTTGCAGGTGCTGAGAGCTTCTACCTTGCACAAATTGAGGACCTAGTGGACCACTCAAAAACCAGCATGTGCCTTCCTTGGACAGGGTGCTGGCCACACAACTGGCAGCACAGTCCAGACAATTCAGTCTTGAAATCAGAGATTAAATGCAATGGTGTCTTTGTGTTAATGTTTTTAAATAAAACTACACTAACCCTTGAAGTCTTGACAAAAAAAAAAAAAAACACAAACCCTGAAAATTAGAAAAAAAAAAAAAAAAAAAAAAAGAAAAAGCAAACTGTTTAACTCAAGCATGTGTTTTGACCGCATAGGAATAATGACCAAATCTCCTGGGAGCTTTACTTAGAAGGCAGCAGAAAATAAATAAATAAACACAGTAATTCTCTCTTGAATTATTGAACAATTGAATCGGTTAATACCCTCCATGCCAGCTGCACAAAGAAAATAAATAAGGAAGAACGTTTAATGAAAAATCTCCTGTCCCAGCTATGTGCCCTTCTCCTGAGCAACATAGACACTGAACTGGAATATTGATTGATAGGTAATTAAGAAAACATATCTAATTTATCTGATAATTAAAGATCTAAGTATTTCTTTCAAGTGGATTAAAAGGAATTCAAATCTAAGTATTTCATTTGTGAAACTGTATTGCTTAAGTAATTCTGTATTAATTACTTGCAAATGAGGTATTTTTGTTTCATATGTCTTAAACCTCAATAAATACCCTTAATGAATTAACTGATAATGAGTGTCTGTTTAAGGCAAATCAAATACTAATTTGAAGTAGCTTAATAGGTTCTTACTGCTGATATCATCATTACCTAATGCAAGCATCAGCAAAATAAAATGTTTTCCTTTTTTTTTTTTCCCTACTTTCTTTTGCTCCTTTCTATCAATGCAACAATGTGTAAAGAAAAGGATTTCCTTAGTCCATGTCTTCAGTATGAAATTTTACAGGACAATCGCAGAAGGTCTTTGTGTAATCAATAGCAATGAAAATAAATTATGCTATTGATGAACAAACTAAAGAACAATACCACGTTTCTATGATTAAAGTTTGGAAAAGAGGCACAAAATGATAGAGCATCTGAAGCTGGAAGGCACCTCTGGAATCATCTCATCTGACATCCTGCTAAAAGCAAGGTCAGCTTAGCTCTAGTTGCTCAAGGCTTTATCTACTCAAGATTTGAAAATCTCCAAAGACAAAAGGTCTTCAAGTTCCCATGGAGCATTGCAAGAACATCATCTTCACCATCTTTCTCCATGTATGCTCTCTGTCTTTCTTTGGTGGCTTTCGTTAGCCATCCTCCACCTTCTGAAGCAGACCCAGAGCTCTGGTATTCAGTGTCCAGATTATTCAGATACTCCTTTCACCAACACCTCTGCTTATCCCTTCCAGCTCACATTTCCCTCATCATAGTCCTCCGTATTCCCCCTCTAGATTTCACTATTTGTCTCTTGCTTTCTGTATCACTAATAAGTAGATAATAACTGAAGTTTTCTTAACTAGAAGTAATGGTTTTCTGACACCTTTCATACCATTTAGATCAAGGTCGGAATACCTGTGCTTTAACTTTCTAATGCCTCATCCAGATTTTCATTAGACTTCTCCTCTGGTGTTAAACTACCACATATTTATATTAATCTTTTTTATTCTCAAAGTTACATTATAATTTGCAATTAGATTTTGACTTAAAATTCCTGCAATGCTGGGGGGGGGGGAGGGGAACAAACAAAAAAAACCCAAGTAACTTTCTAGCCAAAACAATCAGTATCTGAATAATGTCAAAAAAAAGTAAATATTTTGATGCAACAAAGAGATGTTGGCTTTAATGAAGGTAAAAATCAGATGTCTCATGCTCCAATTCATGACCATAATCCACTTCCCATTGGCCAAATGGCTACTCTAAGGCAGTCATTTAGTCAACCTTGATAGTTAGTAGAAAGGTATAATCACCTCAGAGAGAGATTCTGCCATCTTACCATGATGCCTATCTCAAGATAGAATGAACTGCCTACTGCATATGCTTCTCTCTCCCTGTCTCCAGACATGGGAATCTCTATCATCTTTAATACCCTACTGTCGGCATCTGTACTTTGAGTTTTGTAGCCATTGACTTCCAAAGAGTTTCAAAGGATATTTCTGACAGGAAATATCTTATATCATCAAGTCTCTAGAATCGTGTTGTTGGCTATTGTTCCTAGACACAGCAAATGCAATCTGTGAAACAGGCTTGGCAGAGCAAATATGTGTGAATGAAGACTGAAAATTCATTATGTGCAGTTAGTGAAACATAAAGGATACAGAAGCAAGGCCAAGACAAGAGGGGAAGGAAGGGTGAAAACGCTGAAGGACAAAAAGAAATATGGCTGATGCAGAGAAAAAGCACGGTCTGAAGAAAGAAGGACATGACAGAAAAAAAGTCTGAGCTGTGTAGAGTTGCTTTAGATACAGAGGATAAAACAAAACTAATACATCAATGGATGACATGACAACTGTGCATGGAGAGAAGGATGGGCAGTCAGAACAATTAAATAATTAAGCTGAATATGTCTATCAATTATTGCTAATTATCAGTATGTCACTCTTAAGGACATCACTATAATTAAACACAAAGATATGATAAAATGTTTAGCATAAAGGGAAAGAGATGAGACAAAACAGTTTATAACTGATCCCATAAATATAATTTCATAGTATCTCAGTCTGTGTCCACCAACAGACTCAGCCTGAACGGGCATTCAGAACAGACAATCTCTGAGTGCACTCAGCCAGGCAAGATGCACTGGTTGGAAGTAAAAATGGGATCACCTGCCCAGGACCATTAGCCAGTATGATGTGCCTCCACATTCTTTCCACAAGAAAGTGAATATAAATATAAATCTGCTGACAATAGCCTGCTTCTCTTACTCAACTTTCATAAATTCCTCTATATGCAGTATACAGACTTTTAGGGATGTGTGACTCAAAGTTACTGATTAAAGAGAATACCTTTATAAGGTGGTTCACGGGCACCCAATGAATCACAGAATCACAGAATCAAAGAATCCTAGGGGTTGGAAGGGACCTCGAAAGATCATCTAGTCCAACCCCCCTGCCAGAGCAG
>VZRW01007870.1:0-37020 GCA_013398125.1 Aegotheles bennettii | reverse complement strand
TTCTTGAACTGTGGGGCCCAGAACTGGACACAATACTCCAGATGTGGCCTCACCAAGGCAGAATAGAGGGGGAGGAGAACCTCTCTTGACCTACTAACCACCCCCTTTCTAATGCACCCCAGGATGCCATTGGCCTTCTTGGCCACAAGGGCACATTGCTGGCTCATGGTCATCCTCCTGTCCACCAGGACCCCCAGGTCCCTTTCTCCTACACTGCTCTCCAGCAGGTCAGCCCCCAGCCTGTACTGGTGCATGGTGTTGTTCTTCCCCAGATGCAAAACTCTGCACTTGCCCTTGTTGAATTTCATTAAGTTTCTCCCCGCCCAACTCTCCAGCCTATCAAGGTCTCGCTGAATGGCAGCACAACCCTCTGGTGTGTCAGCCACTCCTCCCAGTTTAGTGTCATCAGCAAACTTGCTGAGGATACATTCTGTACCCTCATCCAGGTCGAAGAGCAATATCTAACTGCATGGCGCAAGAGAAAGAGGACAAGTCAGACTATAGATTAATTTTGGAGTCTTTCTGTTCCCCAAGATTCAGTCCAGTGCGATCAACAAGGGAAGGACACCTCCCCACTGTCATGGGGCTCACACTCTGAAGGACATGAGTGTACTCTGCATCCTTATACAACTCACTGAAGGCTGAGTTTCACCGAAAGAACAGGGTGAAAGGGAGAGTATCCAGTTTCTCCCTCATTTAATAAAATCAGTTTAATGTACATGGTCTCTCCATTAAGTGTTTACTATCTGTGACCTTCTCTTGGAGGAGAATATTAATTTCCAGAAACCTGTCAAGCTAAAAATGTGATACTTTTAAAGGGGAGATTTTAACTGCACTTTTGATAAGAACATACATAAGAACTCCTTTGAGATTATCTTCCTATGATTTCATGGATGCCTTGAGCATTTTATTTTAAATGTTAGACATTCCTTAGACAGAACTATGAGGTCTGGCTTTTAGCAAGACAATCAAGGTTTTATGCTTTTAATCACCATCTGTTGTTCAATAAATGTCAAATTGTTCCTAATGCTATCTTCTAGAATACAGGATTTTAATTTGATTTTGTATTCTGTGTTCATTACTAGCAATTGAAGGCTTGTCGTATAAGATTTTAATTTCTTATGCTGTCTTGATTCTAGTTGGAAATAGATACACATATGCATTCATACACAGACACACACACACAGAAGTTGTAGAGGAATACCAAAAGCCTATGAAATTGTTTTTGCAGCGGTCACGGTCACTGTAGTACTCACAAAGAATACAAAATGAAAAAGATAACAAATCTTAGGAAAACTGTTGAGAAACGTCAAGATTGTCAGACTGCATCTTTCTATCAGAAAGATCAAAAGATGTTTTAACTGAAAATATTCTGTATATTGCAGTAAGATTCAGGGTTTGAACGGGACTCTGAGTCACTGAAAGAAAAATAAATCGGCTGTTGACTCAGAAGGTGTCTTGGATGTCACAGTGAAGAGCCAGTGTACCCTGAAACAGTGTGTAAATCCAGACTGGTTGAACTGAGAAATTATATGAGAAGGTTTTCTTCTAATCACAGCAGAGAAAGCAGATGTGAAAATGAACTACCTTTGACAAGCTTCTGCAAATGCTAGCAAGGAAACAGAGATTCTATCCTGCTCTCTCCACAGCAATTAGTTAAGTAACACATTGCTTTCCTAAAGTTTTACAAATACTTCAGGACTCTTTCTGAAGAATTTTCTTTGCAGTCATCAAGGAGAAATTAAATACCTTTCAACTGTCAATGTGCTGTTAACAACGTGACACACTTGATTGTTAGGTCAATTCTGAAATATTCTCCAAAGCCTTGGGAAATCATATGTAAAGGTAATTGGGACAGATTTAAGATTCAAGGTTAGAAATATAGAAAAGCAAGGTCGATCATGGTAAAAAGCATCTTAACTAGTTAGGCAGCCACTGTTTAGACCCTTGAGAAGCATAAACTGATGAAAAAACAAAGCAAGATGCCTAGTGAACATAGATAGCAAGACGGTAAGTGGCCACAAGCAAAATTCAGGAATGAAGCAAGAGATCAGTTATCAAGTCTCATTCCAGAATTTAAAGTCATAGCTGTAAACCAGAATAGTAAAAATTGCTGGGCTACCAGATAGGAAATGGACTCACAAACAGGACATGAACAGGACCTCTGGCATCCTAAGAGGCTGTTCAGACTACTCCCAGAACCATAACAAGATCAACCAAGTTTGTGATATTCTTTACAGATATTTCTCCAGTCTTAGAAACCTTCAAGACATGTTAACATCCCCAATCTATTCCATGCTTGACTGTCCTTCCAGTTAGAAAACTTTTCTGAAGAAAAAGAAAGGAAGAAACACTGATAGAATTGGAGCTTTTTCAGCTACTTTCGCAGTTTAGACATGTTGACCAGGTGGGCCACGGAAAGTAACAATTGTGCCTGGTGAAGTGGAAGGAAGCACCCAGCATAGAGCTAAGAAAATAATAGCAGAGAAGTTTCTCAGAGATAGTCAAAACACCCCAGTGATTTGTTCCTTGGCAAACATACAACAGGTCATCAGATGAAATGAAAAGGCAGATGATATGCCACAAAATATAGCTGGGTGACAATAGCCTTTGCATAGGTCAATAGCATCACTAAGGTGATAAGTATATTACCCACACAGAGAACCATAGAAACAGACAGCACCACCAGACAAGACTTCATTCTTTTCCCTGCCTTTTTAGCTAAGCCATAAACTAGACCAGGCTTCTTTTGGACTGCTGCAAAAGCCTGACCCAAGGATCCTGTTGGTACATTCAAGATGTCCATGCTGCGTCCCCTCTCTACAGCCACAAGCTGTTGGTGGTTCCAGTTAAGGTCAGTTGGTGGGCAGAAGCCAAGCTCTACAACATTATAGTACTGGTGCTATTTGACATGTACAGCTGCAAACTGGAGCAGTGGCTAAGGTTTTGTTGAAAATTTGGCCCCAAATTCCAACCCAGTAACTATTTTACACTAAATTTTAAGGAATCTTCCTGAGGTAGTTAAACACAGTGATGGTTTGTGAAATGAGAGGTGATAAGGGCTTAGATGGGAAATAACTGGGGTTAGGGCAAAGGGGAAGTACCACTATTATTGATATTGTACAGGAAGAAACAGATTTTAACATGACTTGTATATTGGGATTTGGAGAAAGGATTCGGGTAAGGAAAAAAAGATTTTACGATGCCCAGTGGCAGAGGAAAGTAAGAGAGCTTCAGGGGTGAGTACTAAGAGCTTCTTTTTGTCTGCATTAAGCTTATGCTGACAGTTTCAGAAGTGTAATTGCTTCTAAAATAGTCAAATTATGCATTATGAATATGTTATCACATGCATTTAGCCCCATTTTTCTGCTGACAAATAATTCACAAAACAATCCTCATTTCTGCAAATGTATCCATTTGAAGCTCAAAATTGGTCTAAAGTCTGATCTTTACAGCACTGAGAGAAACACCTCAGCTAGTTCAGCTACATTAGTAGGTCAGATAGATCTTCCATTAGACAGTCTTTCTCTCTCATACACATACACACACAGTCAGTACATACTATCCAGTGTCTACATTATGGCAGCCTCCTGAACGTTTCTCAGCTTACAAGAGCAATTGCCATGGAAATGTTGTGACAATCCCCTTGAGGCAAATGAGTGGTCTACACAACAGCATTTCTGAGCTCAAGAGGTCCCTTTTCAAGGCTATGTTGAATTGAGTAAGTCACACCATTACTGAGGCAGTCTCAAGACTGGCAGTGCAAAACTATACAGTGATTTGCCAGTCTTAATCGCTTTTCAGCTCTATGCAGCAGCCCTCTGGAAGTCCTGAGACATGCTTTCCCAACACTTGCGCAGTATAACTGAGGCATCCATTGTTAAGGGGCTGTTTTCAATTTTTCTTAGCAGTCCCTTTTGTATCAGGGTCAGCTTTTTAAGGAGGGCTAACACTCCTTCAGTGTCAAAAGGACCTCAGTTCCCAAGAAAAAAGATCCCACAAAGCAAAAAGTATCAAAGAGATTATTTAAATAAAGTAATATTTTATTATCACAGCTCAGATGATTATTTCTGTCCTCATTCCTCAGCACAGCTAACCTTCTCTCCCATTTCATATAGCTTTCAGGTATGAATCTTTTAGGAGTTTAGGATTCACCTTATACTTTCCATTCTGTAACTCTTCACATCTTTTCTCCTCCCAGAGTTTCTCACTTTCCTATCATTTGTGTGATACATAGGTATTAAAACTTAGTGCATATTGTGACCTGTCGTGTACCATCATCCTCCCACTGCACCAGAACTGATATAGCCTATCCCAGTTCAGAATACTGTCCTATATGGGTGTGATTTATACAGGAGACACTTAAGCTTTCAGCTACTGATTCTAACCAACACTCCTAGCAGATCAAAGTTCAGGAGCATTTGAATCAAGGAAGGGGAACTTTCTGGTTATATAGACTCAGCTACAAGCTCTAAGTTCGTGTTCGCTCCCACTCCTATCCACTTGCCAGAATGGAGGTAGTCCATGTCTAGGGTCTGGTTCAATGCCATTAACTGTTTATCAGAAGTGTGAGAATGACAGTCTGGGAATTTAGGAGATTTGCCCAGGGACTGAAATGACATAACATAAGTAGAACCTAACCACGACTTTAGATCATAGGATGTGCCAGTGTTGAGTTTGAGGGAACTTGCTCATAGGAATGATCCACATTCATTCTGCCCTGACATGTTTGCTGATGTGACCAACAGTGCAGAGCACTATGGTGGCAACACTGATGTAGGGATAACTGTTCCTCTAACAGCCAAGTTAAAAAAGAATTCATTTCCCACAAGTTGCCAAATGGCCATTTCCACAGTCAAAGCCCATGGCATGTACATGGAGGCCTTCATATTCTAAATGCACTTACAAACAAACACCCTGCTCATCCCTGTTAGGAGATTATAGATACCATCCCTGTTTTAAAGAGAGGAATAATAATGACAACGAATGTGAATAACCTGCCAGCAGGGAATTCTCATAATTTGGTCTCAGGACCTGCACCCTGTATTGCCGCCAAACCATTGCCAAGTGGCAATGACTTTCAAAGTCATGGCCCAAGCAAGAGTTGTTGTTCTCTTCCCACTCAGCAGAGCTACACTCACCCCTCCAGTGTCTACAAAGCCCATACTTGCCCCTCTGAGGTGGGCAGACCTGGAACAGTCATGACATGCTTCATGATCCACGTGTTCTCCACCCACACTCATGGAAGTGGTCTCAGCTCAGCATGTCCACCCTGTGTTTAGCCAGCACAAACTGCAACCATCATCTGTTGCTCCAAGCTGTCATATGCCCAGTCCCACTGTAGACAGACTCATGGGGAAAGTATAGTTCATCTTGAAGCCATGAGCCTGTTCAGAAATCCCTCCCCAGGGAAATGTGCAGCTCCACTTTCTGACTATAAACAATGTGCATGAAAGGGGAAGTAGAAACCAGTTTGGACTTCTGTGACCAGGCTTGGACCTGCACTTTTCTGATGGTTCAAATTTGCCTTCCCTGCCCAAATCCAATATTGTTCTTCTTGAGAGACTCATTGCTACTATTATAATTCACACTGGCAAATAAATGTACACATCTCATTGATAACTAGAAAGACTGCAATGAAATTGCTTCCTCATGTCTTTCTGTCGTCTGTCTTAGCTCTGCACATGTAATTTTCCACTCTATTGTACTTGCTCTGAACTCTGCTTTGAAGAGCTTTTCCATTTACTGAAATACTAAACAGTCACAACAATTTATTTGCACTTCTATTGTGCCTGTCTCCCCTCGGAGAAAATCAACACAAATTACAAACATCAGTGATTTTAGCCTCCATTCACTCCAGCGATATAATCCCCAGCCTACAGATGAGGGAACTAAAGCGTGACTTGTCCGAAGTCATATAGGAAAATCACTCCAGAAATCAGAGGTGTCTTAAAGATGCCAGAGGCCATGGGTACTGTGAGCATGCACAGCAGAGACATTCTCTGTGTACGCAGTGAGATTGGTTCCCTGAGTAGGACGTAGGGATTTGCTCCATCTGAGTTCCAGACTTCCAGAGCCACTGCCCAGAAAGTCTGATCTATTTGCCTGCAGGACTGCTTTTGAAGGAAAGGCCCAGAACCTGAGCCTTATGGTGTCATAATTTAAGATGGCACTGCCAAAAATTAGAACATGATTCCTGCACAGGTTCCTGCCAGCAGAAGTTTTACACCACAGTTAAGACAGCGGTGTACACTTCAACAGAAAATATTTATTTCAGTTTTTTTTCTTTCTATAGTTGTCTATATTCTTTCTTACTCCTAACTCTCACCAGTTGGTTGGAAACAACATTGTTAGGCTATTAGAACAGAATCCATCTTGCTAATTTTGACTCCTAATTAAAGCTTTCAATATTAAACTTACAATGAAGTTGTCCTCCTAAGTCGTTTCAGTCCCCCACAGCAAATATGGAAAAGTGAAGACTTCGATAGGGAGACTCTGTGTCCAACTCAAGTGACCAAATATAGATGGACTACATTACTTTTTAGAGTTTTTTTAGAAATACTTATCATTCCCAAACATCTACACACAGGGCACCCATATAAAAACTTATGTAATTACTAGAAAATTATTATTTAACAAGTAGCTTTAAATTTAAGCTAAACACATAAAGTAGGATTAGACCTTATATTTATCTTGTATGCCAAGTTCAGTTTCTTTTTGTTTTCAATTCAAGCAAAAACATAGTCCAAAATTATTTCTTTAGAAGTCAGAATTAGTTTCCATTCATAGCCTATTCAGTAAAAACCATTATATAGCCAACATTTTTAATATAAATATTGTGGGAGATGAATTTTTAGTCATTCTTTTACAATGCTGAGAGTCACAGAGAATGAATTGTCATCTTCTTACAATTGAATTCACACTGTGCTAGTTTTAAAAGTTGTCTGCTCACACATCAGACATAAGAGTTATCCTGAAAATATAGGTGAATAATAGATTTGATAAAAGATGTTGTTTTCACATGATAGAAACTATGTAAATTTGATTTGCATTTATTTGACTTTTCATTTCAAAAAACAGGAACGAAACTTTAAAAATGGCACAATGCTTCAAGATTTTCAAAAGATATGTTTTGCATTTTTTATTTTGAAATGGTTTTTCATATCAAAATTGACCTCATTTAAAAATAAGGAGATTCAACTGTATATGGACCATGAGGTTTTAGTTGACTACACATTTTAGTTATGCCAATATGGAGCAAAACATATTGTTTTGTGGTCCCTGCATCTCCTCCAAAAAAGAAGAGATGTTCCAGCTTGATGTGAGGTGAGATAGGTTTTTTTCTTACATCTTTTTGTCTCAGCCCTTAAATGCTAAACACTGTTACTTGTTATTTTCATACTAGATACAAGACCCTTGGGTCGCATTTATCTCATCCAGCTTAATTGCCCCCAAATGCAACAGTGGAATTTGTATACTTACATGTAGATGTCCAGGATGCAGTTGTCTACATGTGAGGTGGGCTTCTTCCACAAGAGGCAAAGCGAATACAGCCAACAGAGTCGAGAAAGGTACTGAGCACAACCTAGAGTAAACACATACATCTGATCAGATAAAGAATTTTTAGTTTCATTGACCATGATGACTGAAGGCACACATTCAGGGATTTAATTACAACACACTGCAAGCACCTAGGGCCATTTCAGATACCCTAGAAGAGGTATCAATGGCACAAGGGCTAAGGGAAATGTGCCTCACTAGACCAGATAGACACAAGGCAGTATACCCTGAGGCACTTCAAATGGCCCTAAAAATATCAGGATGGGTCATAGAATTAAATCCCACATTTTTAATTTGACCCACTTAACAAGTAACAATACTCCAGCCTACCTATTTTTACTATTTCATGCTTTTCTGTAAGGAGAAGATGGATATTGCCTATGGATAGTGCCTATACGACTAGCTTAGAGTAAATATGTCTTTTAGATTGATAAAGATTCATAAAATAAATTTCATTTCATCCGATTCATGTGGCTTTTCAATATAATAAGTATGAACTTCCAATATCCACAGCAAACTCACCACACTGAGAGGACCATGAATGAAACACAGCCAGTCACAGGAAGTACTTCCTCAGCTGTTCACTAACATTTTGCAAAAAGGAAAAGTGGGTTCAGTTTTATAATTAAAGCATTTACGCCATATCATTTACTCTGTTAAAATAAAACTACTCGTTATAGTATCATAGACAGCATTTAGTTTCACTTGTGGAAGCCCAGGCAGTGTTCTAACTGGTACTTGGGGGATTCATATTGCCAGCTTTAGGCATCCCAATGAAGTGCCTAATTATGAGGCCAATTTCCCTGGGTTCCCTGCATAATTCACAGAGAAAGAACACAAGGAACCAATTTCCCTACATGCTACCTAAATCTCAAACAGCAACCCATTCTGCAGACTTTAGAGCCATCCCAGCCCCAAAGATTCTTAAAGTCATTAATAAATTAGGTTTTGATTGCTCTCATATGGGTATTTATGACCATGCAAGATACCCTGGGGTACCATGGCTATCATAGACCCTTCTGGAATGGCTGTGGGGGTCAGGCACAACACCTCAGGCAGCTCTAGACTTAAACTACATTAAGGTCTAAGTGGCTTCCTAACTCACCTCAAATTTCCCAGAAGTTTATCTTTAATTATCCATGCACACTGAAAAGGACTTCTGTCTTGAGACTAAGCATTTATTGACTGCCTAAAGAGCTCTATTACAGTGCAGGATTGGACAGACAGGTGACGTTCAGGAGACTAAGTCTCTTGAGAAAGCTTGGTTTATTCTGGTCTGGCAGAAATTCCACAGGAAGCCAAACGAGCCTCTTGCTGAAAAAGCTTTTTGGTGGCAGCCGAAAAATGTAAGGTAATGATTTAACGGTAATATTTGAAATTCACTTCACTTCACTGTGTTTGGACTTGCTGCCCCCGCAGTTGCCTCCCCCTTGTCTTGACTGAACAATCCCCCTGATGTGACTATGGAGGTCCTTGAGATGTGCACCATATCTGGGACAAAATAGTGCTATTATCATACAAATGATGCTGAAGAGCTGCCTCTCTTGTGCAGGCTACACTAAAAAATGAATGAAAAAAAAGATTAGATTCTGTGAGATCCTTCCTTGCAGGAACAATGTATTGTAAAGCAGATTTGCTTCATTTCCTTCAAAATCCCTCAGATAATGCAGGACAACGCTTTTCAATGGTTCCCACTATAAGCACTGCGTGTCTAAGTAAATGGGAACATGGCACACTTCAGAAATCATTGTAAAGAATTACTGTTTATCTGGATAAGGAAGGGTAGTCTTGAGACCTGATTATGCCTACTGATCCGAATGCATTCAAAAGTTGTTCTCATTTTCACATTCCTCAAGTAGCAAAACTTGACATCTGTGCAAAAACTGTCCCGCTGAACAAAAAATATGGCTGCTTGTGCCACTGAAAGGGCTAGAGTTTGTTGCTAATGAAACTTTCACCACATTTTTATCTGTCCTTCAGAGGAGTTTGCGGTTATTGTTTTTTTAAAGTTCCCACAGGAAATCTCAGTGGTTTTATCTGCACTTTGAGGGTCATGTAAAAGGTTGGGGCGTGTTCGAACGCTGAAAAAATTATTCAGAATGCAGATTTGTAAATGAGAGCAATTATTTACTCAGAACAATTGAGCCCAGGCATAAAAGCCAGGAAGCACATATACAAGTGAGAGGGCTAGATGCCAGATCTACATGCTCACTGCCTATCTGGGTTTCTGAGCAGCCGTATCTCTCAGTCAGTGACACTAACGAGGGATGTGGATTTTCAGCATCTCACAGGCTCTGACCACTGAAGGGCTGCTTGCATACACCATCCTGGGGGTTGCATGCTTGCCGTAGTTCATGGAAATATGGGAGTGGGGCTATATCACCTTGCACCTGGACCTCTGTCCTAGCCTTAAATATATGGCACTGCTTCTAACTGCTGTTATTTTTTATCTTTTTAACACTAGAACTGCCACAGTCACATTTATCCTGTATAACTTGACAGTATCCTGGCAACAATTTTTGTTAAAGGATGACAAACTAAATTTTCCTAAACAGTCGTTCCATCCTGTAAAACCTCACACACACGAACAGAATACAGCTGATATCTCCCTGAGAGATTTGTATTTGTTTCATGTAGAGCAGTGCTGAAGTCACTTGTTTGGTCATTTGTGTAATAAAATCAGTCATCGACTTTAGCAGGTAGAAGACTACAAACAGGGCTGATTTCATTATGCACAAAAAGCAGGTATTGAAACAATGGAGCATTCAGCTCTGCCTCCTAAAGGTTCCCCATCACACAAAGCAGAGTAATATCAATGTTAAGAATGGAGGGGTATATTTTCAGAGTGCTTTGCTCAACAGATTATTCTCCTGACTGATTAAAGTTGATGGGAGTCATGCAGCTGAAACCCCATGGATTGCACATGGTTTGATGACACAGTGCAGCTGCAAACGAAGACAGGATTGTGAAGAGTCAGGTACAAAATGGCAATTTTTGCTCTATTTAACCATCATCTCTTTTCCAGCCCTCAGCACATTAACCACTTTTCTGCTGATCATGTCCGCAATGTCTAAAATTTAGCAGTGCTCTTTGGAGCACCCTATTTCAGCAGCAAAACTGAGACCTTGTCAGTACAGCCACTAGTATCTATGGTAACACCTACCTCATGTTTTGTTCCCAAAAGTTGAAGGTTTTTTTACAATGTGGACTAATGCAGGATGGTTTTCACAGTGTTGTAGACTACTAATAATTAATTTCTCATGAAGATAAATGAAGGATTAACTCCTGGGAATGGTCCACAGGTGCTACCAGTAAACCCTGTTCAGTGCATTGTTCTATTAACAGCTTTTTTCACTATATGAAATAAACTTGTGTGATTTATGAGTACAAAATAATTCTTGGCCAAAAGTACATTGTGAACACATTTTACAAGCTGCAAACACACACTGTTTATTTAAAGGAAAATGTGATAAATCTTAATAAAGTATTTAAGTGCCAGGAAGTTTTGGTTAGCCATTATTTCTCTTGAAGACCGAGTCTAGAAACCTTGTGGCCTGTCCTCATTTGTTCATTCCCAAATCCTTTCAAAGCTAAGCCATTCAAAACACTTCTTTCTGTTTTGGTAACATCCTTTAATTTATAGCTTTCACTTTTATCCCGTTAATATCATCTTCGGACTGCCTTGGACACAACACTTAGGACATCCTGTCTAAAACCCCACCATAGGCTGGCAGTGGAAAAACTTCTAGCTCATGTTTTCCAGATATATTTCATATGGAACTCTGTTTCTCAAGCTGTGAAAAAGTGTATCCATCACCTATCAATGGAGTGATAGAAATCCTCGTGCTCACAGCTGAAGCTATGCACTATGAGAAGATCTGCATTACTAAATAATGGAGGATGATGAACCATGCTGGACTGCTGATCATCCACATGGTGTTTCCTCACTCCCTGGTTCTGCTCTGAACCTCTCTAACTAGATTTCATCAACACTTACCTATAAAAGGTCTGGGAATTCTCATCAGTATGGATGAGTGTCAGTCTGTGCCACTTGGACTCAGACCTATTTCTCTTGCAGTCCAGACAGTGTCAGCTATTTTTCTGAGGATTGCAAAGATGTGTTTTTGTGATCTGCTTATGAATCCACAATTCCATTCCAGGAGGTGAGTAGCTGCACTTAAAAAAGCCATTGATTTATGAATCTAACTATATTAAAATGCTTTTTGGAAATCTGCTTGGCAACAGAAATAAGTTCCTTGCTCATATTTCTCCATATGGAAACATGAAGAGTTAACACCAGATAAAACTAAAAATCAACAGGTCATTCTTGCTTCTTGATGTTCTTATGCTGTGACCATCATCCCAGATTCTGGACATTGGTCCAGAAGATCAGAATAAGAAAAATAACTGCCATTCTCCTTGAGCCTGATTCAGTGCCTGCAGATGCGCCCCTGAATCTCTCTGGACCACTTCTCTTACTGGCAATACAAAGGGAAAAGCAGAAATTAGTCTGAGAGAGGGAAAAGAAAAAATACTTCCCTTCTCCCACAGAGAACAGACACACAGTTAAAGCCCCCAGGCCCTCAATAAGAAGACATCAAAGAATCACTTCCAAAATATAATCCGGTTCCCAAAGATTTGCACTAAGAAATCCCTGCAGGAGCTAGCAATGCCAGAAGCAGTAGCAATCCCCATCCTTGTTCCTGTCCTGCATGGCAGGGCTTAGCATGAAGCTGCACAGACTGCACTGCAAAGTTTTTAAGGGAGTCAGGTTGCTCAGAGGGAAAAGACCCTGGTAGTCAGCATAGAGATTAAAGCCCAGATGTAAGCCCTTCATTTGACCTACAGAAACCTCACTGTTTCCCATTCTGCAAAGCTGCAGATTCCTCAAGAGGAGGGAAGCTAGAAAAAGAATGCTTTGCAGATAAAGAGATCTTTCACAACTTTCAGCTGACTTTTTCTCCTTCCCCATTTATAAAGGCATGGAATTTAGCATGCATATGAGGAGTATCATTATATTTTCCTCTTCTTCACATTGAGGTTTCCATGCTAAATTGCTATTAGAGAAAGTCTGTGTGGCCCACAGACAGAAGACACTATAGGAAGAGCTAACCATTATTATTCCCATTTAAAAAACCAAAGGAATCTCTTCCCTCTTTAAAATAGGGGAGATGCAGAAAATGTTAAATCAAGCTGCATTTGATCACTCCAAACTTTCTTGAGTTCCAAAGACCCAGCATCTTTAACATCACTGTTTCTTGGGGGTATTTTTCATCACAATAAAACGATTCAGCAGAGAATGTTTCCATTCAAAATGCTTCAAATTGCTTTCCTGTCAAATGTATAAAATGTCCTACATTATGCATAAGAAGGATTTTTACCTCAGCTTTGCTAACATAAACAGTACTTCCAGCATAAGCAACTAATAGAACAGGTTAATGCTCTGGGGTCTGTTCATAATACAGATGGTAATGATTTGTGCAGCAGTATGTGCTTCCCACATAAATATCGAGAACCTGAATTATTTTATGCCAGTCTTTCAAACACTTCCATCACACAGGTAAGGGCAGAAATCCTCCATTGCCTCAGTCTTTCCAGAGTCATTTTTGCCCCACCCTGGTTACAGATCAGAAGTCATTAACTGAGTCACACAGATGCATGTAAAATAAACCAAGAACCCAGTAGGTAAAGAAAGCTATAGTTCACTAGGTAAAGGCACAAAAAGCATGCCCAGCAATGAGGAAAGTGCGTGTCCATGTACCCACACCACATGGAACAGAGGGGTTTGTCAGGTGTTTATAAACAAGGTAAGTCATTTCTGTGGCACAGTGGTTGTGCTCTGCAAACAAGTTAGTCACATTAATATAGCCTGCTAGCCAAGTGCTCATGTTAACATCGTGCTGAAACAGCTATCCTGTTTTTTAGTTTAAAGAAGCTGTCTATACTGCCAAAAGAAAGATGGCAAAGAGATTTCTGTCCTTGGTCCAAGAGTCACTGGCAGCTTTACATCATCTCGGCTTAGGGCCAACACTCAAGTGTCACTATAAGGAGTCGCACCGCAGGGCACAGACATATCCTTGGTTCCCCAAGCGAGCCGGTGGGAGACCTGAGCTTCTAAGAGGAGGATGCAGAACAACCAACACTGAGCCAACCAGAAGAAAATGCCAAAAACTGAAATCTCCTGGTTAGCTGCCATTGCAACACTAGGAGTGAGAGCCAAATCCTGTACAAATCCATATAGCCCTCAACTCATTTCAGCACCAGTAGGGAATAATACAGGGGCTGTGGTGTGGGGTTTGGGTGCAAATTCTCCATCTCTTCTCTGAAAACTCCATTACTATGTAGGCAGGAATGCAATATCCCTGGAGCTGTGGGGATAATAACAGCTCAGTTTTTCTGCACCTCTCTGATGAAGAAGAAATCCCAGGGCTGGCTCCTTTATTTTAGACAGCTTATGTATCTCATGCACACCATTCATGAACATTAGGCACAGGAGGCAGACCGTGGGACTCTCCATGTTCAGGGAAGTTGCTTGGAGCTGGGTGTTAGCCACATTCTTGTTTCTTCTCTTTCTGACTCCTTAGTGCTTTCCTTGCCAAACAGATGGGGCTCAAACCCATCAGCAATAGAAGTGATGGTTTCTGTTCAAAGTGTTATATGTGAGATTTAGAGGTAACCAATCTATCCTCCTCAATGGTGATGAAAAGAGTTGTAGGTCAACTGAAAGGAGAGACAAACACAAATTTTTCAAGGTTTAGAAAACATGAACTAGGAGGAAGGGGTGAGAATCTGGGCTTTCTGTATTTAGAAAAAAAGAAGACATTGTAGATATATGAAAAGCATTTTCACTATGTAAATGGTTCTTACACAAGTGAGAGTTAACCATGCTTTGAATCTGTTGCAAACAAACCAAGAATACATTCCCAAACTTCAGGCTAAGGAAGTCCAGCAGCAGGATTATTGCTGCATTTTTGCCCTGCTCTTAGACACTTCTCTGAAGCCTCTGTTATTGGCCACTGTTATGTAGACGATGCTGGGGCAGCTGAGCCTTTGGTCTCAGCAACTTAGTCATGCTTATCTTCTTAAATCCGCTTAATTTGCAGAAGAGAATGTTTATGAAAAATTTCCTAGTTGTGAGGGTAGTTAAGTGCCCAAAGAGGCCACCCAGGGAGACTGCAAAATCTCTCTCATTAGAGGTTTTAAAGAAGAGATTAGACAAACAGCTGTCAAGGGCAGCTCAGACATACATGATCCTGCCTTCAAGCAGAGGGGTGGACAAGGAAACTTCCTGGGATCTCTGTCTAGGATTCTGCCCCTCTCTGCACAGCTCCAATCAAGCACTTGGATGTCTTCTTCAAGCAACACCTTCTGTCACCAATGGATCCACTAGGTGTATAACAGTATTGTCCATCTCATTTCCTTTCCAGCATAATACACATACCAAAGGCAGAGACATGTATGTGGGATATGTCTGTCTCCCGCTACTCCTTAGGAATCACACACAGAAGATAAAGAATTTTGCGAGCTGCTGTGTTGGGGACTGAGCCACAAACTTCCAGCCTGATAGCTGAGGAAGAACAATAATTTAAAGTCAGATTTAGCCTCACCCTTGGCCCAAGGCCAAGTACAACCCAAATGGCCTGGCGAATGTAGGCCAGTGTCAGGAGCCATTCCCTGAAGACTCGAAAGAAGAGCTGCCCATGCAGCTTCTCTCACTTCATTTGCTTCCCTGTACATGGCTAACAGCTTGCAAATTGGCAGCAACCCAGCAAGCAGAGGAGAATACAGGATTCCTGCTAGACACACACATTCAGCCTCTCATGTGCTCAGTTTTACAGACCACAGTGTTGTGATTCCTTAATTCTCATCTCTCCAAACCCAGTTCAGCTACACAGCAAGCATTTTGTCCTATTAGAAGAACTCCTTGTCCTGCAAAATCACAGGTTGTCTGGCAGTATGAAAAAGATCATGGCTGCAGGCTCTGTGCATAGTGCACACTTGTGCCATTGGTCTCTGGCTTTCAGGGAGCAATCGTTGTGCAGTCAAAACACCACAAAGAAAGAAAGGAAAGAAATCAAATATTTACAGGACGAGAAGTGATCCTACCCCCACATGGTACAAATTTAGGGATGCATTGCAGCTACATTATGTGCACATAGCTACTGAAACATTTTCCAACAGAATGTTTACACAGTTGTCTGGAAGCATATTGTTTGCCTACTTTTCAAAGCAAATTTATATGCAGCACACGTAGCAGCATGCATGAAAATTCAGACAAAAACACAGATGCATGCAACAATCCCTGGCCAGCTCTTGCTGCTCTTTATTGTTTGTTGCTCAGAAGTACCTAGGAGAGAGGAGGAAGGTAGCAGTCTGTTGTGCTAGGCATTGTACTACCCCAAAATAAAAGATGGGTATTTCCCTTGAGGAACATACAATCTACATTTAAGACAAGTGAATGTAACAGAGAGTGAGGGAGCGACATAGGGGAATGAATAATAAGGGAGTTTATATATGCCAGCTTTATGCTCTCCTGTGCCAGATAATTGAATACATGATGCAAATAAATACCAGTCTCCTACTGAAGGCAACAAGTTAGCTGTAGTCAGTTGGCAATCTATCAAGAGCTTCACAGAGAAATTCATGAGAAATTTGAAGGAACCCAAGGAAGCTGATAGGTCTCTTTGGAGAGGGCATCCCAGGGAAAAGTGTCAGTGTGGGATAAAGGGAAGGGTGTATGACAAGGGAACAGGAGGATGAAGGAGGTTGGTGTCACTTAGGCAGTAAAGTCAGGAAGCTCAGGTAACACGGTTGATGAGAGGGAAGGATGTGAAAGTCCTGGACCAAAGAATAAGGAGCTTGTATCTAAGTTGTTAAAGAGAGGGTGGGACCAAGAAGGACTAGAAAAGGCAAAAGAGGATGAATTTGTCACTTCACTTTGAACAGACCTGGGGGGGGAACAAGGTCAGTGGGTGTCAAGAAAGTCTGGGTGAAAAGGGTCAGAGTGAAACTTATGTCACTGCAGGCAAAAGTCACATCCAGAAATGTAGTGGAGCCACCAAACTAGTAACAGCCCCTGCTGGGAAGCATGGGGATAAGATCTCCATGCAGAAGAAGGAGAGGAGGAAACAACCCCTAACCAAAGCAGAGGTAGCACCAGGTAGAGGAAAGAGGACAACAGGGACAGAGAGTGAAGCCTGCCTAAGACCATGTGCTGTGGCCAGCTCAAGAACACACTTTAACAGCCAGCTCTACTGAGCCACCTTCATCCAAGGCCTGAAAGGACAAGGAAAGAAGTGAAAAGATGTATTACTCCCTCTTCTTGAAGTGCTCCTTTGCAGAAGGTCCCTCTCTCCCTGCATGCAATCATGGCACAGATCAGAGCTGAATCTCCTGCTTCAGGTGCCTCGAGTTAGGTGGTGTGAAAACCACTCATCAACGAAATTACATTGAAGTCCCTGTACTGCAGTTCCCTGTATCACAGTGCAGACAAATGTCCTCTCCTCTGGGCTCCATGGCACGGACTATTTATGTTCAATATTGTTTATATACCCCAAAATCTCCACAGGGAGATGCCAAATCAATAGGCCAAGAGCTGAAATACGGTCATTTCATGCCTTTGTTTTTCTGTTTTTGAAAGGACGGCAGTCTTTCTGCAACTTTGCAAGGCCTCTTACACCATTAACAGAAGCACTGCCCACTGCCAGGGCCTGAGGGGCACTTGTGTGCCTCACTGCCCTCACTGCCCACGCTGCCTAACCCCCTGAGGCTCCTCCCTACTCTGCCCAGGACCCCATGTCAGCCCCCTGGGGCCATCAGCCCCTGCCCCAATAATGCCACAGCAGGGCTGGTCTCCAGCTCCCCACAGTCCTGCCCTGACCAGCCATGGGCTCTGCAGAGCCAGTCCACCCCATGGGCCCATGTCCCAGCCAAGCCTTGGCCTATTCCTGTCCCAGGGAGGTTCCCGATGCCCAGAGTCAGGGCTGCCCTGGTGCTCCCAGCTGCCCCACTCCTGACTGGGGTGGTGGGACAGGTCCTGGCTTCCAGGCACTGTCCTGATAAACCCCCCAATGCACCCTGTCAACAGCTGCATAAGAAATGTTAGTACAGAGAAAATATCAAAGGACCAGATCAGCCTGGCCAGGACAGAAACATCCTGACCCAGCCCCTCCACACAAGATATTTTAGGGTTTTGTAAGTGCAGAGATGTTTCTGTATTCCTTCTGGTACTGGGCTACCGAGGCATAAGCCTATTGTGTAATATCTTTTCTGCAGTGACATTAAGTGGTACCCTGAAGAGATGGCCACTGCCACTATCTTCCCACCTCTGGGCCACCTCAGTGAGGTCCAGCTGAAGCCCAATGCCAGGTCACATAGGGTCTGGGCCACCCCACAAACAAGCATGATGGGTAGCCATGGCACCCTCATTTCCACTGCCACCATGGAAGCCTGCAGTCCAGGCTGACTGCTGTTTTCAAGGGGGAGAAAGCTAGACCACAAGGGTCTGTCCCCAGGAAGGACTGGAGAATCAGAGTCAACTCATCATAATCAGTCACAGACACACTAACATCGGCTCCCTCCCTAAACAATGGTGAGCCGAAGAGTCTCAAGGCCCATGCTGACAGCATTTCTTGATCGTAAGTGGAGAGCTGCACTTCTATGCAACACATGCACATATGTAGGGAGAAAAAAGTTTTTGCAGTATTTTCTTCTTGCTTTCTCAGCCAAATCCTTACTTGGACTGTTATGGATTATTCACAAAACAGCCCTCTGCCTGTGTGACTGATCCGATTACTGCACCGATGCCTCTGTGGCTTTTGAATTCATTTCACAGATTTCCAAGAAACAGATGCTGATACCTGATAAGTGATAGTACCTGGCTTCAAAATTTGTCATCAGTTCATCAGCCTTCTATATTTTAAGATCTCAGCTTGCTGGAGGAATAGCTGGTTACCCTAACTATATAATGTATCTCTATGAGGGGAAATAAAGCTCCTCTTATGTGCTTGTTGACATACTGATTCACACCTTTGAGTTGTCCCTGGAGCTGTTTAGGCACATGGGCCCCAAATGAGAGCAGTGATCCTGTTTTAAACACTTGGTGCCCTGGCTTCCCATTGCATCCCAAAAGTTATCTATGTGTCACAAGCAGATTTACACAGCTCTATAGCACAACTGAGATTCTTTGAAATATTGTTTTTATTAAAACAAAAACAATAATTTGCATATGAATTGATTTTGATTATCAGAGGACACAGACATGATTGCATAAGTAACAGAAAAAAATTAACCACATGAGCTGCTTTCTTCATCATTGTAGAGTTCTGAATTTCAGTATTTCAGCCTGCTGGCGTGATGAAGGTAAGACATTGATACAGTGCACACACTCAAAAACTATTACACAATACCCATTTAAAAAAAAAAAACCACACACACATATCCAGCTAGTTTGGCCAGACTTCTGTTTTCCACAAGACCTCTTACCATGCTGTAAGACAGAATTACCCAGGGAACAAACTGGACCCTACACTAACAAGGCTCTCAGGAATCTAATTACAGAATAGCAAAAATGCTCAATAGAGGCACAGTAAATAACACAGTTGTCATTCTATGGCAATGCATGACATATACCTAAAAGCCACCCATGGCCAATAAAGTAAACAAGAGGATTTGCATCAGCTTACAAGAGCTTAAAGGAAAACAGTGGTTTTTGCACTGTGCTGCCAGGAAAATGGAGCCATGGTGACCACAAAACAGAGTTCGATTGCAGTAAGACCATTTGTAAGGCCAGGTCTAGGCACAGGGAGTTGCTAAGGGCAGCAGAGTGGTACAGAAAGAATGTTGGTGAAAGCCTTGCTCCAGTCTTGCCCCTGTAGTCACTCTGGGAAGCCAGACTGTTTCTGTGGCAGCTTGGGAGTGGGCTGAGCTGAGGGGAGGCACCTACAGGTGAGGCCCGTGGGGTGACTATCCCACTGCATCAGTGATGGCAAGGACAGTGAGCTCTGTCCCTGTCCCAATGCCTTCTATCCCCTACTTGTGGTAGGGTTTCAAGGAGCAAAGTATATTTCTATCCTTTTCCCCGAAGCCTTGAGCCAGATACAACTGCTTCCACCTAACAGATGAGTTGTGGTCTTGCAACCAATTCTCCTTCCTATACTATTTTAATCCTTCGATTAATTTCTCTGAGGCCTCAATTCACTCTGACAAAGATCAGTGGGAATTCATTCTCAGTTTCTGGGTGCCTTGCCAGTGTTACACTGACAAATGCACATCACTGGGTAATTAGCTTCTCGGTCAATAGATAGGCTGTGCCTATCAACCTCTGTGAACCAAATGCACTAAATTTATGCAGTAAATCTATGCTTAGAGGCAGGATAATTGTAAAGCACCAAGCACGAATAAACACCCATCAAAACCTAAAGATTTCAGTACTGCCAAACACTGCTGCCAGCAATACTACTGACCAGAGTGGGCAATTCCTATAAAGAGTATAAGTAATATATATAACACCCACAGTTACAGTACATCAGACCAGGTGAATCCTAAACCGGCAATAACATGGTCTAAAGGCATATCGAATCTCTCATTTTAGTAGCTGCCAGTTTTATCTTGTGCTTATGTCACTGAGATACTAACTCTGAAAGATCGCATCATATCTTAGAAGGTAACCATCATTGTAAACATACAGTTTCTGATCTGTGGGGTTATAATCAATACTCTGGATTGTATCTAACTTTTTATCCATAATGATGCTAATCCTACCTTCTTGGCCGGTACTTGTGTCATACATGTAGAAGATTTCCTCTTGCCTAGTGTTCATTGGCCTTGTGGCATACAGAACACCACATACCATGAAAGCGTTGGAAACAGATGGCTTGTACTGTCTTGTCTGCCAAGTATTTAGCACATCAAGTGAGGTCTCATTGAGTTTGCTAATCACAATGTTGCCCATGCTATTTTCTGTTGAATATATTACCCATAACCCACTTTCATCCACAGCAAAATCTAAAGCTTGCCATGATACACCTGCATAAGAGAAACGGTTACCAGTAGCAGCATTTGGAAGCTCTTTTTGCAAAACCATGGTGTTCTTGTTCAAATTATGTTTCACCATATATCTTGAACTATAAGCAGCATTATAATACAAAAAATTTTTATAAAGGGCAGCACCACTTCCTTCCCCATATGTTATTCTACTTTCATACATGGGTTTAAACAGCAGCAAATCTTCAAAGGAATTATAAATTCTGTAGTATTCCAAGTATCTTCCATCTGTATTCAATGGTGCAACCCAATAGACTTCCTTCTCTGGGTTAGAGGGAGAGTAATCTCTACCCCAGGAACCATATTTGTAGGAAAACCCTCTCCAGTTCAGCTTTGCAATATAGGGCTGGCTAACATTCAGCAGTCCACGGTGAATGCAGCTTCCTGCAATTAGAGAAAAAAAAAGAACAGTTTTTCCAGATGTCATCATTAGGAGAAAGGTTTTGCATACTGTGGCCTCTAAAGTGTGCTTACTAGGTATTTGCTTTGTGCAAAGCACAAACATAAACGCACAGCTTCACATGTAAAAGGCTCATTTTTGGCCCAGGTCAGCAACTGGATATCACTAAGTGTTCCAAGTTGACTCAGAAGCTTGGTTTTAAAAAAGGAGTACATATTATAGCTGTTTGTGGGGCAGGGGAAAGTAGAAAAGATAGGGACATCCATCCTCAGTCAGGATTAATTTGCAGAAAATGAGTGCTCACTGTGCTGTTCTAGACAAGGAAAAGATTTCTCTTTCTACCCATTTGATGCATGCCAGCCCAATGCACTAGGAAATCCCTTGGAAAATACAATTTCAGAAGCATTTTAGGTTATTTTCTGCCTCAGTGGAACTGAAAGCATGGGACACAGGAAAAAAAAGAGGAGCATCTTATTTCTGTATATTTCACTAAGGAGGGGAAGGAAGGAGCAGCAGCAGCAGTAATTCCAGAGTCACATTTCAGATTAGCATTCTGCTGTCAGAATCACAGCTTTACAACAGTGCATCACAGCTGCATGGTGCCTGTCACCTCAGGCCCTCAAAGAAATCTTCAGATAGTAACAATCACAGGCTAGGAAATGTAGACAGGTATTACTCCAAGTTTTCATGTGAGGCAACTCCAAAAGGAATATGACTTCAAGCTGAACCAGAAGAGCTCTATTTTCTACATATCAACTACGAAGCTATTTTCAGGATCATGGAAAAATCCTTTATTTTTTTTTAATTTTGCCACCTAAAATCTTCAACTTTTTGCATCAACAAAACATTTTTCAAAATGTGCTGCTGAGCTGAGTAGAGCTTTTTCCACACTTAACCAGAAGCAAATAACAAAGCGAAATGAACATTCAATTATGATGAACACTCTTTGGAACAAAAGAGTCCAAATTAATTTAGATACAAGAAATACTTTCCCTTTACTCATGCTGAACATCAGTGACATTCCTGTCTCCTGATAAATTCTCAACACTGTAAGTCACTGGTGCAAAAATTCCTCTACTCATAAATGTCCTCAGGCCTCTGATGGGTCCAAAGCTGCTACTGGCAAAAAACAGCATGCTGTTTTCCAAGTTTAAACGTTAGCTTTTTGTGCTACTGCCACAAAAGTGTCCCAGACTTTTCATTGTAAGGATCCCTTCACCTGAGGTAATGGAGACAGAGATATCAAGTGACTGGCACTGGCTCACAAGCTTAATGGTATTCCAATGCATCCCAATTGACCGGGGTGCTCTAGCCACTAGACAGCCTTCCTTAATAAAAGTGGAGTATAATATGAATAGACTCAAGCCTTACATGTCAATTAATGGATAAATTATGGCCACAACTCTTTGATGTTAGTAATATCTCCCTCAGCACAGGAACTCTGTGCACCACCATCTATGGCATCAATGATGAAATTCAAACTTATATTTTGAGGTTTTAATACTTTACACAGGCTCCATGTCATGATAGTGAGGCTGGTGTTGGTCTCTTCTCCCGAATTGCTAATGACAGGACGAGAGGAAATGGCCTCAAGTTACGTCAGGGGAAGTTTAGGTTGGATATTAGGAAGAAGCTCTTTACTGAGAGGGTGGTCAGGCACTGGAATGGGCTGCCCAGGGAGGTGATGGAGTCACCGTCCCTGGGGGTGTTCAAAAAAAGGGTTGATGAGGCACTTGAGGCCATGGTCTAATGGTCTAATGGTTAGGAATGTGATGGGATAAAGGTTGGACTTGATGACCCTGGAGGTCCCTTCCAACCATAATGATTCTATGATTCTATGATTCTATGCTTATAGTCTGTAGGAAAAGAATGGCTGTTCA
Organism: Aegotheles bennettii; assembly: GCA_013398125.1. Taxonomy (NCBI): domain Eukaryota; kingdom Metazoa; phylum Chordata; class Aves; order Caprimulgiformes; family Aegothelidae; genus Aegotheles; species Aegotheles bennettii. The sequence continues at coordinate 14,136 of VZRW01007870.1, read as the reverse complement.
TAAGCTCAGTCATACAAAGGAATATCTAGTACATAAGTAACCCATGTCTTAGCACAAAGAAGAGAGAGAAATAACAGAGAGAGAATTTACCTTTTGCCTTCAAAACTGGCTATCCCTAAGCAAAGCCAGACAATACGAAGGGAGCTGAATTCAAAACTCCTAAAGCCATTGACAGAAAATGCCTAGGAGGTATCTTGTGCTCAAAGGCATCATGGTCTAGCCCACAGATAGAGGGAAAAGTTGAAATAGGCCAATGTGAAGTAGTCTACTTGGAAAAAGACTGGGAAGCAAGATATTTGGTGAAAAATGGACTGTTGAAAACAGAGAAATCTTTTTCTGATCTGCTTTGCCCAGGGTGAAGGTGCTCTGCCTCAGTGACAAGGAAACCTGTGGCCTGAATGTTAGAAATGTCCGAGAGAGAGGACAATGTGTAAGTTCAATTTGGGCAGTGATGCTCTCCATGTCTCCTCCTTTCTCAAAATGTAGTATTTCTCTCCTTCCTCTACATAATACCTTCACCCCTCACAGTCTTGTGCTGTCTTGCACTAGTGACTTGAGAGACATGTGATTCACCTGCAGCTTCATCTCAACATCTATGAGGAAGACAGGGAGCAACTTTACATTAAGTATAAATCACTATGCTAACCTAAATCCTTGTGTCCCCAGGCCACATGGGCAAATTCCTTGGGGTCAATATTGCCCATGGAAGCAGCTCTGTGTCACTGAGTGCCCAGCTCACGGTACAGCAGATGACATGAGTTGTGAACAACCCCATCTCCCCTCCCAGACCCTTTTGTATCGTGGGATTCTCACAGCTGAAACATGGGCTGACCCTGGTTGAATGCTGTTTCCCTCCGTGCTACCAAGAATCGCAGCAATTCAGCATTCCTGGCTCAGAGCAGATGAGCATTTAAGCATGCACTTAAGTGCTTTACCAAGGATGAGGCCCTGGAGCAGAAACCTCATTTCCAAATATAGCACACAAGGAAGACACTGCTGTACAACTAGCCAGGCTACATCTCTGGAAATGGCACATAGCATGGCTAGTAACATGGCTTCAGCACTTGGCATAGATACCAGCATCTGGAGGTGCTTATATCTCAGCTCATGCAAAGGAAGAAAACAGAGGTAGACGGTACAAAACCCCATAAATCAATTAGAACTGTTTTTATCTTATATATGTACTATGTATTGTTACCTCTGACATGAGGGCTTCTTTCAAGCTGGTGACATACTGAATACATTACTCTACTTAAATCACAATAAACTTATCTCAGCATTAAATGGTTATTAAATGCTCTAAAACTCTTGATTTGTTTAGAAAAATACAGCACCAAAGCTTGCAGGTAGTGAAGCACTGCTAAGCTAATCTATATGCGACCTCAAATAATTTTTCATGTCATTAAGCAGAACACAATTCCAGATTTATTTTAATAATTCATACATTGTTTCATAAATAAAAAACAAACGTGTATTCAGCAGAGAGACCTATTTTTACAAAAGAAATAATAAATTATTATTTCTTCCCTTAAAGAGATCTCTCTGCTGAACACTTGTTTGGTTTTTATTTATGAAACAATGAATTATTAAAATAAAGTTAGAAGCGTGTTCCGTTTTAATGACATCAAAAATTGTCTGAGGTTTCTATAGAGTATGTGCTTGATTTTGATTTCCTTGAAAACTCTTCCAGAATTATTATTTTTTTTTACAAAAAAAGAGCTCAGTGGTAGTCAGGGGGTGATCTGTCTTCTGCACAGGTTCAGAAGAATTCATTGTTGTTTATTTAATCTAAACTTGCCTCCCTGTCTGGATCTTGTGGGAAAAAAATGCACAAAGGAAACAAAGTGTCATGTAATTTTGTAAATATTAGAAGGCACTTGAAATAAATCCATATGAATTATTCAAACTTTCAAGATTTAACTGCTTTCTCCACTGTTTTGGGCTACTGACAAAGGAAGTCCTGGTATTTTTGCCTTCCTTTGTTTCATGCTTATGTAGCAAATAGGCAAGAGAAGGACTAACATAGGTACATACACACATACTTCCTTCTCCCTGCATAAAGAACCAGTATTTCAGCTCAGTTTTTTATTAATCCTTCTGATTCATCAGAAAAGGAGCTTGTACTTATCTATCAGGACTGGAGGAAGTTTGACTTGCTTGGCTGATGGGCTGCAGAACTGAGCATGAGACATATCCCATCAAGTCTCACTTCTCCCACTTCACTCTGAAGCACTTTTGGAACACATCAGCTTCTCACCCCAACAATACAAGTGCCAAAAAACTCCAGCAGCATCACCTCACAGGGCTGGTCTCTCTTATCACAGCTGCGTCTTATCACAATTCACAAATGCAACTGAAGTGTGCAAGACAAAGTGGGACCCATATTTAAAGGAACTCCCATGAGGAGCACGGAGACTAGGAGCAGACTGATGCTACACTCTCCCAGATGATCCCAAGCACCAGATGTGCATTCTCCTCTCCCATCAGATAAACCCCTGCATCCAGATGTGTGAGCTGTTACCAGTCTTTCTATGATGTGAGACACAGGAGACAGAGCTGCCCAGGGAAAGACTCGTCTTTGCTCCTTCTGTCTCTCTGACATAGGAAGACCCACACAGACACCTCAGCCTTCACCAGTATCACAGGGCACAGGCTGATGGCTGCGTCAGAGAAAACTTATGTTTTCTGCATCAAACAGGGGATGAAGTGGAGGGCTGGACTTCATCTGACCTGCCTTCAGGCAACTAAAAATTCAGGTGTCTCAGCTAAGCTTCATCCATAGCCAATGGAGAAATGCATGTGTCTCCAGGGGCCATTCAGAGAGTCCTGAAGAGGAGTCACTGGCCACCTCTTTTCAGGTGCCTGTAGGCATGTCTCTCTCTTTGTGTATGGACATATTCATTTCAAAACACAGCCCAACACACTCAAAAACCACAGATATCTTGGCTACATCAGAGGTAAAATATAAGGTAAAAGTGAAATCACTGTAAGACTCCAATAGGATTGCCTGAGTTTCAACATTAGGCTACACCAGATCTTCTTCCTACTGAGATCTTTTTACCAATAACTTGTAATCCTTAATTTCTAAATGTATAAAAGCCAGAAAAAACAGCTTTGCTCTTTTCTCCTTTCTTTATTTTTTTTGCCTTTGAGAGTTTCATCTGACTCACTTCTCCTTGCTGCCTCTTGCATCATTTCAGTGAGATGTGACAGAATCTGCTACAGAGTCCCCACTGAACCGTTTTGGGGTCTTTGCCCTCTACGCTTGCCCTGATGTAACCAGATGAGATCAACGCAACAGAAAAATGAATGGATAAATATTTCTTCTCTCTGGAGCAGTGAGGAGAGAGATGCCAGGAACTGCTGCAGATAAGAATGTCAGTGATGATGATGAGGATGATTAAATATATTTTTACTGAGCCCCATTCTCAAACACTCAGACACCCACCTCTCCAGTCAGAGAGGAAGGCAAATGGAGACCAGTGATTTCTTTCTACTATGTTGTTGAGAGCAGGCCTGTTCACTCTGAGAAATACAGCAGCAAAAGCCTTGGAGGACAGTCAGAGGAGCTGTGTAGTAGAGCACTGAGATGCAAGAAGCTTTAATTAAACCTACCTTTAGGCTCATGGTCTAAGACAGCTTGGGGATTAGACAAGCTCTGCCTAGTTCATGTTGCCTACCCAAAATATGCAGGAGAGAGGATGAAGGGGGAAAGAAAATGCAGCCTGAAAGCAGGACAAAGAGTCCGTTTAATACAAACATTATAAATATAATATGAACGAAAAGCAGGGCAAGGACAAATGGTTTGTCAGGAATTCAAGGCATTCAAGCTTGCAGAGAAAACGTATGGAAATTGTGTTCAAATGTGTAAATGAGTGCTAGAGAGCTTCAGAGGCCTAGGTGTGAGCACCCATGCAAAGCCTTCAAAATGACCATCCAGAAAATGCAGCTCTCTCTTGCACTTACTCCATTTCTCCAAGCAATAACATCTTACTACTACTACTTGTTTTCAGATACAGTCAGCATGACATGTAATTGTTCTACAAAGTTCTCTGCCCAGAGAGCATTTGCTCCTTGCCAGGCACACAAAATCAGGATATGCCAGTCCTGGGTGGATTAGCAGGGATCTGAGCCTACATAACACCTGCGTTATCTGTATAGCTGACATTTCCCAACAGGCAGGAAACTTGCCAGCCCTCCACAGTTGCTCTGTCAGTCCTTTGTGCCAGCCTCAGGGACCACCCTCACCCTAAATGTGGCCTTGACAATACACCGACACACATCCTCCAACCTTCTGCAGGGTTCCCATTGCCGTGGGCAGGAGAGAAACTCACAGACAACACTGAAGGATGTCCTTGGCCGATGTCAGTGATGGTAATTCTCTGGAAGCCAAGAGAGCTATACCACATGGGGTTTTGTCCTTCCAGGTTATTTTCTGCTCCCTGGTTCCCACACAATGCAATGACATGTGACGGTGCCTGAGCTAGCTGACACACCAGTCAGGAATAAGGTAATGCTAAAGCAATAATATTTTGATCCAGATAAACTCTATTCATCTCTCCACCATGCCCTGTGAAACAATGCTAAAGAAGTCTATTACGTTCCCAATCCTATGCAGTTATTTACTCATCCCAGAGCTATCATCCTGCTCTAGACATGACTTGCCTATCTCTGCATGGAGCTGCACTGTGAAGCACAGATCTCCCTCTCCCACTCTGTGAAAGCTCCTATGTACCACAGACACTTACACCAACCACCCGGGCATAAAAGCAGTCCCTTCCTCCATCAATCATAGAAGGACACACTATTCTTGTTCCAGAGTTCAGTACTTTCTCACTGAAACAAAGCTTTGCTGTAGGCTTGAAGAGAAAGAGGTTGTTTCTTTCCACACACTGTCACCCTCAATAAATCAATGAAATGCCCTTCAAATACTTTTAAAACTGCTTTTTCTTTTTTTTTTTTTCTTTTTTTTCATTGAAACATTTTAAGCCCTTCCTTAAGGAGCAGAGAAGTGCCTTGAGATTTTGTAATGCAGGTTTTTGTTTCAGCTTTCTCTCCTGCCTGATCCCTCAGACAAGGTGTTACCTGTGCACCCTGTCAGAGAAGAGCAGCAGCTGCCCACACAGCCATGAAGTCCTAAGGAGAACGCAATAGGAAATGCTGCTGACCTTAAGGGAAGCTTGTATTTCTGTCTCTCACCTTTCCAACAAGACACTTAGAATCATAGAATCATCGAGGTTGGAAGAGACCTTCAAGATCATCCAGTTTAACCGCCTACCTACATCACTACTAAACCATATCACCCAGTGCCACATCCAGACACATCTTGAACACCTTCAGGAACGGTGACTCCACCATCTCCCTAGGCAACCTATTCCAATATCTAATCACCCTTACAGTGAAAAATTTTTCTTAATGTCCAACCCAAATGTGAGGAGACGTAGATGCTGGTAGGTACAAATCCATGCTTCTTGCAAGCAGGATATCACTCGTCCCTTTTTATAAGCCCCTTTAGCTGATCGCTAACCAGCTTATGTGAAAAAGCAGGATCCTTCCCCTGGGTATTGTATACAACAGAGCACTTTCTCTCCTACAATACTCTGTCAAAAGGAACCCCCTATGTATAAAACACTCAGGGGATCAACACAGTTTGATAAATCCTCCTGTCTGTTAGCAAGTGGGATGCTTGACCTGGCATACCTGAGCCAGTGTTTCCTAAACAGTTTGCTCCAGTGTATCATATCTCACTCTCAAAATTTATCAGATTACAATTCACTCACAGCACGATTTTTCAAACTGAACACACAATCAAGACAAAAATTATTCCAGTTGTTAGCTAATTACCACATGCCTTGTGACTGTTGCTACTTTCATATAAACTGCATTCTGGGAACCACTGATCTAAGGCCCAGAACATAACCTTTCCTCGTTAAGAAAATGGTAAAATTCTAGTTCAGTTGAAATCACTTATTTCCCTAAGACCAGAATTTCCCGCAAGGTTCTTGACCTTCTGATTTAGAAGAATCTTTTGCCTGTGAAGCAAAAGTAATCTTCATGCAGAGCTACTTTCCAGAGCTTGCATACCAACAGCTTTAGGACATCAACTGTTGCTCATGCATTTCCCAGGCAGGATTAGAGCAAAATTGCCATGACATGGGTCACTTTCACAGGAACTATTAAAAATTAAAGCTGGTCAGAAAAAACATAGTTTCCCACAAAAAAAAAAAAAAATAATTGTTTTGAAAAAGAGAAGGGGGGTTGGGATTCCTTTTTCACATTGCAGGTGAAAGGAAGATTACACCTTTTTCCAGTTGAAAACAGCTACTATGTCTGGAAGTGTTTGTTTCCTGCCCTCAGTTTCCTTTTCTACCTGTTGATGAAACATTAAGAGCTGTCTGCTCAATTTTTCAAGAGCTAAGTAGTATCATTACAAATGTATTTAATATCAACAAAGAGAAATCTGTGCATTTACTGTTCTACCCATGTATTATGTTGTTTCTTATCTGATACATAAGTGAAATGCTTACCTGGTGGGAAATAAGGGGGTACTGTAGTTTTGTTTGTGTTTTCTTCACACTCTTTCAATCGATTTTGAAGAGAAACAATTTGCCGACGAATTGCAAGGATATTGTTTTTATCCAGTGATTCTAGTTCATTTACCAATATAGTCAGATTTGTGATCTAGATTTTTTAAAAAGAGAGAGAGAGAGTAAGTTTAAATTTCTGTCAACTTTACAGTATTTGCTGGCAGGTTTGACCACGTCATAGAAGATGCTACAGAGCAGGTTTTAAGAAATACCCCTAATAGACCTTACCCTGCTAGCCTGAATTTTACATTTCCAGCAGAGGTATGACTACAAAGAAATGCTTTAACACTCAGCTGTATGCCATAATGCAAAAATATAGCTTTATTTTATACATAGTATAAAAATATAAGTAAGTCTTAGGCAAGTACTAGCTATTTTATATAAAAAGTACTTATTCCAGCCTTACTCTACATGGAAATTTTATTTGCAAAGATAAATAATGTTCTCAATCACCTACTTGATGATCTAGAGGACAATGAAGAAAATCATATTTCACTTTCCATCTGAAATAATTATTCTCTCTAGGTGAGTGATTAATTACCATTTTGAAAATGTGATTTGTAGTCTGCTGGGAAGGTGATAGTCTTTTCCACTTCTTGATTTCATATTGATTGGGCCACTGCCCTAGAAACCAGAAGCTAATTTTTTAATTATCTAAGTTAAAGCACAGAGGCTTTCAAGAACGGGGGTCTATAAATTAATATTTATTATAATAATTTAATCAGCTCTTGTGCTTAACACTATGCAAAACTGTTAACTTTCAGGCAGATAGTTGACAAAAATAAAGAGGTCCCCATTTGGTTTGGGGTTTCTTTGTTTTTCTGTACTCTATATTAAGGAAAACAATTTTAATACATTTAAAATCAAGCTTTCTTTTAGTTTATGGTGATGAAATGCTAAAATCATTCCACTAGCCACAGTATAGACAGGCTACTTTTCTTTAACCAAAACACTAAAGAGAGAACAAAATATCTGTATATTTGAGCCCTCTGTGGCTAATTAAGATTCTGGCAATACCTCCATATATATTTGCTCAACGATGACATTGCTTCCAACAAGGCTGGGTTTCAGCTGAGTGACCAGTTTCTGTAGGTCACTGATTTCCACTTTCAGTAACTGGAAGTCTAGTTCTGTGTAAGATACACTGCTCTGCTCCATATGCTCCACTCTGATGGTTAAATTAAGGATTTTCTGCTGATACAGTTCAATCCTTTTCGAGTACTCTCTGACCTTAAATAATAATAATAAAAATAAGTACATATTCAAGTACAAGTTAGCAAATAAAAAAAGCCTGTTTGACATATTTATTATATTTCTGTGTACCCCATGCATACTTGACATATATATTCTTCACATAAAATACATAAATGAAACTCATCACATACATAAAAAGTGTGAATTTTAACCCTTATTTATTGTTGGCAGTTCCACAAAGTCCCCTCAGGAATGCCTGGGGATAACTGAAGGCAGAATTTTACTCACAGTCTTCCATTTTTTTAATTCTTTGCCAATATTGTCTCTGTGAGCTAATCTTATCCTCAGTATGCCAAGAACCTAAATTGGCAAAAATTTTATTAGGAAATCTGCAGTGTATTATCTCACAAAAGCAACCCAAGGAGGCTGAAAAATGCAATAAAGGATTCCCAAGATTTTCAGCTTCATTTCCTATTAACTCTGAATCCAAATAGGATTTCACCCTGTGTACATTTGAATTGTGTCCAAAGTTGGCATAACTGGTTTGGGGTTTGTCTTTGGGCAGAGGGGGAATGTTTAAACACAGTGTTAAAAATCAAATCTGGCTTAAATGAAAATGTAAAATTTATTGCAAGCTTTAGCTAAAGTAATTTACATAGCAGCCTTTTCAGCCCTTGAATCATTAAACAGTTGTCTGGATAAATATATTTTCACACATGTATCTGCTGAGGTAAAGGTCACAGCACAAGCATTGTGATGCAGAATGTTAAGAGCATTGCATGGATTTGGAACATTCCTTGGAAAATGTTAGTACCATGAAATTTAACACTTTGGGAAAAATACATAATTTCTCTCCCATATGCTTCATAAAATTCATGTCTGTTTTCCCTTAAATCAATATAATCATATCATAAAATGTAAGAAGAAGGGATAAATATAATAAGTTTGTTGCACCAGTAACTCCATACCTCAGGTGGTTTTTGAAGTATAAGTCCTGCTCTCTACAGCTGTATTATTTCCATAAATATTACTTCTTTGACTGAAAGATTTTTAGTTCTCACCTCAATCATACTTGCAATATCTTAACATAAAATGAAAGTTCACATTTTTTCACATTGGCTCTGGGATAGCCTCTAAAATCCTGTCATGGTGTGAAGACCATGGAGTCCCTGTTCTCCTTTTCTGGTAGCAGTTCCTGGGATGAGGATCTTAACAAACAACACTTAGCAAATAATTCCTTTCAATTTTGATTGAATCGCTTATGTACCCAAAAGGAGGTATAGGAGCTCATATCATGGGAATTCAGGAAGGGACAGGAAGGAAATTTCAGATCATAAGATATTCAGTGAAGGGGTTTAAGAAGGAGAACTGTAAATGAGAAAATCCTCTTTTCAAAAATATAATTTTCAATAATGCCACACTGCACTGTAAATATGAATGAACCCCTCTGCATGCACATACATAACATACATCAAAAACAGGCTGCTCAATCCCGTGCATTTAAAACAGGGTTTGAAACAGATCTTCTGTTCTAAATGTGTGCAGCCAGACTTTGAGCTGTTCTAGTATAAATTGGCATGTCTCCATAAGCTGCAGCAGAAGCACCCTGACTCATAACACTGGATGCTCTAGATCTGCCAGGTCAAGCCTGGATAACTTCAAGCTTAGGAATAGCTAAGCTATTTATTAGAATTAAGAATATTTTTTAAAAAAATAACATATCAATACTTAAACCTAGTTCCTTTTATCTGGCTGACAACAAAAATGGCTGGGATTTCTTGTCCTATCTGTCACCATGAAATGTGCAGGAGGAAACAGTAGGAAGAACTGGACAATGTTCTTGGAAAAGCCAGATGTAGCTGGACCTCACACTTTCACTTATCACCAAAATCAGTTTGGAGTTGGAAGATATCCTCAAAAAAATCTGAAAAAATTCTTCAAAGGTCAATGTTTAAACTGTGTGCCTAGAATTTGCACAACAAAAAAAGCAAGCAAAAGGCAAGTGAGAGGTGTCCCTGCCTATGGCAGGGGGGGGTGGAACTGGATGAACTTCAAGGTTCCTTCCAACCTGAACCATTTTATGATTCTATGATTTTAAGCATATATGATTACAGACTGAGAAATATAAAGCAAGCCTATGTCTGAATTGCACTGCTGTGTCAAGCTATGTGTATTACAGAGGTATTTGGAAATCTATCTAGGTATAAATAACCTTTCTCACAGTAATAGTAATACTAGTACTAATACTAATGCTGCAATATAGACCAAATCTACTGACCACTGAAATGAACAGACTGCTGGAATTAGTGATGGTTACTCGTTAGTGAGAAACTGTGAATTTGGAGTTTTCTCCAGGATCCTGAGAGTTTGGACAAAATGCTGAGGACTGGAACAAGGCATACATAGTTATTTCAGCCCTGACTGCAGAGTGCTGCAGGACGCAGTCATGAAGTTCTCCTCCCACAGCAGAGGGTTTTCACTCAGTCAACCATCTAGGTCATTTAAGGACATGTCAACACCATCCAGTGGAGTATAGCTGAGAGATATCCATATAAGTTGAGCCTGACTTAGCCCCAGCACTTTGCAGTGCTCTATACAGCCGCATCAGCATCACAATGAACTTAAGCTAATAGCTCCCCCGGCGAATTATTGGACAAATATCATTTTCTCAGCAGTGCTGTTGCTCTAACAGGTCTGTACTGCTTTTGCAGACAAATCCAGCACATATGTCAAGCATTGCAATGCCCTGTGTGCATATTTCCACCTGCTCAGATCTGGCTCAGGAGTTTCCATAGTTTAGAAATATCAGTTGAAAAAGGAACATGCTGTTGCTCTGTTCCTTGGCAGATAGATTTAAGCAGCTTGTAATCCCTGCTCTTCTACTGTAGCTACCTGCTAAGGGCTAGCTGTTGTCTTTTGAAAAACTGGCACGGAAATTCTGTGAAGATCCCATGTTTAGGGATACAGACCAATAACTGGTACTGATGTGTGCCACAATTGTCATAAAATCCTGAAGTAGGGTATGATGAGTGCATAGGGTCTGTATTAGACCCTATAGGAAGAGAATGGAACTATGTGAGGCATACGTAGGAAAAAAAATCCTCACTTTCAGTTTTTCCTCCTTTCCAAACATTGTCACCCTCATGGAATGAAAAGGGCAGGAAAAATTTGCAATGCTCATTTACTGTGTCATTTACCAGCAAGTGGTATTTATCAACACAGGTTTTGCAACATGCAAACAGACACTTCTCCAGCACACATTTGGAGAGTACAGAAGGGGCAACAAAGGTGCAAGGTGAAGATGTAAAATTAAAAAAGTGGGACAACTGAGGGAAGATGAGAAAAAAAGAGACAAAATCAACAACTCTATAAGGTCCCTCGGCCCAGGACACTGGGTTCAGGCAGGTCTGATCTCTACAGACCCATAAGAAGCATGGTTGGCAACCAGTATGCAAGCTGGCACCGAGAAGAATTCCACTGCAGGTTAACCTATTTTGAAAACAGCTCTTCCTGTTGGAGGGCAGGCATGCTTTTTTTTTTCTCCTGCTTTTGTTATGTGAGGATGTTGTGGTTGTTGTGAGCCAAGTTCTGAAAGGCACTTTCCTTGGAATGAAGTACTGATCCATCCCTGTTACAGAGGTGTCCTCTCTCCTTTCTATTGAGAGAAACAGCCAATTCCCACTATGCTTTAAAAGGTTAATTTTCTTCTGTAATCATAATTATGCTGGCAAAGGTTGATGTGACAGAGGAAAAATTAGTCTGGTATTTTCAGCCTACGGTTTGTACTCATTTGGCACATGAGAGCAACTCTTTATCTGCAAGCTTCCTCGCCTGCTGATTCTATAAAAGGACCCCCTTGCTTTTTGAATTAGCCTACAATCAGGCAAAAGGTTAACAATTCAATCAGGTTGTTTATCTGGGACTTCTAGCACATGGAAAGCATCCTTAAGAGGGTCCAATCCTGCAGCTCTTACCCAGGAAAAACTCCCATGAGCTCCAAGGGGTGTTTTAGGAGAGCGGATAAAGCATGGGTTCTCAGAGTTGAAAAAACAAGCACTCAGTAGAAATTCCCACCCCTGCGGTGAGACTAGGTTATGTTTAAGCATAATTCCTCAGGATTTTGCTCAGGATAATTTCTAATACTCATAAATAATGATAACTGGGCTTTCCTTCATTTCATTATTTCCTTCTTTCTATGAGTATTAATTATCAAGACTAAATTAGAGTACAGGATTGTATAATGAGAGTTTTTCCCACAATTGGACAGATGAAGAATTTTTATGCATGGAGATTGACAAGACGCAAATTCTGAGATTACTTAAGTTCAGATATCAACAAGGCAATGCTTGACAGCTTTCTTCTTTCTACAGAAAAACAACATCATAACTGAGGAATCTTATATACAGAGTTACACTAAAATGCAATCTGTTCATTTTCATTTCTGACCCAAAGTATCTCCTTGCCTGGATCACACCAAAGTATATGTCACACTTTATCTAACCAGATGTTTGACTGATGGGTCTTGACAGGATGAAATTCCATGAAGCCTGAGTTGGGTCAGGAATTTTCACTGTCCACAGTGAGAATTGAAAGGCAAGGTCAGTGTCTACACTGTCTTACACTGCTGGGCACTTAAGGATGACAACACAGGTGCCATCCCAATTTTAGATATCTATAGTAACCTGTGTCTTTATATGAACAAGATGTCTGAATTAAATGGAGATCTGAGGTTGTCCACACAAAGATCTCAAGCAGCTCTTGGGAAGCTCTGCAGTTCTTCATGAGACTAGAATGAATTGAGACCAGTCATGAGGAAAAGGACTTGGATATGTTGGTTGATGAAAAGATCAATGTGAGCCAGCAATGTGCACTTGCAGCCTGGAAAGCCAACAGTATCCTAGGCTGCATCAAAAGAAGCATGACCAGCAGGTTGAGGGAGGTGATTCTCCCACTCTACTCTGCTCTCATGAGACCACATCTGCAGTACTGTGTCCAGTTCTGGAGTCCACAACATAAGAAGGACAGGGAACTGTTGGAGCGAGTCCAGAGGAGGGCCACAAAGATGATCAGAGGGCTGGAGCACCTCTCCTGTGAAGACAGGCTGAGAGAGTTGGGGTTGTTCAGCCTGAAAAAGAGAAGGCTCTGGGGAAACCTCACAGCAGCCTTCCAATACCTGAAGGGGGCTTACAGGAAAGCTGGGGAGGGACTTTTTACAAGAGCATGTAGTGATAGGACAAGGGGCAATGGCTTAAGCTGGAAGAGAGTAGATTTAGGTTAGACATTAGGAAGAAATTCTTTCCTGTGAGGGTGGTGAGACACTGGCACATGTTGCCCAGAAGAAATAGTGGCTTTCCCTCTCTCCCTGGCAGTGTTCAAGGCCAGGTTGGATGGGACTTTGAGCAACCTGGTGTAGTGGAAGATGTCCCTGACCATGGCAGGGAGTTGGAACTAGATGATCTTCAAGGTCCCTTCCAACCCAAACCATTCCATGATTCTGTGATTCTGTATGTCACACATTGTAAAGGAAAAATGCACCATTCTGAGGAAAGTACTGGTAAGACTGGTTACACCAGGGCAAGTGACTGGGGAAAGTGGCACACAAACACCTTGAAGAATCATGCCAGCTTTCTGGCTGGGAATCATGTCCCTGTCCCAGTGCAATTAACTTAAAATGCTGACACTGGCCACAATGGGAGCAGTATGGGGGACCTGAAATCTCAGTGATTATCATGGATCATTAACTGTGAGTTACACCTCCATCTTGCAAGGAATCAGGTAACCCCTGTGTTTGGAGTCAGTGGGATTTCTGTCAGCTTGTCCTTCATATCCTTGCTGACAGCTGAATGTGTTTCATTGTTAGCTCCAGTTCTTTCAAAGCAAATTATTTGAACTGAAAGATCTTACCACAGGATCCTCTGACTGTTGTTGTGTTTTTAATGCACAACTTCTTATCTGTTCTTGATTATACCAGAGGAGGGTTATGAATATTTATGGTTAGAATTTATAATTTAATGCTGTGCCTTTTCTGTTGATTAATTCAAGGACACTTCATTTCTCAAGATGCTTAGTTCCTGAAGAAAACACTTCCTGCTGGACACCTAATCTGAATCCTGAATATTTATCCACTATCAGAAGTCAAAGGCAGATTTTTGTCTTCACAGGCAGCTTCACCCAGTGCACTGCAGCATGTGTGGGTTTGCTTGAGTTCCTCAAAAAATGGATCTGAACTCATGCAACAAGCAGCCAAAGTAGTGTAAGGTGTGTTTGACTTCAACAACAATGCATAATTCAGCAGTCTCACTGCCACAGTTTCAGATGTTGACAAGGAAGATTTTATAATATATATATAATATAT
>VZRW01007869.1:200130-221555 GCA_013398125.1 Aegotheles bennettii | reverse complement strand
TCTGTGATTCTGTGAAGGTAGATTCTAACAAGGAAGAGGACATAGTTCTCCACATAGTTTATTGTAAATTACTCACTTTCTTCTTTAAAAGTATTACTGTCACAAAAGTTCTCCCATTCTTTCTTTCTCCTCTTCCCCCATCCCCAAGTCAGTGTCTACCTTCTACAGAGCCTTTAAAGATTTGGAAATACGTTATTATGCATGTCATATATGACATACATACTTAGCCATAGATCACCTGAAGTGTGTTAGAAACCACATGAAGTCCTGTACAAAATACAGAGAGTTAAAGAATCACATGGTAAGTGGATCTCTCAAATATATGACAATAAAAAAAACCCTTTAATTAATTTTACCTTGGGATCACTTAGCAAATCTAAAAACTAGTTCACCGTTAATTGTCCTGTTCAAGAAACAAAAGCGTTCCTAAGACTTTTGAACCACATAGTTTGATATGGTAAGAGGAAACACTACCCATTTACTTTGACTCTTTAAAGGAGATACAATGATACCAGAACACTAGGAAATCATGACAACTTTCAAGAAATAAAATTTATTTATTCCAATATCTTTAAATTACAAAATCACAGAATCACTTGAGTTGTAAGGGACCTTAAAGGTGATTTAGTACAATGCCCTTGCCATGGACAGGGACATTCACCACTAGACTAGGTTGCTCAGCACCCCATCTAATCTGGCCTTGAATGTCTACAAATTGAAACTTCATCTGAAAAAAAAATAAATTTAGAAATCTCATTTCACACCTTTTACTTAATTTGAGCAAAATACTTTTAGAAATTCAGTTAGAGAATTACTGATATATATACTCTGCATTTAGTATATATTTTCATATTTAAATATATTGTTTTTGGGAAAGGGAGGGGCAGGAAAACAAAAAAATAAGGTTTAAGATACATGTTGAAGAAAGAATTCAAGTTGGAGACATGAAAAAAGAGATGGAAAAGGAATTATCTGTCTTCCTTAGAGAAAATGTACTGATACTCACTGCTATTCATAGTGCCCTCATGCACACTTTTTTATTGATTAATTTGTATAGGAGAAAGATAAACACTTCTCACACACACACAATTTTGTCGGTAACAATGATTGTCTATGAATATCAAATCATATACAGCAGGATGTGATTATGAGTTGCCAGGTTTGATTTGTGGAATGCATCACATTTGCATACTTTAAATAATACCTTGAGATGTAAATAAAGAAGAAAAAAATCTGAAATCTTGTTGACATTCATGGGAGTTATTTTAATAAGTGAAAGACAAGTTTCTGTATATTTGTTGACACTTCCATTTATTTGATCATTATTTCACATTTTAATTCCTTTAGTACAAAAGCGTTAGATACCTATGCCTACCAGATAATCTTACACAGTCCTACACAGAGAGCAGTCAATGGTTGCAGGACAGCCTCTTTTCTAGTTGAAGATAACTTGGTTTTTGGCCTCAAAATCCTCGAAAGACCTGCAGCTTCTGTTTCAGCAATGAAGAACTGCATCTTTGTCAATAACTGCTCACAGTGATGCTAAGTGTAAACTGAGTGCAAGTTGATGACAAGAAGGGTAGGATGGGGATAGGAAGGGTGTAGACAGACTGGATACAGGTGTATGACCAGAATTTAATTGCTGTGTTTTAAAAGGTTACCCTGATGCATGGATAAGATTCAGCCCAAGCTGATAAAAAGACATAACAGGGTTTACTGAATATCAGAAGGTATTTCACTCACAGTATTTATGATCCCTCTTTTCAGGGACACAATATTTCTCTTCTTTGTGGAGGACTGCTTTCTATTTTTTGTTGTGCTTGTTCCTTTCTTTTCAGTTAAATATCTGCTGTGAGAGGGTGGTTGTCAGTGTGTGTGGGAGAGCACTTGGTTACATCAGGAATTCTTGCTTCGTGAGTGAGAGAAGTGAAGGAAAAACTACCACCGACACAAATTTTTTTCAGCCTATTTAAATAGATTTACCAATACCGAAAAGAAGACAATAATCTGGACACCCACGAACCAAGGGCCTACTCATGCCTTTCATATCTACCCACATCCACATTTACATCAAGAAAGGAGTAGTCATCCACATCTGCTGCCACAACTCCCCCATTTCCTAAAGTTCAGAGAGCCTATTTTCTTCATCCAAAGGCCATGTTGAAAGAAGAATCTCTTTGGCAAATACAGCCACTAAGAGTGGTGTCATTTGGGATATGTTATGATCATCCACTAATTTCACAGTAACTTGGCAGAATATCCTATATTCCTCAAAACTAACACTTGCTCATTGAAGGCTCTATGAACAAGGATCATCTTGACTGTAAGCAATTCTTGTGCTAAGAACTATGGCAAAATTCAACATCTTTTGTAAGCCTCTAAAATGTTTGGGGTTTTTTGATGCCTGTGACGTGAATCCTTGGTGAGTTTTAAAAGAAAAGGGCAAATTGTGCCTTCCAGGAAAACAAGGGGGATATTGAACATCAGAAAGTGCCATTCTCTATTCTCATGAAATTTTCCTTAAATAGAAATTCTTGGAACCTTGAAAATAATTTGAACATGAACTGTTGGCAACATGTTTAGTGGCTAATTATGTATTTTTGTGGATTTTCTGTGACATGGTGGGTATATATTCCTCTTCTATGCATCCAAAACTTCCATTGTGTTTAATGATGCCAAAACAGCCATATCAGGAAGGGAATAAATCCTTTAATATCATTGTTATTGTGTCATTAGGATATGAAAGAATGGAGGAAAAATGTCAGTGGAGATCCTTAGATACTGAATTTGGATGCCATTATAATATATCATAATTAGCGTCTCCATCAAAATGATGGATCTTGTGAGATCCTGTTAGGAACTGTTCTGGGAATGGAACAAACATTTTCTATTGCTTCTTTTTTATTCTAGGTACCACAAAGCAGTTACAGCTAAGCCGTTACAGCCATGGAATTCTGTCAGTTGTATTTTTTATTTTGCTTTGAAAACAGCAATGCAAGTGCCAAGGACAGAGAGGGAATCTTGATGTGATCTGTTGTATAAAGGATGGCATATCAAAAGGAACAGAAATATATGCCAAGCTACAAGTATGTGAATAAGCACATTGTCCAACACTTTGACAACTGTGTATTACAATGACAAATATCTAATTTTAATTCTACCAATGAATTACATCAGCTAGGACTGATATCACATTAATTGTAATAATCACAGAATCACAGAATCACAGAATCCTAGGGGTTGGAGGGGACCTCGAAAGATCATCTAGTCCAACCCCCCTGCCAGAGCAGGGTCACCTAGAGTACATCACACAGGAACGCATCCAGTCACTTAGTTAAACTGTGGAATGCCTTGCCCAAGGGTTTGTGATGCTTAAAGTTTACATGCTCTCAAGTGGACAATGGTCAGGTTCATTGAATAGAAATCTTTGGAGGATTCTTAAATTCATAGAAACAACAGCTCATCTAGGTACTTCCTGAGACTCTAATAAGAAGAGTCTCTGAAAGAGTATTCAGAATAGCTTTAATTTGTACTATTTTGATTTTGCCATTCCCTTAAGCACCTTCTTTCCCTCATAGCTGAAGACAGTGGATCTAGGTGAACCTTTGGTTTGCCCTAGTACAACTACGCTCTTTGTGTCTCGTCTAATGTGAAATACTGTAATATTACCATAGCAATACTAGTGTTAAGAAACTAGCTCCATACTACAAAGAAGCTGAATACTGATTTCCTTGTGCATTGCTTTTATCATGCTGCCTGGGATCAATCAGATGAATACCACCCACCAATACCTACTTTCTTAGATTTTCTGCAAGGAGAAATAAAGTTAGCCCCATTCCCAAAGAGTTACATGGGGGAAAACAGACAGTTGTACCCAAAAATAGAGGCATGTACAAAAATAAAGGCAACAGAAGAAAACCCAATATGCAGTGGTTTTAGTACTACAGCAGCTTAATTACTCTTTAGAGGTTCTGTTTTATCCATAAAAAACATAAGAAATGTTTTGGAACTCCATAATATATTCGTCTGCAGATGTTTATGGGGAGCACATCCCCACATGAAGCTGCGGGTAAGGAAGCATGAAAGTTCTTTCAGAATTCAGTAACTAAGAGATGAAATCTGACATAATTGATTAGTCAAATGTAAAAGTCAACATTTCAGCAATTAATAAGATCTAATATGCAGAGATCTGATCAGTCACACCTATCATTGACACAGAAAGCAAGTACATTTTCTTAATAAAAAAGAGAAGGGTAGCCCAGTAGAGAGGCATAATTAATGTGATATTGTATTGTATAATGGAATGTATTCTATTTCAAAATAGAAGGCAAATCAAATAACCACACTTAATTGTGTATGCTTTAAAATTTGGCCTTTGAAAATAACATAGTACAAAAATGTAGTAGCGTATGAATTGAAATGCATTTGTTTTGAAAACTGGCTAACACAAATTTTCAGTAATTATTTTCTAAACTTCTACAGAATACAAACAGGCTACTTCTGCAGGATACAAAAATACAATTTAAATTTTTAGTTTTTCAAAGTTTTCCTTTTTACCACATGATTTTCATTGTTCAGTTTTGCTAGAAAAGAGGAAATTTCATCTATGAGCATATTCAATAAACTATCTTTCTTCTCCTCTACCTTCATTAAATTAATGAGAAGTCCAATTCCAATAGGTATGCAAAACATGCAATAGCTCAGAGACTCAGCTGCAGTCCCTGTCTCTGTAGGCATATAAATTACTGACACAATATCCATGAAAATTTAACTTATAATTGTTAATATACATTTCAATACATTTGAATTTAGCCTGTTTTTTTAAATAATTATTTTGTTGTCTTTCTTCCTTGTTAACTAATATTTTACCTGCGTATTATATTATTCTGCCTCTGCTTTGTTCCTATTCTCCATCTCCACAATTCCTTCATGTCATATTTCTACTCACAACTTTACTTTAGTGTCAGAGTCTTTCATTGTATCTTCCAAACTTTTTCAGTATAAGAGAATATAGATGAGAAACAAAGTTCTGGTTGTTATTTTCTGTGTTTTGTTTCATTAGTTTTATAACAGACTTTGTGACTTTCCTTTGTTTATTTTGTTTCAAGATGTTTTGATGGATTTCACAACAAATAGCCATTTCACTCATTTCTTTTTCATAACAACTGGGTTTTACATAACGAGCTTTCAGGCCTGATCATTTTACCACTGTTAATGAATTGTTATGTAAAGTTCTTACAGAATTCACTTGTGGTGTTCATGAATTACATTATTGTTAATCAACATTTCTGATCTTGCAATACAAGAGATTCGTCCATCTAATTGTCAGATGTGAAAGATAAGGGGGTTAATGGGAAGGCGAACTGTAATTACCTTCTTACAGTGACTCTTACCTCAGTCTATGAGTAACCCCGTTTGAAAGCATTTAATGGGACTCAATTGATCTAGTTTTAATAACCTAAAAGTTGGATGTCTACTCTAAATTTAGTCTCCTTCTACATAGCAAGAGAAGGAAGATGACTGTTTCCAAAGGCAGATTTATCCTTACTGTCTCTGGAGGTGTCTAACTCTTCATGGAACATGAAAGGAGCTTAGACAACTGATGTAGACTAGGCACCTAATTTTGGATGACTGCAAGTTAAATGAGAAAAATTCCACCCATAGATTAGTTTATTAAAATGTGATCTTTACTTATTTAAATTCTATTAAATTCAGGACATTTAATTTAGTTGTTCAATAGACTCTACTCATTTTAAATTTTTGCAGATAACATGATTACACAATCACTCAAAATATGTTACTTTTTTTTCTCTCACCTTCCAAAAGTAACAGCAGTAAAACTAGTGAAGGGAATTTTGCAGGCACAAAATTCTAATAATGAGAATACACCAATATATCTTCTAAAAAGAAAATTACTGAGTTTAGAAACATTTTGAGGTCGTTCTTGCGCTATAAATGTTTTTTTTTTTAAACATAGTTTACTGTGTGGGATTCATAGAACCATAGAATAAATCCTGTATATCTCTGAGGATGTTGACAGAAATTAAAATGAAATAAGAAAAGTAAACCTTTTTTTTTTTGGCTTTGATTTGTATATTTAAAAAAAAAATATTATTAAAGTTATTTTTAATGTTTTACTATGTGTTGTTTGATTTTACCAAACAGAGTAAAAAACTCATTAGCTGAAATATTAATCATTGTGACTAACGAAAATTATGTAACCACTTGTGTGTCCTATTTGTGTCCCTGTTTCAG
This sequence comes from Aegotheles bennettii, assembly GCA_013398125.1. Classification (NCBI taxonomy): domain Eukaryota; kingdom Metazoa; phylum Chordata; class Aves; order Caprimulgiformes; family Aegothelidae; genus Aegotheles; species Aegotheles bennettii. The sequence goes on along the minus strand of VZRW01007869.1, from coordinate 215,300 downwards.
AGTTTAAGAAATGGACAGAATAACCCAATGTCTTCCTGCTCTCCAATTTTTTTCAAAATTTTATTGAAGAACCTCTACAAAACAGGCAAAATATAACACTAGGACTAGCAGTAGTTACACAATATGGTATTGAATAGACACATGACATATTGAAAGCTGAGCTTGTACTCACTTTGTGGAGGGCAAAATTTGTATTCACAATAAACAGTTGCCTCAAAATTGTGTTCCAGAGCTGATTCTGAACATATACTAGAGCACAATCAGCTTAATTTATCCTGGCTTTAGCTGTAACAACTTTGAACTATCTACATTAGTTTACTTTAACCCATTACTTTGGATAAATGTTTTGTTTTGAGTTGTATCATAGAATGATTCGAAGTTCAAATGAAATTTTTAATCCACTCTGGATTTTCTTCATTTCTTTTGAATCAATTCAGATTTTATAGAAGTTTTATTATATTAATGTATATAACAATCATTACTTCCAACATGGAATATGCAACTTTAATTTCGCTATACATATTCAACATAAACCAGTGTTAAATACAGCTATAAGTTAGGCTCCATTAAGTGGGAAGCTGAGGCTCAGATCAAAGGTCTGCTATATGTTTACTTATGTATGTTTAGATAAATAGCTGTCATAGAAGTGCTTTATAGAGGGCTAGTAGAGAATTCAACAATACAGGTTAACATCAATTTGCAAACCAATCCAGATGGGAATTTTGGCTGGGTACTTTTCCTCACCTAAGTGTGTGTTACTTACTTAATTAATTAATTAATTAGTAGGTCTGCTGCTTGTTTCCCATGTGCTTTGTGCATATGCTGCACACAGACTGGCTGCATGTTGCAGGATCCAACCATGTTTATGGGATAAAAAAAGGAGCACAGGTTTGAGAAGCCTTCTGTGTGGGTAAGGAACTGGGTGTTTCAGCATCTGTGGTGTGACATGAGCAGCTATTGGGGTGACTGGACACTGGGTAGAGATTTAAAGAACAACTATAGTGCCTAGCTATTATTGATGCTGGGAGTCATATTGATGTCTCTGAAGGTACAGGTCAAGTGCTTCCCTTCTTCAGTCAGAACTGTTCTTTGCTAAGACACAGCTTTCTTATATCTTTTTCTTGTTATTTATCTAAGTTCCTTTACTTGATCCTTTTCAATCAGTGGAGAGAGAGCTGACTTGGAATGTCACTTAGAAATATTAACAAAAGACTGAAAACATGCAGGATATCTCAATATTTTTAAGACTGTGACATAGGACTATATACAACATAGTCACTTTTTAGTCTTGCTGCACATCACCTGTGGGCAGGGTGTCAGTCAGCTAAATTGGGTTTTGTTAATTTGGAGGGATACTTGAGTAACTATGAACATAACTGACATGTGCAATTTCATATTATATATATATTTTTTTTAACTCTTACGCGTTTATTTTTCTGGGGAGGCAGGTAAGTCAGAGATATAAATCCAAAAATTTGGATACCAGGGTACCACCTAAACATTAGAGCTGAGGTAGGGTCCACAAATTCCACACACCTGACATTCAGCTGGAATAACAGCTCACTTTGGCCTTTTATTGGCAGTTGTACACTGTGGTATAAAGGTACAGAGGACCATTCACAGATTTTTGCAGTACAACAGAATTCAAATAGCAGGTAATAATCATTCCTGATATACAATGCATTCCCAAATCTGCAATTTTCATATAAAAAGTATTATCTCCAGGCTTTAAAATTAGCTACGGAATGTGTGTACAGTACACACTAGAGTTTACATTAGAACGTACCTAGGGGCATATTCTGCTTTTGATGATGCATGCAATTACTATACCATAATGATAATGTGAGTTACACGATAATTTTAAGCCAAGACCTTCTTCTACTGACATCAGTAGGAGCTCAATCAATCCCTCAGTAGAAAAAATATGTCCTTAAAATGAAGAGCAGTGATTTAAAAATATAACTTCAGACTATATTCTATTATACCAAAACACAAATATTTTTAGTAAAATTTACTGAACTGCTTCACATTACTATCACCATTCTACAAATCTGTATGCTTCTCCCAAGCTGTTAATGAAAATTATCAGCATCAAACTTTGCATACATACAGGTATATGTCATAGAGTTTACATATATAAGTTTGCACTTGATTTGTGCCATTCAAAATATTTAGAGTTCAAATTAAAAATATTTCTGATGAATGTACATGTTGCGCATATAGAAACATAAAAATAAAAAAAAAAATCAAGACAAAGCAATCATAGAAGAGGAAGAGTTTATTACCACTGCTAGGTTACAGCTGTTGATTTTTGCTCATACTTGGAGACTATGAGAAAAAAATGTTGAAAAAGGATGCTTTTTATTTATATTAGAATTTTTTTAATTTGGAAAAGTACAATATCTTTCTAATTATTCCTAAATTCTGTGCACATAACTCAGGCCCTAGTTGGGTCCAGACAGCTAAATAGACAGTGATATTCTCACCTAATGCTCACCTGGCCTGAGTAAAAGAAACATCATTTAGGAAATCAACATCAAGATGGATCAACACCAACAACACTAACTTCATAAAAGATTGTGGTGGATTAACATCAGTTGGCTGCCAAGTGCTCACCAAGCCGCTATCTCACTCGCCCTCCTAAACGAAACAGTAAGACAAAACAGGATGGAAAACCTCATGTAAGAACAGGGAGGTCATTCACCAGTTATCAACACAGGCAAAGCAGATTTGACATGGCGAAAGTAATTTAATGTAATGCCAGTTAATAACAGAGTAGGATAGCAAGAAATCAAACAGAAGTAAAACTACCTGCTCCTTACCCTGGCTTTTTCCAAGTCTCAGCTTCACTCCTTATTCTTCTACCTCCTTCCCCTGAGCAACACAGCAGAATGGGAAACGAGGGTTTTGGTCAGTTCATAGCACTTCATCTCTGCTGCTTCTTCCTCCTCTTATTATTCCTCTGCTGCAGCATGGGTTCCCTCCCACAGGATACAGTCCTTCATTAACTACTCCAGAATCAGTCCTTCCCATGGGCTGCAGTTCTTCAAGACCTTCTTCTGCATGGCTCCTTTCCATGGGATACAGTCATTCAGGAATGGTCTGCTCCACCATGGATCCCCCAAAAGCCACAGTTCCTGCCAGAAAACCTTCTCTTGCATGGGCTTTTCTTCATAGGCTACAGGTCCTGTCAGGAACCTGCTCCATTGTGGGCTCTCCACTAGCTGCAGCTTCCTTCAGACCATCTCTACCTGCTGCAGCATGGGGTCCTCCATGGTCTGCAGGTGGTTATCTACTTCAGCAGGGCTCTTCAAGAACTGCAGAGTGACAGCCTGCCTCACCACAGTCTTCTCCACGGACTGCAGGGGAATCTCTGCTCTGACACCTGGATCACCTTCTGCCCCTCCTTCTTCACTGATCCTTGTGTCTGCAGTTGTTTCTCTTTCATTTTCTCACTCAACTTTCACAGCTACTGCACAGCATTTTTTACCCTTTCTTAAATACATTATCACAGGGGATTCACCAGTGTCACTGATGGGCTCAGCTTCGGGCAGTGGTGGGTCTCTTTTGAAGCCATCTGGAACTGGCTCTGTCTGACATGGAGGCAGCTCCTGATCTCTTCTCACAGAAGCCAGTCCTACAGACCCCCACTCCCTCCCCTGGCTACAAAAATTGTACCACTTCAACTCAATACAAAGATACTCAATGTTTGCTTTAAGTTTAAAAGAACCCATGAAAGATGTTTAGATTGTAAACTGGGCTGTTAATAATGACACTTCCCAGCAAAAGTAATTTTTCTGAGTTTAGAAATTAACCAAACATTTACGGTCTGGACTACAATTTTCTCATCCAGGCAATCTGTCTCATGCTAAGCATTACTTTCTAAATATCAGTTGGAATGTTTCAAAGATTTTCAAAATCTTTGGAAAGGGAAAATGTAACATATGACTAAAATTTTCTGGTTTTCTTGCCCACCCAAGAAAATCTAGCTCCTTTATCATCTTAGTGCTTTGAACAAGTCCTTTCTGTATTAGAGTGATCCATACTTCAAGAAGGTACCTTCTGTTGTCTCTCTGAAAAGCCACTTAATCCAGCCAAAGGGTAAGCCTTGAAAAATCATAGGTAATGTATTCTTTTTAACAGTAAACAAGTGATTAACTTTAACTTCAGTGATTCTCTTGAGTTCCTTATCCTGTGCTGAAAGCATCCCATCTCCGCAATAGGTGATGCAGCAGACTCAAGTCCAGGACTAAGCTATGCCCAAGACTAATATCTAATATCCATACAGGAGATAGCAAAAGGCACGGCAAGGAATATATTCACAGAGGCATCAATGATGGAAAGGAGGAATAATGAATGAAGGCAGGGAGACTGAATTATGGTGGGCTGACTGAGCCTTAAATTGGATCCAGAAACCAACCTAATTGTGTCTTGGTGGAAACTGAGCTTTAGAAGATGGGTGAGAATAATATGGAGCAGCAGGAAAGCAGTGGGTGAGATGAGGGAGTGAAGATACAGAAAACAGAGCTTAAAAGAGAGGTGAATTTGGGATTGGGAAACAGCTGTAAGAAACAGGAACAGAGTTCTGCTCTGTTGCAATGTTTTTGTTATAAAATCACACTTATGCTTAAAACATAAATATGGTGACTTCAGGATATACTGTATCTCCTTTCCATGAATCAAAGTGACTAAATAAAAAAAAAGTAATCCTCTGATCTCTAGCTTATTTTGAGAGTTCCTCTCTTCAGTTTTTTTTATGAAATCAGCAAAAAGCTGAATTTTTTCTTCTTCAGACTAAAAGTTTATCATTGTTCCTGTCTTGACTTTATGCCTTATTGGCCCCTTGAACCTTCTCAGGTCTATAAAGAGAGAATATTCACACACATTGTAATCTTTAACAAATAGTCCTGTATGCCTGGTGAAGTTTTCTGATAAATAATTTCCTCTATGGCTCCCTCTAAATGTATCCCATGTATTCTAAAGATTGAGTTGATTTTATTTTATGATGCTCCTAATGCCTTCTTTATAATAACTTCTACAGATTCATTCAAGAACACATGGGTTAAGGAAGGTGTCACCAGGCATGCCAATCACTTCAGTACATCTAGTACTTAAAAGTAGAAGGCAGCACTGTACTACTAATAAGTAATCTCTTTCCTTCTTTCTGTCATTCACATACATACATACATACATAAAGTTATTTCTAATAATTGCTTCACAGCCATCTGCTATTAATCAGAAATTATAATAAAATAATTACAGAAATGCAGCATGTGGTTGCCCTTGACATTACATCTTCTCTTCACACTTTGCAAAGCTGTAATACAGCCAGTCTGAAAAGCATTCCTGTTCTGATTTTTAAGTGTGGCAATACAAGGACACAATACTTCAGACTGAGTGCTGGATCTTTACTGTCAGCATTGAATACCCAAACAGACTGACTGACAGATGTGCACAACACACATAAAGAAATATTTTCCTCTTTTCTAAACACTTAGAAAAATCATTAGAAAAATGCTCAGAAAAATGTATCTAATGTCAGAGATTGGGCCTTTGGTACTAGTGGAGAACATGGGTCAAATTGTACTTGGGTTGTTCAGAGCATTGTAAGATGGATGAAAAAGGCATAAGAAGACTCTATGAAACCACAAGTCTTCCACCTGTGATTGATCACACTAGAAAGGGTATTTCTTCCTGTGTCCTGTCCCTCCTACCACCACCTTCCCAAACTTGAAGCATCTAAAAGGTCTCTATGAATTTTCTTTCAGCTGCTGTGGCATTCTGGTTATCTGCCTCCACACAGTATCCTGTTTAAGGATACAGATTTAGAACAGACCTAGCAGAGAGAGGTGACTTCAAAACAGACCCTGACCTGAATGCTCCTTAGATAAATTGTAGTTATGTGTTGAGACATGTATCTTCCCTTTCTGAAGAAACTGGAGGCACCTAAATTTTCGGTCTGTAGGCAAAACTGACATTTAGATATGCAAACAAAGCAAATTTACAGTGGTAAGTAAAAAACATACCATATCTGACTCAAAGCAGCACAACTGATGCCTAGCTGGAGGAGGCTCCACCCTGAATCATCCTGGATAGTGCCTATTCACAGGCTCTGTAGGAGCAAACCCACTTGACCAGAATTTGTCATTTTTATTGTGCTAAATTCTGCTCACACATGATAAAAGCAGGGGGAAACCCTGTATGAGATGGGAAAGATTCAGTCAAATATGGCATTTATTCCTCACTTACTGAAAGCTGAGGCGGTGACCTTCAAAAGCTGTTGCCACTAGACACCTATGACTTTTTCATGACTGCTGTTGCTAGTATCAGCTGCTTGCTCCACCACATCTTTTTAGTTCCAGTAGAGACATTGCTTTGTCCCTTTTTTCAAAAGTCTATCTAGTTAGAGGTTTAGAATGGATATTAGGAAAAATTTCTTCACTGAGAGGGCAGACAAGCATTAGAACAGGCTGCCCCGGGGAGTCACCATTCCCAGAGGTATCTAAGAGAGGTGTATATGTGGCACTTAGAGACATGATTTAGTGGTGGACTTGGCAATGTTAGGTTTACGGTTATACTTGATGATCTTCAAGGTCTTTTCCAATCTAAATGAGTCTATGATTCTAAGTTGTTGACTTACCTGCATGTACTGCTCCCTAGGCAAGTGGCTTAGATGCTTAGGGTGGTTAGATGAATATCTGGCTCCATATTTGGATTAAGCAGGTGAAACAACTGAGGCAGTGATCATGAAAACCATGCTGAGAAATAGAGTAGAGCAGTGTAAAAGAGGGAATAAAGCAATTTCATGCTGCTATGTGCACAAGTTTTCTCTGCATGGCTGCAACAAATGTTTCAGAGCCAGGCGTATTTCCAATGGTATGCCCATCCTGTCTATTAGGACAGAATCCAACTTGATCCCAGCCCTCGTTCCCACAGCTTTCCCTACCAGGACTACTTATTTCCAGGTATGTTCTAAATATTGATCCCAATAATTCTCTTTCCATTTGAACCGTAGGTACTTTTTTTTTCCCTTCCTTTTTCATTGAAGAAGAAATGCTCCAGTGTCATACTGGTATAAACAGTAGAATAATTTAGCTAAACTGTCCCTAACATATTGTGATTGACTGTAAATACAAGAGTGGGATAAAAGTTATTCACACAGATACTAAAGATATAAAAGATGATAGATGAGAAGATGAAGCTTAAGAGCACTGGCACCTGCTGAACTTTTCTTTTCACTCTGAATATATATGTACTTATACCCCCACAAAAATATACAACAGGAGTGGATAAGGTGTTATTTCACTAAAGACTCCATATATGCCTGCTCTACAACTAGAAAGTGAGTATTTCATCTTCTACATGACCTTTTTTGGACTTGCCTATGACTGTGTATTCATTTAATATTCAGCCGTATGCCTTTATTCAAATGTGCAACTTACAGCTTTCCTTCTGCCAGAAGGATCAAACACAGGCAACCCATGTGCAAAAGTTTAAGACGAAAAGAATAAAAAATAAAACTTCTCTCCATGCAAATCTTCACTTTCAATAATGTAAATATAAATGTATTACAGGAATGCACTAAAAACAGTGCTTTATTACAATAATTTCAAAGCTCAATACTTTATAAAATAGCTTATTGTGAATAGGCTTTTTCTATGCTTTTAATCAAGCATAAAATGTTCAAGTCAGAGAATTCTGAGGAAGTTCAGTCGCAAAGCATGCTTAAGTTGAAAAAAGGAATCTCTGGGTGCATATGTTGTTGCCAGGCGACACTTCAGAAAAGCAAGGCTGCAATCAAGGTTCAAATGCTATTCTTGGAATCAGTGCTGAGAAAAGCATCATAGCCCAGGATGATCTTGCAGGTCAGAGGCAATATGTTAATACTTGACGTTCTTCTCAGTCATTATGCAGGCATCATCGTCAGAAGTATTTAGGTATTTGCTTTAGTTAGGACTGATTATAAAACAAGACCAGGGTTCTGTTCCTGCTTTCCAGCCAGATGCAATAGTGGTAAAGGTAGAATGGGAGTTTGGCATAAAACCTCTAGAACATTGGTGCTCAACTACAGGTAATGTACCAAATGTGGCAAGGATAAGTCTGATGTAACTTTTCCCTCCAGCTGAAGACAGTGGATTTTTTTCATGATTTCTCTGCAATTTTCAATTTCAACTTTTCAGTAGAAAAAAATTCATCCTCACCCAAAACAGTCATTGTTATCTACTGCTGTGAGACCAAAGTCACTGGCTGACCTCAGTAATATGTCCACCACAGGTCTTTAATACCTATAGTTTTAAATGAAACCTCCCCAAGAAGAGATGAATATGAACAAATACTGTTCCTACTATGTCTAACAATAGGAAAATAAATGGCTTCTTGTCTTTCTGCAAGGAAGAGGTCAGAAGAATATGGAGACAGTACAAAGAGAAGAATTATGAGTGAAGAAACTGGGAAGAATTAGCACAACAACTTTGTAGGGGTAGACTAGAAGAATAAGGAAGTTTGAAGGTTTTCAGAGTAGGACACCAAAATGAAGAAGATAATGAAGCCCTGTAGTTCAGTGTATACACTATTGTCACTGCTAGTCAGTGGCCAGAAGCTTTGAACTAACTGGGCAAGGCCTGAGCACTGAAGACTATTCAGTTTGCTATGTATGAACTCGTTGTGGCCGTTCTTTTACTTTGTTGAAGTATAACAGCACTTTTTCCAATGACCAGGAGGATGTTTCTGCCTACTGAGTTTTATGGGCAGTGCTCTGTCTGTGTGTTTTGACATAATTCTTATATGGAGAACAATAGTAAGTAGTTACTCTGTGTATGGCTCCAACAATGCACATATTTATGTATGATAGATAAGCTGCAGAGTAGTACCAGCCTGGCCTGAGAGCAGAGGGCCCTAAATGCAGTGAGACAACATACAGTGTATAGGAGAACAGACATGGCATGACTGGAAATGGAGCAGAGGATGATACTGGACACTTAAGGCTATAAACTACTCACCAGTTTTTAGGTAAAGAAATATAGATCAGGGAACTCAGCTAAGCCAGTTTTAGGGTGTGGTGGGTTGACCCTAGTTGGATGCCAGATGCCTACCAAAGCCACTTTATCACTCCCCTTCTCAGCTGGAAGGGGGTGGGGGATGTGAATATAACAAAGGCTTGTGGGTCAAGATAAGGACAGGGAGATTATTCAGCAATTACTGTCACAGGCAAAACAGACTTGACTTGAGGAAATTAATTTAATTTATTACCAATCAAAATCAGAGCAGGGTAATGAGAAATAAAACTAAATCTTAAAACACTTTCCCACCACTCCTCCCTTCTTTCCTGGCTCAGCTTCACTCCCAGTTTCCTCTACCTCCTTTCATGTAAAAGATGGAAAGTAAAAGCCTCTGCAAGGTGACAGGGCCAAAGTCCTTCCATTGAGTCGTGACAGTCAGACCAGATCCCCTTGCTTTCTAAACTCCTTCTCAGAGAGGAGTCTAGGTGCAGCTGGATCCAGTCCTAGTCCCAGACTTGGTCAATGGTTTATGTCTAGAGGGTTACGTGTGTGTGTACAGCCACCTGTCAGAGTCAGTGTTTGTCTGTTTCAGAGTCTCACAAAAGACTTGCACTGAAACAGATTCAGAGACAACTTTGTCTATCTCAGAGACTTGCACAGCACTTGCAAGTCCACCCAGGACTTGCACAGAGTTGTAAAAATACAGTTTATTAAGGCGATAGATACCAAAAGTTCTGAATTGCCATTGATAAATGCACTGACTGCACAAGTGCTACTAAGTGAAGTTAATATTGCTAGCAACAAATAGTAATAATACAACCCAGGAACACTTCCACTCAGAAGGTGAAAGGCGCAGTGCTTACCCAGAGAGGTGTCCCTGCCTGGGGTGGAGGAAGAGAACACACCTGTCGACTGGTCTGTCTGTATTTTGGTTCTTCTTTCCCGCTGATAGGTTTGGCCTTGGCCAGAGGCGAGTCCATCTTGGAGCCAGCTGGTATTGGGTCTATCGGACACAGAGGAAGCTTCTATCAGCTTCTCACAGAAGTCACTCCTGTAGTCTCCCCCCATCCCACTACCAGCACCTTGACACACAAAATCAATACAATAAAGAGAACAAAGAACTTAAGAAGGATATAAGAACTTAAGAAGGATATAAGACATTTATGGAGCATAAATGTGAATATAATATGGAGCTGCAGACCAGTGCTGAAAGAGTGAACATCTGAAAGTGTAGCAGAAAGAAGTCCCAACTGAACCCTAGGAAGAGGAAGAAGAACCATACCACCATCACCATAATATTCTACCCTGCAAGAAGTCTGGGACAAATGACTCACTCTTATCTTCATCATTGGAGACTGAACTTTCAGAGCCTGAAGGACAGTTGAAGGGTGAACATAACATGAGACAGAAATGGATAGGTGCTGGAGAGACCATGTGCAATAAATTTAACTGGTATTTAGTCAAAAATTTTATCTTCTTCCATCTTCCTTCCTTCTTCTTCTTTCTGACTTTTTTCTCCTTTGTATTTCTTTTAAATTTTTTCTTTCTTTTCCTGCAACAAATAGATCTGAACAGTGTTTGTTTGTTTACATTGTTTGAATTTCATTTGCAGTAATAATGATCTCTTGGTTTTGCAGAGAGATAAATTTATTTTTTGCCCATACCAAGAATTTGACTGTAAAAATAAGGATGGCCAAACCCATGCTTGGAGATTTCTTGCTATGAAGTGAACTAGGCTGTTTAACATGTTAATAACAAGTGTTCACATATTTTTTGGGGGGACCATCTGTTGCATTTCTTCCTTGATGACCACAAATATCATGGGGCTACCGAGCTAAAAATAGTTCACCTCTGTGCTCCCAATCAAAATCTGTTTGGAACACTTTAGCTGTCTAGTCAAGTTGATGGTTGTGTTGGTGATCCTCAGTGGCCCAGCTCTTACATGTATGGACATCTACATGCTGCACCTTTACCACTAGTGTCTCTAGCTGGGCAGCAACATCTCACCACAGGGTGGACCCAATCAAAGGCTTCCCTCTGCATTGCCGGCAGTACCATTTCAGTACCATTTGCAGCTATCCATGAGTAGGTGTAGAGGTAAAGTACTGGCAATTTATCCCATTCAGCAATGTCCAGGGCCAGATGGATGGCTTTTATCTCTGCAAATTGGCTCAATTCACCTACTCCCTCACCCACTCATTGTATAGGACTTCAAACAGCAGCTTTCCACCTTTGCTGATTTCCCACAAGACGGCAGCATCTATCGGTGAAAAGCGTAAATTACTTCTCATGATCTGAGAGTTCATTATATGGGGGGCTTCCTCGACACAGGTCACTACCTCATCTGGTAGCATTCCAAAATCTTTACCCTCTGGCCAGTTCGTAATAAATTCCATGATGCCTGGGTGATTAGGGCTTCATACCAAAGCTTGTTGTGTTATGAGGGCTATTCACTTATTCCAGGTGGCATTGGTGACATTGTGTATAGATGCAACTTTCCCTTTAAACATCCAGCCCAGTACTGGCAGTTGGGGTACCAGGAGGAGCTGTGCCTCACTACCAATTACCTCTGAAGCAGCTCAAACTCCTTCCTAGGCAGCCAATATTTCTTTTTCAGTTGAAGTATAAGTGGCCTCTGAGCCTTTATATTGCCAACTCCAAAATCCTAGGGGATGACCTTGAGCCTCCTCTGGTGCTTTTTGCCAGAGGCTCCAGGTAGGACCATTATCACTAGCTGCACTGTAGAGCACGTTCTTAATTTCCTGTCCTGTTCAAACAGGTCCAAGGTACAGGGCATGGATTATCTCTTGTTTTAACTGCTCAAAGGCCTGTCATTGTTCAGGGCCTCATGCAAAACCATTTTTCTTTCAGGTCACTTCACAGAGAGGTTTCACAATCTGGCTGTACGCAGGAATGTGCATTCTCCAAAACCCCACCGTGACTAAGAAGGCTTGTGTCTCTTTCTTGTTAGTGGGTGGAGACACAGTTGCTATCTTGCTAACCGCATCCATAGGGATATGGCAGCACCCATCTTACCACCTAATTGTCAGGAACTGGATGTCTCTGGCAGGTCTCTTGACTTTGCTTTTCCTTATAGCAAAACTGACTTCCAACAGAACATGTATTACTTTCCTACTTTTCTGAAAGACTTCTTCTGCTGTATTACCTCATACAATGATATCAATGTACTGAAGATGCTCCAGAGCTTCACTCTTCTCCAGTGCAGTCTGGATCAGCCCATGGCAGATAGCTGGGCTGTGCTTCCCCTGGGTCTGTTGATTCCAGGTGTACTGAATGCCCCTCCAGTTGAAAGCAAATTGGAACCTGTACTCTGCTGCTATAGGAACAGAGAAAAATGCATTAGCAATGTCAATCATGGTTCCCTTGGACTCCAGTTCATATTGAAGTTCCAGCATGTCTAGCACAGCAGCACCCATTGATGGTTATAGCTTCATCCAGACCAGGGTAATCCACCATTAATCTCCATTGTCCATCAGGCTTCTGCGCTGGCCATATTGGACTGTTGACAGATGAGTGAGTCTTGCAAATAACTCCTTGAAACTCCAGTTTATGAATCAGGTTGTGTACGGGGAGCAGGGAGTCTCTGTTGGTACAATATTGCTGATGATGTACTGTAATAGCAGCAGTTGGTACCTGCTGTTCCTCCACCCTCATCAGGCCCACCATGGAAGGGTCGTATGAAAGGCTGGACAAGGTAGACAGCTGGTTAATGCCCTCAGTCTCTACTACTGATACACCAAAGGCCCACTTATACCCTTTTGAGTTCTTGAAGCACTCCTTCTAGGGAACGTCTATACTAAGGATGCATGGAGCATTTGTGCCAGTCACTACTGGATGTATCTCCTAGTCATTCCCAGTTAGGCTCAATTCATCCTCCAAAATGGTCAGTTCTTTACACCTTCCTGTGTCTCCAGAGATGATAATGAAGTCTGCCCCTCTGTGATTCAATGGTATAAAGGTGTATTGTGCACCAGTGTCCACCAGGGCTGTGTACCTCTGTGGTTCTGTTGTGCCAAGCCACTGAATCCACACTGTCTAGTAAATGTGATTATGTCTCCTCCACCTGGCTAGAGTCAGGGCCCCTCTAATTTTGAACATAGTACCCACGATCAACGGAGGGTTTTGTGTGTCATACAGGACCTACATGGTTACTTCTGCTCACATTTGAGACCAGAGCAGCCAGTCTTCTGGAAAAGTTCTGTCTAGTGGTATTACCTTACGGCTCCCGCATTCTTGTATGCAGAGCAGTGGTGGGTTTGACATACCATCTATTCATGTTCTCATCACAGTCGCACAGAGTAAACCACAGAGAACTCTGTGCTGAGTTCTGCCTAACTTGTCTCCTAGGAGGGCATCTGTTCCTAATAGCTGAAGCCCGGATCCATTCAGGTGTTATACTCCCTCTCCATTCTGGACAGCTTATGATGCAGCCTCTCATATGAGGTTCTGCACTCCTCAGCCATCTTTTCCATAGACAAGACACGAGCCTGTAGGGAATTAGAGATACTGTCTTGATATTGACTGAGTTGGATAGCAAAGTCATCGACAGTTGGTGGTGTTTCATCATCTCCTTCAAAAATCCTCTCTCCTAAAATGTAGGAGTACATAGGAGGGGCACCCTGTATGAACTTTTTGAACAGAGGCCTCCTCCATGGAAGCTCATCAGGATCTGCAGATGTTTGTCACCATGGATGACCTCTCAGACTGCCAGCTCTCTCATATATTTAATACCTTTCTTCATAGTGTTCCATTCAATAGGTTGACATTCAATATCCTCCTTAAAGGGGTATCGGCTTTTTACAGCCGTTAAAAGGCGTCTTCACAGACAGAGAGTGCTGTTTTTTCTCCCAATGATTTTGTAGATGCCTTCATCTCTGGCTAAAGACTCCAGCTGCTGAGCCTCCCTGCCCTTCAGATCTATGGTATCAGCTCCATTGTCCCAACACCACAGTAGCCAGGTATTTAGTGGCTCACCCTCATTGCAGGCATAATCCTTTCTTAAATTTTGTAACTCTTTCAGAGACATGGTTTGAACAGTTATCTCAGGGTCTGAATCACCATCCCATGTTGTCCCAGCCTCAGGACAACTCTCACTTTCACTAGGGTTTGCCTCCCGCCCTGTCTCTGAGTCACCATCTCTCAGTGGGCAGCCTGACATCTTTAAATGCTTCCTGCAGGTTGTTACCAGAGCAACAAGGTCTGGTCCAGACTGAGTGTGGGGGTCTCTGCTCAGTACCGGAGTTCTCACAGTGCCACAGCAGAGCTGGGGACCCAGTTTGCCTCAGTTCTGGTACAGGGGAGCTGCGGCAGTGGCAGCAGTGGGAGGGGCCGTAGGGGTGCTTAAAGCAGCAACGTTCCCACACAAATTTTTAACAATGAACCACCCCTTAATAATGAACCACCCTTGGAACATATTCAGTCAGAGCAATAACAAAATCAAATTATAACGGTCACTCCTGAGGTCTCCAAACTCTGGCGAGGTGAACTTGCCAGAGAAAGAAGCAGAACAATTTTTCATAATACCAAGATTTATGAAGTGACCCCCAAAGAGCCCAGGTAAATCTTTAACCCAACTTGTCCCAGAAGGTAACAGATGGGAGATAGGGCAATATTGTAACAAGTAACTTTACAGAAGAGTCCAAAAAGACAAAATATAATATCATGTCACACAGGGGCAGCATGACGGAAACCATTTTGATTTAATTTCCAACCTTACAATGTTTTCAAATCAAAAGGAATATTTTAATTCAAGCCCCATGTTGGGTGCCAATTTATTCTGCCTTAGTTTAGTGGTCAGGGCAAACTAAAACACAGAGAACAGAATTGCTCTCTATTACTTCTCTCCACCCTCCTAGACGAAAGTGAAAGGAGAATAAGGAATAGACTTACAGGTTGGAAGTTAAAACTCAAAGAGGTTTAATAGAACAGGGAAGGGATAGTAACACTTGGGATAAGGAACAAATATACAAATATATACAAAATCTGATCTCAGTGATCACTGATATAAGTGTCCGAAAGTCCCTCACAGTAGACCTGACTCAGGAAAAAGGTCCAAAGCTCTTCCCAGCACCCAATGGATTCAGATCCTGCAGAGCATGTGGCAAGCTCACAATAAAAAGCAGAAGCCTCTCTCCAAGATCTCCAAGTGCA
>VZRW01007869.1:182070-200015 GCA_013398125.1 Aegotheles bennettii | reverse complement strand
CCCGTTCTGCTCTGTGCATCCCTCAGGGTCCTAAACACCCTCTTTATGGGTCCTCGTATTGATATCATAAAACTAGCTTGTGCCTCCTCAAACCACACCACCATCCTCACTTGGTTTTATGATTCTCAGTAATCCAGAAGACTGTAGTCCTTCAGTGTAATCCCAGATTTTCAGTCAAAATAGTATCTCTCTGTTGTTCCTTTTCAGTTCTTAAAAATTTCCCACATTGATTTTGCCTGTTTCAAAGACTGCCATGTGTCAGGCAGTATATATTTTCTTTAAACAGGATTACTGTATGTGCAACCTAGGTGATCTCTAGGCTCCCACAAGCTCCTGAGGATCAAGCAAGGTTCTCTGAAGCTGTTTAAAGGTCCTGAGAAGTGTCACTGCTCTAAGCCTGCGTAATTTTAAGTCATGTGAACATATGTCAGTATGAACACTAGATTAAAAGTATAAATCAACCCTCAGTAGCTTTGTATCTATCTGATTTATGTACTTACAGATGCAGAGAAAAAATATCCAAGAAACTTTCATTTTCAGGGGACTGGTCATTTTCTGCATTTTTCAAGCTAGAGGTGATGGATAGACTGTATTACAAAAACCGGTTCTTGTTAGTACTTCTTAGAGCTGAAACATATGTCCTTCAAAGCAGATTACATTTATTGTAAATGTACTTGGTTTCGTCTAGACTTCTATATCAGAGGAGTTCAAATCAAAAGGACTGGGATCAAAGAAACACAAAGGGGTATTAATTGTACTGAATGTAAAGGTTCACTGCTAAGCACTGCTACACACAATCTAAGTGTTTAACACTTTCTGTACTGGATTAGAATGCAGGACAGTCTCTACCCAAGCCCACAAAAGAATAAATTCTGGTCATGACTTAGTGTACTCTTTCTCTTCAGAGGACTGCAGCACAGGCATTTAAAATGGTAGATTTTGTAATCTGCCAGCACTGCGTGGCTGACTGTTATTTTCAGCTTTTATTACACTCATTCCAATGTTACTTTCAAAGACTCCACTGATGCTAGTGTTCCCTGCCTCTAGATACAGATACACTTCACAACCTATCAACTCACTAGAACTTATTTTATCAAACTACACCCTAAGGAGGCAGTGAAGTTCAATCTAATAGCTTGTGGATGATATATACTGACCCCTATTCCTCCTTGAAGAAGCCATATTTATCAATAAATCAATCAGTCATGCATTACAATGGACTATTTACACAACTTCAGAGTGCTGCTAAATAATGAATTTTAAATTACTTTGGTTAAAAGTCAGTCATATGAAATGTAACTAAATGTACCTTAAATAATTTTACTGACAGATTTCAAATGAGTTAGAACTCATTCCAGAAGTGGGGAAGAGTAAAAGACAGCAGGGAAAAAAAAAAAAGAGTAAAAGAAAAAAAAGTTTGAGTTACTGAGCCTATTTTGAAAGGAGCTCTCTTTAGAGGGACTGTCCTGTCCTATAAAGAAAACACAGTCTCATTTAAATTTAAATTTAAATTGTGGATGAATGAAATACTATGAAGCCAGTATAAAACACATGACATAACTAACAAAAATGAAAAAGAATTTTAAAGGGGTAGTAACAAAAACACCAGGTTAAGCCTATGTGAAGAAACATGGGAAAGTGAATGTTCCAGTGCTCAAGTGACTAATTTGTTTAACTTATAAACATGTTTGAAATTGTCCACAAGCAATATTTTCATTAAAGGAAGAAAACCCTAATAAAGTAGAAACTCCAAAGTAAAACTCCAACAAAGAAGGTAACAACAGTGCTCGAAATATGAAACCTCAAGGCATTTTCCTATGACTACTGTGAGACTGATGGTTTTCATTCACTTATTAATATTTTTAATTCTCATTAGGGATCAAGGCTGGATTTAAGCTAATCTGACCTGTTGTCCATGTTGTTCCTGCTGGCTACCTCATTGCTGTAGCTGCTACCTGTGGCTCACTCAGCTCTCAGCACCATGTGAGCCACATCTGCTGCTGCTTCTGTGCCCTTCCTGTCTCTGCTTCACTCCACATCTCTTCCCACCAGCTCTGCCTCATACTGCTCCTTGCTCCCTACCTTTCCAACTAACTCCCATAGCTTTTCTATCTCTTCTGTTTCAGCTTCTAGAAAAGATGCATGTTAACTTTGCTAACACGGAAGAGTCTCCCAGCTCACAGGAAATCCTTCAGCAGTTTCTGACATCTCTCACACCATGAGATATTTATACAAAGTCTCTTGATCTCCTGCCTTTTTTGCCTTTTGCTAGGTGCTAGCCTATGCATCTTAATGTTGGAAGTAGTTGCCAATGTTTAGAGCAGTAACCCTAGGAAAATTCATACCATTAATTAGCCAAGATTTCTGTATGTTGCTACAAGCCTTATAATTTTTTTAAAGCTCTTTAATAAAAATCCCTCTCTTATTTATCTTCTCCAGGTCTTCCCGTCAGGTGTCAACAGAACACTCCCTCCCTTGGCTGCACCCTGCTCTAGAGCAGGAGGAAAGGGGGTGCTCTTACATTAGATCTTAGGTGTCAGGCTTATACAAGAGACAACACAAACCAGAAAATCTACAAGGAATTCAGTTTTTATGAGAACTGAGTGTGACATTTTGTGACAGTTATGACTCAATAATAAGGCCATTGCATAAAGCAAATAAACCAGAATAGAAACATACTGACCCTACCAAGCATGAAATTCTCTTCAGCAGCTTCTTCTCCAGTTTTTATTGCATATGGTGCATGGTATATTTTTACATTTTTTGATTTTATGTACTCTCTCTGGGCACCACCTAGACTTGTGTTCAAACTGCTGCTGCCAGGAAAGGCTGCCTGTAATGCCTGGCTTTAAACCTGTGAACTGAAGGGAGCCATCTGAAAGCAGAAGGAAATGGCGTCTTCAAAGGACAACTAAGCATGCATGAGTGGTAGACATGTCAAGAGGGTGAGGAGGCACAGTGGCAGAGCCAAGAGGGAGCCTGTGGCAATAGTACATCCTCAGAGATCCCTAAGAGGAGCTGAGAGTTTACTTGAAGCAGGAGTCAAACAAGCAAGTAAGCCCCAAAAATGACAAAGATAATTTCCCAGAGATCCAGAAAATATTGGGTGTAGTCTGTGCAATCAATGAAGCTACTTAAAGGATATGGGAAAGCAATACAGGAGAAAGGTTCCTGTGTGCCAGGTAGAGGGTAGAGATTTCCTCTTAAAGGCAGCAGATAATTCATGCTCCACTCAGCATGCAACATCAGCTTCATATCTACCTGCACAGTCTAACTAAACACTGCCTGCTCTTTCCTCCCACTGAAAAGTATCCTAGGAAAGCTTGTCCAAGGTACATCATACCTTGCATTGTTGTGAATTCAATAGTCTTACTAGAACTGCATCTGGCATTAATTCTTTTCAAGTTCACTCTCGTAAATACTTAAGCAACATTTTATGTTTTTGCAATATATTGTGCTTCCCACTTGGACTCTATGGCTTTCAAGGATACTTACTGCTAATATTAATTAATTCGCCATTCATTTGCAATAATCATGTTAATTTAAATTGTTGGTAAA
Organism: Aegotheles bennettii; assembly: GCA_013398125.1. Classification (NCBI taxonomy): domain Eukaryota; kingdom Metazoa; phylum Chordata; class Aves; order Caprimulgiformes; family Aegothelidae; genus Aegotheles; species Aegotheles bennettii. The sequence goes on along the minus strand of VZRW01007869.1, from coordinate 196,457 downwards.
CTTACTCAAAACTCTTATTATCTACTTTCTTGCCATGGTAAGTTTGTAGAAAATGCTTTTATCCCCTTGTATCTTCCTGCTTGGTTATAAGGTGTGAAATCAGCTTCAAGTAACTACAGTCAATGTCACTACTATGCTAAATCTTGATTCCTGCTGTGTTTTAAACTAAGGTAGAAAATAAAGGGAAGAGAATTAAAAGGAGAAGTAGACTAAATAATGACAAATTTAAACAGCAAAACAAAATTAGTATGAGGAACAGAGAGAAAAGGACTGTGACAAAGAAAAAGGATGCCTTGTTTTTGAGTTACTTCCATCCAGATACTTCATATCTTAAGCAGTCAGTTAAAACAGGTAAGCAAATTGTACTTCTACCTGGTTGGAACACTTTATTTTTTTAGGATTTGAAATTTCAATTGAAAGTTACTGAGTAAGATTCTTTCAGGATTTCTATGGGACATGTTGAAAAAGTTTGAAACAACAAAAAATATTTGAAACAACATTTTATCTTGAAATATTGTTTTGTCTAAGTTTTGTAAATACAAAATCAAAACTCTCTCCGATTAAGAAAGTTTCATCCCAAATTTAAGTGTCAGATTCCAGAATTTATATAGAAATCTGATCCTTTCTTAAAACAAATTCAGAACTTCTATGGAGAAAAAAAATCAAAAGATAATGTCAATAGTCAGCTTTAGTACTACTGAACCAAAGTAATTTCAAATCATGAGTGCATTCACATAATGGAAATGTTTGTTAGTACTTAAGGGTAGACTTCATTTGTCTTAATTTAGGCACCTAAATGTTTAACATCTAAATCTAGGCTAGTATTTAGAGGCTAACCATTTCCTTATGAATTACATGGGCTCTGCTCAGATCTCCATCCCTAACTCTGCATCCCTAACTCTCCATCCCCAGTCATTTACCAGCAGTCCTGGTTAACGGGAGAAGTTCCAACTGACCAGAAATTAACAAATATAACAGCCATCTACCAGAAGGATCAGAAGGATGATCTGGGGAACTACAGGCCTGTCAGCCTGACCTTGGTACTAGGCAAGGTCATGGAACAGATCATCCCGAGTGCCATCACACGGCATGTGCAGGACAATCAGGATCAGAGCCAGCCAACATGGGTTTATGAAAGAAAGGTCTTGTTTGACCAACGCGGTCTCGGTCTATGACAAAGTGACCTGTTTAATAGATGAGGGAAAGGCTGCAGCTGTAATCTATCTAGACTTCAGTAAAGCATTTGACACTATCACCCACAGCATTCTCCTAAGAAAACTGGCTGTCCTTGGCTTGGATAGGTATACTCTTTGCTGGGTGAAAAACCGGCTGGAAGGACGGGACCAGAAAGTTGTGGTTAATGGAACCAAATCCAGTTGGTTACTTGTGGTGTTCCCCAGGGCTCAGTGTTGTGGTCAGTTCTGTTTAATATCCTTATTGATGATCTAGATGAGGGGATCGAGTGTACCCTCAGTAAATTTGCAGATGACACTAAGTTAGGTGAAAGTGTTGATCTGTCATCTTAACAAGTTCATCTTTTAAGCAGATAATGTTTCCTACCTTTTTGATGCCAAATTAAGAGAGTTACACACACATATATTAGTCAGAATTTTCTTGCAAATTGAGCTAGAGGATTATGTGAAGCTATACGAGCATATTTACATGCTTCGGGCTAAAGAGTTTGTTCATAGTAGTCTTGGGAGACTGGGAGCTGATAATGATAGTTGCCGTGTGTGTCAAGTATAAATCCTTTCCATTAGCCTATGCTAGAAATAGTTGAGTAGTAAACATTTAAAATGAAAGGAGAACATTTAGCTAGATTTTAATACCATTATCCAATTTTCCAACTATCATCCTACAGTTGTAAACCTAACAAGGAAAAGATATGTAAATTAGAAAGAAGGCAAAATAATTATATCTACAGTACTTGAACACTCTTAATCCTTTTTATTCCTGATAATGGCATATACTTGTAACAGTTGGAGACTAGGCAAAATGAAACTTAAAAAGTATTTATTTGTGTAATTGCTTAACATTTTTTAAAAGAACTACCTCTTTTATATGCTTATAATTTTCTTTTTCATAACATGTAAAATTCAAAGATTTTACAAATACACGTATTTTGAAAGATAAAGAGAAATATTTTATGTTTTCTTTATTCAAGATACAATAATGGAAGAAGTTCTGCTGCTGTCAAGATATCTCTCCCAGCATACCTAAGAGAAAATAAAGGAGAAATTATGCCAAAAGATGGAGCTTAAAGTCTTCATATTTTTACTATTTGATTTGCATTGTGTTGATATTTTACTACTCAAAATAACACAAAAATAACAGAGCTCACCAGTGTTACTCTACCAAATAGCAAGTCTAGGTGGACATCTCTTCCAGTTGTCTCACTGAGTACCTGTGACAAGAAGTAATCTCCTACAAACTTCAAGAATTTCCAAGACATGCTTGTCACAGCATCATGATGTTCCCATTTGGTGTCTGGGAAGTTGAAATATCCCATAAGGACAAGGGCTACCATTCCAGAAATTTCTCCTAATTGCTTATAGAATAACTCATCAGTGCTTACATCCTGGCTGGGCAATCAGTAGTAGACACACACTACAGTAGCTCCTTTGTTTTCTGTCCCCCTAATCCTTATCCAGAGGCTCTGAAACACAACATCACTAACTGTGAGGGCTGTGGCAATCTAACCTTTCCCTTAAGTACAGTGTGATGCCTCCACCTCACCTGCCCTGCTTTTGCCCCCTGAACAGCCTGTAGCCCTCCATCCAGACACTCCAATCATGGGACTCATTCCACCAAGTCTCTTTATACCAAGGATATCATAGGTCTGGGACCTGATCAACGCTTCTAGTTCTTCCTGTTTTATTTTCTCACATTGTGTGTGTTAGTGTACAAGCATTTCAGCTATGCTCCTGAGCTCTCCTGGCTCCCAGGAGCAACTTAAATCTTCCCCCTAAGATTGCCACCCTCTAGTGATATCATGCCAACACTTGGCTTACTTACTGCAATACTGTTGGTATCCTCTTCCCCCATTGATTTTAGGTAGTTGTAAAGAGCATAACTGGAAAAAAAGGAAGAGTGGTTTCTGCTCTTTCCTTCTGTGATTATCTATGTGTTGCTTTTTAGTATAGAAACACCTTAAAAAAATTTTAAAAAAATCTAAACTATCAACTGATAATTTTTAGAAAGAAAACAATGTGAAATTCTGTGTTCCCAAGAGTTCAACCTCTGATTGTCTTCATTTTTACTTTGTACAAAGTCTGAAATCATATTTACATTTAGAAATTAATTCAGAGTATGGAAAGACTTACCATAGGGAAAACCACAACTTTTTCAATGATCAGCCAAAATGTATAAAGCAATTCATTTCTATAGAAAATATAATACTTTGTTACTTGTTCCTATGTATAAATTAACTTACTAACAAAACCACCAGATATGTTAGGGATTCATAGTTTTTCTTGTTTACTTAATACACTCTAGGAAAAACATGTTCTTCAGACATGTTAACATATTACCTTACAGGGTCTGTAATAGTTTTGAGTCACCCAGGTGTGTCACATGCATTTTAAAGAAAGAAGTGTTATGCCTATTCTACATATAGGGTCAACGGGAATCGGCTTCAGACCCATCTTTTCTGATCCTTGTTCTCACACATCTATAGCCCAAGTATAGGACAAGATCAATGAAAACTAACAGAAAGGCAAAAAAGAGATGATATAGAAAACCAAAGTAATACAACACTAAAAATGAAAATACAAAATCACCCTGTTGGAGTTAGCAAGAAAAGTTAATAATGGCTTGTATTTTATGCTAAGAAGCTAGATATATTCCTTGCTTCATTCTGGAGTGTACTCCAGGAAATAAAGATCAATAATAAACACCTATGATCTTAATTTTGTATTTAAGAGTATAAGATGCAAATGGTTCTAAATTGCATTTAAAGAAGAAATCAGAAGGAATGATACCACACGTGCAGCAAAATGATTCTTAGCAATAATATTAAATTCTAAGATCTGACCCTGCAATCAAATGTCTGCAAGCTAAAATCTAAAGTGACAGTCACCATCTTGCATCCCTGGCAACTTTTTCTCCTGAAGAAGTAATATGCCGTGCTCACTCCAGGCATTTTGACCAGTGCAGAAGGATTCAGCTGCCAAATAAAGAAACTTAAACTTGCATGTCTGTAAGTGAATTGGATCAATAAGTTTCCATGGCATTTGATGGATCCTAGAAAAACACTCCATCTATATTTGATCAGCCAAATAGATCTCCAGGCCTTATTGACAGTACTGATGAGGGCTCCATAAATTATAATAGTGAGTTAAGACATAATATCTCAAATGTAAGGTAGCCCATTAGAATGTATGGTGGTGAAACTGAGAAGAATCATTACAGTTTCACCCATCAGTATTTGCAAGCATCATGTAGACATAGATGATCAATAGTCTTTCACAAGACACAGGCCAGTTGTGATGCCAGCTGAGTAAGAGCAAGAAACATTCAGATAAGTTGTATGTCATTCTCAGGACCCTATGTCATCAGTTTTGAAGCAGATCTCCCAACTGATCTGAAGCATTGCAATAGTATAACAATTCCTGTAATGAGTTTGGTGTGAGTGAAATATGAGTTTTGAGTCAAGACTGAAATAAAGTGGAGAGCTTATATTGGCTTCTGTTTCAAAGTAGCAAATAATCTTATTTTGAGTAGACGTAATATGGTGTTAGCTACAATAGTAACAGAATAAGAGAAGGAAGAAATAATTGATTTAAGTGTAAGTTGCCAAATATAAAAGCTAAAATAAAAAAAAAAAAAAAAGAAGAAGAAGAAGATATGTTGAAAAATGCATGTCAGGTATTAGTAGTGTGGATTCTGTTTACTTAAATCAAAAGTCTTAGCAGTGTAGTATGGTTCCCTCTGTCAACACGTGAAAACAAAGCTGAATTTCTAGGAGGCCGAGCACCCTTTTGAGTAAATGAACTTAAAAGGTTTCTAGTAATTGGGTCAACACATAAGTAAAAAAAATAAATATATAAGACAAAAAAATAATGTGTGTGATCCATAACTTGGCGGTTTTTTACTTCTGGATTTCCAATGATTCAGCTCTTATAGCACAATATCAAACTCCAGATAGAGATGTAGGCAGATACAAGTGATACACAAAGTGTATGTATGTACATATGCATGTACATAGACTTCAAGGGATCTTAAACAGGCCAACATCATGTTTGTTTCTAGTTTACATACCTACTTCAAAAAACAATCTTTAAAAACTGTTTTTAATTAAAAAAAAAAAAATATATGACCTGTTTCTCAGCAGTGTCAATTGAACTGATGGGATGCTGTAATTGGCTACACTAATTCCAGTATACAAGGCAATGCCTTCAGAGTTAACAGAAGTATCTCACACAACACTATACTGTTTTGCAGAGACATATGCCTAACTATATGTCTGAGAAAATGGTTTGTGTCTGATCCTAATGTCATCTTAATGGGTTCACCTTTTACGTAGATAATGTTTCCTACCTTTTTGATGCCAAATTAAGAGTTATACACATAAATATTAGTCAGAGAAAAGCTTTATACAGTTCTCAAGCAAAATCCCTGTCTTTGTAAATGCTAAATGAGTAGAGATTTGTTAAGAGATTTTGTTGAGAAATGTTAAATGAGCAGGAAAATGCAGGCCTTGTTTATTGATTGGGCAGTGTAAAAGGCCAGGCATGCAATTTGTAAACAGAACCTCTTTCCTGGATGGCCTACTCTTTTCTAGGATCAGGAATTAGTCTGTTCAGACTGCCACATATCTGTCTTAAAAAACACTGTGTCAACCTGTCTCAAATTATGATTCTTGGATTTGTGGTAATTAGTATGGGTGAGATGTAAGACTCCAAACATATTTAATTCTGGATGCCCTGGTTAAATAAATGCTAGCCACTAAGGTGAATAGCAAATCTTATTTCTGCTAAGTATTGCAGCCCCAAAGGATCTGTGGTGTTCGGAAAGGCAGGAGCAGAGCCCTTTGCCTAAACACACTATAACACTGCCTAACTGCCCTTACACATTCAGTAATATTTTCCACCACATTCAGCCAGCTGACGACATAGAAAGTGTGTAGTCTATAAATGAATGGATTTAAATAAAGCCACATTTTGGAAATTTGCTTGAAGGGCTTGAGGGACAAACAATGTGGTTGGAGTCACATAGGTTGAAATTATGTTAGTGTCTAGGAATATTGGCTGATTGTTAATTTCTTACAAAGGACAAAAAAATCCATTTTTCCTGGTGATGTGTGTTCATTTTAGCCAGACAGAAAGCATATTAACATAAAGGTCATGCTTACAGCTTAAAGTAAAATGGACTTAATTTAACACCTGTGATAAAGAGCATTTAGACTCAGAGTAGAATGAAGTGAACAGAACTAATATTCAAATATTTCAGAGGACTTATATCAAAATGAGATATACCCAGCATTTTTATCTAATTATATCTGGCTTTAGAAAGGAAGTTGAAAAGAAGATTAATATGAAAACATAATACTTCCAAGTGCTTTTCACTTGAAGGAGATGATAAACAAGAAAGAGTTAAAAGACACTGTGGAGTGACAGACTGTGCCAATTGTAAGTAACATACATATAATGTTTTGGTCAAATAAAAAGAAAGTGGATGTGAATCTTATCTAAATATTAAATCAATCTTTGTCCTAATACAAAGCCTTCTCTTACACTGTGAAAATATATCTGAACTTTTAAGTGCTCTAGACAGGTTTTTCCTTCACTGTAATATACTAATATACTATAATACACTTATTCAGGTAGGGCTGAAATAGATATGAAGGATAAGCACATCCAAACCAACATCTTATGGTAAACCTCATAATCCTTCCAAAGGCTATCTTGCTTTCTGGTCAGATACTGTAAATGGAGAATCAATGACTATTAGAAACAGTGACTGTGAGGCAGAAGTAACATTTCCGAGGTTGACTTCAGGATAAGTTTTGGGAGAATTAAAGAAAAGCAGTTAGTCTTTTCCTGACACAATGAAAAGAAAGTAAATATTTCAGACTACTATCTCCAGCTACAAAATAGTGTCAGAGCAAGAGACAAACACAAACAAACAAATCTCAAAACTTCTTCTACAACATTAAATCTTTGTCCTTCTCTCTCTGGTAGTTTTTTACTACCAGCCCAGTCGATCTAGGGGCATGCCAAGGAAGCCTTTTCCATGATACATATTACTGTAAGTAGTTTGTTCTGTACATTATAGACTGTCATTCACAGTTCTAGTATTAATGAAGAGACTAATTGAAAAAGTGCTTTGAAAGATTATAGCTCCATGATTAGTCTGAAGAAGTATTTTCTGTGGGTCATCAACTAGAGAAACAACAAAGCCATGTAATTTTCCTTTTTTTGTGTATCTGTATTTTGCCCTTAGAATTTTAGTAGTGACAAGACTGAGCATGAAAATTTTCCCAGGTCCCAATTTCCCAATTTCCTCTCTCTTATGTCCTGAAAGTTTATTTTCAAGTATTTGAAAGATTCTGGCTTCACTTCCAAACGTTCTGGATGGGTCAGATTTCTATAAGACTAGGGACCTGTGGAACAATTATGTAAAGTAGACATAAATTTTTTATTAAATTTTATTTTGCTCCTCAGAGTAAAAATCCCACCCATGACAAAAAAAAAATCCATATATTATGATTTTGAGCAGGATGAACTAGAACTTCCACTAGTTCTAGTTGCTGAATTCCTGAAAAATCAGGTGTACTTTGAAGGAATAAACACTTCAAAAATCATATAGTGTTTGTAATACACAGTTCTGCTTCATGCATAAACTGTTGTTAGGATCCACTTATTAAGAGATGTTTCTGCTTGAATTAAGGTACAAAAGAGACCATATGTCCAAGTCAATAGTAGGTATTTTATTTAACAGTAAATGAAAGAGAGAGAAAGAAAGAATGAAAGAAAGAAAAAAGATAGTAATAGAGATAGTAATAGAGATAGTAATAGAAGTAATAAGAGAAGTCGAATTACCACCCCGGGAACCAGCGTTGTCAGGTTATTTTCCTTGGATGGCGGGTGCTCAGGCATGCACTTGATGAATAATTCTGGGGCCTTTTATTGTGTTTCAGGGGCAGACGTTACCTTCGGGTGTTAAATCCAGGGTTAATTTACAGGATAAACAAAGGTGGGCATGTGACACGGGGAAGGGTGGTAGAGCTGAGAGTGGAGGAGATTCTCTCTCGGTGACCTCATGTCCAGCTCCTTTGTGTGTAAAAGAAGGCCCGAGTGTTCTTATCTCTTCATCTCATCCAGCTCCATTGTCTACAGAACACCGGCTTATCTCTTCCTGTTGATGTTGACAGTGTTCCCCCTCTCTCGCATCCAGCTCCACCCTTTTGGAGCACTCCCACTATCTCTGCCCTTTGTCGCAACTGATGTTTGAGACATTAGCCCTTTCAGTTCTCAGTTTCTTACAGTTTTTTACAGCTGTGCAGCAAAACAAATCTGTGGCAGAAAAGAGGAGAGCTATATTGTCACTTCTGCAGTTTACCAGGCATATAGTTTGAGTTACAAGCTCACTATATGTACATGTATCCTTAAAACTTAATTTATAGAAACAAAAACAGCTGGCTCTACACTGATTTTTAGAGTTTTCAGAAGTTGTTTTATTATACACCATGGAAAAAAAGACTCGATTTTAAACAAGTAACACGATTTAGACATATACATTTTTATGGACTTGATACTGTGTGATAATATATTAAGAAGGCAGGACTAGGATGAGCTACCTTTATAATTTTGTATGCACTGTTTCATCGCATCACTCTGAGTATTTTAAGGTAGAAGGCTGAGGGAAGAACAGCAGTAAATAGGTTTTTATTCTGGATAATTTCTTGTATTTCATGAAGCCGTGTTTCTTCCATATAATAGGGATTTTTTCAAACTGCTTAGCAGACTGCAGGCCCATTGAAAAGAGGAGCAGAAGTGTCCTCAAAGAACATGGAAGAACCGCTGGACAGTCAATCAATGGTTGAAGTGCTAGCTTCAGGTGCAGCTTTCTGTGCATAGTTACTTCTGTATAAACACATAGCTGAATAAAGAATAAAACAAACTTCCCTGGAAGACATGGATGAAATTCTCACAGAAAGCCATTGCTAGCATTCAAAGATTAAGAAAGTACCATAGATGTTTCCTTGTTTGATTGGGGATTTTTCCCTCTCTTACACAGTTCTTGAGCAACATGGGATAAACAGAACTGAAATTCAACACCTAAACCTTGGATCACAAGTCAGTTTTTCTCTTTGCAAGATGATAGCCAAAATGCTGCAGTGATGGCCTCACAATACTTGAAAATGTTATTAAGACCTGCAGATGTATATACATCCTGAGGCTAAAGGAGTCCCTTCTGGATCAATCCACTATTTACCTACATTCATTCCTACCCATAGTGAACTCCATTGATCAAATTTTTCATGCAAATTTTTAGATGTACATCCTTGTTATAAACAAATGACTAACTGTAATAAGACACTTGGAGTTAATACAGCAGTCAAAGGATGCAAAGTACGGGAATCAGGGTACTAAGCTTGAGTTCTACACAGTTAATATAGAATCACAGAATGGTTTGGATTGGAAAGTACCCTAAAAAACATCTAGTCCCAAAGCCCCTGCCATGGACAGGGACACCTCTCACTAGACCAGGTTGCTCAAAGCCCCATCCAACCTGGCCTTGAACACTACCAGAGAGGATGCAGCCAGAGCTTCTCTGGGCAACCTGCACCAGTGTCTCACCACCCTCACAGGAAATAATTTCTTCCCAATGGTCAATCTAAATCTACCCTCTTCCAATTTGAAATCGTTTGCTATCCTAGTCCTATCAGTACCTGCCCTTATAGAAAGTCACTCTCCAGCTTTTCTGTAGGCCCTTTCAGGTACTGGAAGGCTGCTTGGTCTCCCTGGAGCCTTCTCTTCTCCAGGATGAAAAAGTCAAACTCTCTCAGCCTGTCTTCACAGGAGAGGTGCTCCAGCCCCCTGACCATCTTTGTGGCTCTCCTCTGGAGAAGTTCCAACAGCTCCATGTCTTTCTTAAGCTGGGGACTCCAGAACTGGACTCAGTACTCCAGGTGAAGTCACACCAGAGTGTGTGGGTTTTTTCATCATTACGGTTTCATTAAAGCTGTGTAGTTTAGTTTCCAACCCCTAAGTCTCTCTCCCTTATAGTCTTTCTTTTCCTTCCTGGGAAGGTAGGGGGATAATAGAGAGCATCTGTCATTTGTTTAATTGCCAGCCCAGCGTCAAACCTTGACACAATGTCAATAAATACTTAATTCAGATCATTCTCTAAAAGTATTGGGCTACTCAGCATTCAATTAACTTGTAGAATGAGTATAAACATATATTTGTTTTCATAACACTTTCAGCTTATATTTTATTTCCTACATTGCAGTCTGTTGACCCTCAATAGAAAAAAAAAAGTATATCAGGATCAGTTTCCAAACTTCTGTTTGATAAACGAGTGTGTATTCTGTGATACCAATGAACAATTATTTCTTTTCTCAAATAACTAAGTTGCTGAGCAGTAATTGAGTGACTTTCTTTTCATGCATTTAAATAGATCTTGATGCTGATGCAATTTATGTTTATTTTCAATGTTTAATCATCCAGAACCATCATACATATTACAGTGGTGTATTCAAGAGTGGCACGGCAATGTAAACCAATGTGATTTATCACTGGGAACTTTCAGTCCCTTGCAGCTGTGATTTTGTTTCATACTGATAAATGGCATCTTCATAATCTAATATTGGAACTGTAGTTATAGCTGTGATATTATCTGTTCCCCAACATTCAGGGTAAGATGAACCATAAAGCAAGACAGGAAAACAAGTTTTATATATTTATCTTACTTTATGTAATCTCTGTATTATCAGCATTTTTATTGAAAATTCCTCCAGAATGAGCTTCTAAATATTTTAATGTGAATTCAAATAAATAATGCAAATTTCAAAGCATATTCACAGCTTCCTTACTTATACACTTTTTCACAACAAAATTGCAGCCACTTGAGACACAGCTTTATTCTGTGTCCACCAAGATCCCTGACAACTTCAAAGCCTTTAGTAGAACTTCTGCTTTGAGCTATTCATTTAGTTAAGAGTATTATTTAGCTGTGGGAAGCAAACAATCTACTTTGTATTGTCTCTTCCTGTAAATAAAATAATATGACTCAAAGAACTGGCATTTCAGTTAGTAGGCTTTTATTAGTAGTGAAGCATTGTAATTTAATATCATCTGCACAAATGAACATCACAAGTCCAATACAGACATGAAGTCAATTAATTGAATGCTTATGTATTAAATCTTTTATGGAGGAATTGAGACCTCTTTACAAATGAATACACTATACAAGAGGGACAAAAACACTGCCTATCAGATTTTTATGCCAAATAACACAGTATTTAAATTATAGGAAAATAATAAATTATCGTAATATGATATTGGCTAATTCTGATGTTACAAATAATCATATCCATGCATATCACCACTAATTCAGTCATAGTTCTGTTTGTGGAAGAAGAGATTTACTATTGTTTTTTATATCATTATAGCTGAGCATCCAGTGGGCTGTGGCCTGAGCTGGTGATGCTCTCTCCTCTGCCCCAGGAGAAGAAATTTATTCAGTGTGATCACTTGAATAGATTTGATCAAATTGGGGGACAAATAAAGTTATTTTCAAAAAATTACCTGGCATACAATCTTTTTGCAGAAATAATGATAGGTTGTATCTGAAAAACAAGAACAAATATAGGGTGAAACTCTCATCTGGCTTAAGTTCTTTGAAGCTACACTGTCTTCCACTGACATTGCTTCACCCAAGAAGTTCATGTGACCACTGCAGCAGATACTGGAATCCAGGTGTCACATTCACACTATTGTTTAAAGCAAGTCAGAATCTAAATTCACCTCATTCATTATACTGAAACAAATCTACACTGAGTTGAGATGAATCTGAGATGAACTTTGAGGAATGCTTAAGAAAACAGGCCTGTGTTGAGACAGGCATAAATGTCAGTGATAATTTAAGTAGTTCACAGAAAGTGGAACATTTCAGAAAGAAAAGTTACCTTGGAGTGTCTTCTACTCTAAAGTCTAGACCACTCCAAACTGGACACAGCTCCAAATTAAAGCTCTTTCTGTTTGATTGTATTGTGGGTTTTAATGAAGGTCATCTATTTCCTTACTGCCAGTTATGGGGTGTTCTGAGACAAAGTACTCTGAATCATTCAGCTTGATTTATCCCATTGAAACACAGTATTTTAAGAAATTACTGAGATTGATAGCAATTTTCTATGGACATTATTCTATCTGTACAAGGCAGGTGAGAGTTAGACCCCAGTGACGATTCAGGACTTTGCTGGCCTGGGAGGATGTCAGCAAGAGAAATGTAGAATATATTGCTTCTTCACAACAGACTAGAGAAAACAAGACAGTTATGGAGAGGCGGAACCACGGTTTCAAATCCCCTGGGGAAGGAATTGAACAAGTGAGTTCTCAGTGCACAGAGATGCTCTGACCTGGTAGCAAAATGTGGACACTCTCACCACAGTAGTCCCTTTCTTCCACAATGAAAACATTCATCAAGTAAGGATCGATTTTAAAATAATGTGGAACAATATAAATAATGTTTTCCAGAATATTTTACTTTTATTAAATTTTATGTTATGTCATATGCAATATCCTTGATGAAGCTGAATGATCATTGTAATATACTTTTGCCCCTAAACTAAATAGTATAACATCCAAAGCCACTATTATAGGAAGAATTATACTGGACGTCCTGATGTACTGTGGAGCACAGAACATAGTTTTTCTTCTACAGGTTACACTTCATGTGAGGTTCTCTTTATTGAAATTACTACAGCAATACCTCACCTGTTTTCAGAGGGAACAGTAAAGACTCTCTCCTTCCAGCTTGTTTTTAATATTCATTGGTGAAGATACTTGCATAAATGAGTCCCAGCAATTTAACACTGGAGTGTTTAATAGTCATGGGATTTTTTACACTCAGTAAAAATGTTGACTTTAAATAGTTGTTTAACTTTTTAAAGTATGAATACGTTTCACATTAACTAACATGATGGTATCTTAAGAATAGCCTCTGACAGATTTAGTCTTGGTTCGTACAGCTCAAACTTTCCTACACAGGTTTGTAAATGCATTTAATTACTGAATGGCATGATTCAGGCTATTTCTGTCCTCCCAAATTGAGTGGTTGTTTAGTTCTTTGCATCAATAGAGAACTGAGAGCATCAAAATTATCTCAAATTTGATGTCACTTCCCCAGAGATGAAATTTAAGATGATCTGTAATGCCACTTCCATCCTTACCCTTTCAGTAATCACTAAAATTATTATATTATAATTTACCATATGTAATATTTTAAATACTTTCCTTTTTTTTCAGCCTGTGACTTTGTGTAATGAATGGCTCCCTAAGCAACGAATGAAACTGTAATACTTCTGCTTCACTCACTGAACCTGAAGGAATTAACTCTCTTTGTTTGCTCATCCCTAATTAAGTAGTGTGCTAAAATACTACATTCCCATTCAAGAACAAATATACTGTACTTATGGCAAAAACACTTTCAATATGGTTCTAGTTAATGAACACACATTCATTGTCTTGATGAAGATCACTTGATTTGAACCCAAAAGATTTGCTGGGCATTCATTATGTTCTGCATTCATTAGAAGGGGGAAGCAATTATGAAACTAACAAGATAGTTTGTGGGTAGAAAATTTCCATTGTGAGCAGCCCCAGGCAGAAAATTATTGTATTCATGACACAGAACAATGGTGCAAGTTCTAGGTAGCAACTGCAGTCTGGATGGTGATGCAATATATTTAGAGATTGTTTCTCCCAGAAACTGTGAGGGTGAGGAGAGGTGCCTAAGGAGTGGAGGAAAGCAAATGTCACTCCAGTCTACAAGAAGGGCAAGAAGGAGGACCCGGGTAACTATAGACCGGTCAGCCTCACTTCCATCCCTGGAAAGGTGATGGAACAACTTGTTCTTGGCACTATCTCTAGGCATATCAAGGATGAGGGGGTCATTAAGAGCAGTCAACATGGCTTTACCAAGGGTAAGTCATGTTTGACCAACCTTATAGCCTTCTATGAGGAAATAACTAGGTGGATAGATGATGGTAGAGCGGTAGATGTGGTTTATCTCGATTTCAGTAAAGCATTTGACACTGTCTCCCACAGCATCCTCGTAGATAAGCTGATAAAGTATGGGTTTGGTGATCAGGTAGTGGGGTGGATCAAGAACTGGTTAAAGGGAAGAAGTCAGAGAGTTGTAGTTAATGGGACAGAATC
>VZRW01007869.1:156501-181662 GCA_013398125.1 Aegotheles bennettii | reverse complement strand
AGCCACAAAGATGATTAAGGGAATGGAACATCTCCCTTATGAGGAGAGGCTGAGGGAGCTGGGTCTCTTTAGCTTGGAGAAAAGGAGGCTGAGGGGTGACCTCATCCATGTTTACAAATATGTAAAGGGTGAGTGTCAGGACGATGGAGCCAAGCTTTTGTCAGTAATGACTAATGATAGGACAAGGGGCAATGGTTTTAAACTGGAGCATGGGAGGTTCCATGTAAATATCAGGAAAAACTTTTTCACTGTGCGAGTGACAGAGCACTGGAACAGGCTGCCCAGAGAGGTTGTGGAGTCTCCTTCCCTGGAGACATTCAAAACCCGCCTGGATGCATTCCTGTGTGATGTACTCTAGATGACCCTGCTCTGGCAGGGGGGGTGGACTAGATGATCTTTCGAGGTCCCTTCCAACCCCTTAGATTCTGTGATTCTGTGATTCTGTGATTCTGTGAGGATAAAATCACATGAAATTCAGCGTGAACCTCTGTTTGATTTTTGGAAGAGATTACTCTGAAATAAGTGCTTCAACAAGTTGGGATATTTTTCAGACATCTTTCTTCCTATTTTTCATTTCCATTTTACTTCCTTAACCATTCATGCAAGTCCTACACACTTCCAGTACTGTTTTCTCAACCAAGCCAAGAACAATACAGTAAAAATTTCAAGAACATTTCAATGTATATTTGATTCATTCTTCTTGATTTCTCCCAGAGATGTGAGAAGCTCAGTTTTGACTAACTTTTCATACGAAAGAGGTGTTTGGGGAAGCAGGATAGACAATGAGGGGAAAAGTAGAGGAGAAGGAAGGGAAGAAAAAAAAAGATTAGGAAAAATGTGTGTAAAATACCTTTCACAGAGAGGAAGAGAGAAAAAGAAACAGTCTGGTCTGTGAAAGGTCTTACTATGATCTTACAACAAAATAACATTTTTTACTCAGCTGAATGTGTTGATAACATGATTTCTCTCTGAGTTTGATGAGTGTCATGAGTCATGCTTTACAAGAAGGAAATTATGTAAATCATGCTTTACTAATGAAGTTGTTACTTTAGACAGAGATCTATTAATTTTACAGAATGTGGGTTAATATTGGTTTTGATACTATAAAAGTTTTATATATGTGCTTATCTACAGTTGTCTATATATGTGTTCTTGTGGTTCATTGAAATTATGGCTTTTTTCACAGTGTATAAAATTTAGAACACATGTAAACCATTGTTATGGTAAAGGTTTTAAATATGCAAGTAAGCAGCTGTAAGTTTTAGCTTGCTTGACTAAAATCATAGAATCATAGAATGGTTTGTGTTGGAAGGGACCTTAAAGATCATGTAGTTCCAACACCCCTGCAATGGACAGGGACACCTCCCACTAGACCAGGTTACTCAAAGTCCTATTCAACCTGGCCTTGAACACTTCCAGGGAGGGGGCATCCACAGCTTGCCTGGGAAACCGAATCAAAACATACAAAAAAAGGCACAAGAAAACAAAACAGATGCCTATAGCTTCACTAGCAAAGCTGTTGATCTTCACTCCTTACTGCATGTTTAAAATTAAACAATTTTGGCCAAGTTTTGCATGTATCACTGAACTCCACTAGAGATAAGGTAATTCAGACTGTCTATGGTTGCAATTAGCACATACTGGATGTCAATGAAGTCATGTTGCATCTTTTTCTCATGCTGGAGGAGTGCATGGTAAAGACTTGATAACATTACACAAGGGTATTATTTCAGTCCTTCCAAGAAAAAACTTATTCCTGCAGTGCCGATAATTGACACCTCTAATTCATGATTATGTTTTATATGGTGATGTAGAACAAAAAATATGACTATGCCATTTGAAAACTCAGCTGTGATTCTTCTCATTGTTTGCCACTCCATTAGTTTATATTGAAAGATGGTGTTTTTCATCAGGTAGAATGTCATAGAATCATAGAATCATTTTGGAAAATGGTTGGTTGGAAAAACCTTTAAGATCGTTGAGTCCAGCCTTTAACCTAACTCTTCCTAATCTATCACTAAACCATGTCCCTAAGCACCACATCTACATATCTAAAAGACAACTCCAGGGATGGTGACTCAACCACCTCCCTGGGCAGCCTGTCCCAGTGCCTGACAGCCCTTTCAGTGAAGAAGTTTTTTCTAATATCCAATCTAAACCTCTCCTGGTGCAATCTGAGTCCAATTCCTCTTGTCCTATCACTTGTTACTTGGTAGAAGATACTGACCCCCACCTCAATACAACCTCCTTTCAGGTAGTTTTAGAGAGCAATAAGGTCTTCCTTGATCTTCCTTTTCTCCCGACGAAACAACTCCAGTTCCCTTGGACGCTCCTCACAAGACTTTTTCTCCAGACCATCTTTGTTGCCCTTTGGACTCGCTCTAGAAACTCAGTGTCTTTTTTGTAGTAGAACCTAAACACAGTACTCGAGGTGCCGCCTCACCAGTGCCAAGTACAGGGGGACAATCACTTCCCTAGTCCTGCTGGCCACACTGTTTCTGATATAAGCCAGGATGCTGTTGGCCTTCTTGGCCACCTGGGCACACTGCTGGCTCATATTCAACCGACTGGTGACCAATACTTCCAGGTCCTTTTACGCCAGGCAGCTTTCCAGGCACTCTTCCCCAAACCTGTAGCATTGCATGGAGTTGTTGTGACCCAAGTGCAGGATGTGGAACTTGGACTTGGTGAAGCTCATACAATTGACCTCAACCCACCCATCCAGCCTGTCCAGATCCTTCTGTAGAGCCTTTCTATCCTCCAGCAGATTAACACTCCAATCCAACCTGGTGTCATTTGCAAACTTACTGAGGGTGCACTTGATTCCGAACACTAAAAAAACATTCATCACATGGCTTCCATGAATTTTTGATCTCAGGGAAAAATAAAAAAAATCAAAGTTTCAAAATTTTTAACACTTTATCAAGCACCATAAAAATTAATACCATTTCTCCTTAACTGTATTTTTCTTCTACACCAATTTCTTGGACAAACATATGTTCACTGGAGTTTATTAAGGAGTTTATTATGTGATATTATTTTGTTTTGTTAAAGCTATGCAGTATTTCTCAACAATCAATGTCTCCAAATATAATTCCAAAAGTCTCTCAAGAAGTTTAGATGCATATTTCCCTGGTTTCATCTCATGTAATTAAAAAGCCATGCTCTTAAAATAGTAACTTTTCTGAAGGAAATAGGCAACATGTTTTCCACTTATTCTAATGGACTTTGTATCTGAATCCTTCAAGTGGCTTTGAAAGTAGATGATGTTTTATTTTCTGGAAAGTATTTCTTTATTCCTGAAGTATTCTTGTGAATAACTGACGTGTTAATACATTAAAAGGCAGTAAAGAAATACCAGAATACATACAGCATTTTGCCTTTTCAGACATTAAATCTAAAATATTTAAATAAACTTCAAGAGTTATTACGATTGTCTGTAGTACACTGCATTTGAAGTGACAGCTAATTCAGTTCTTGACAGACTAGGATGAGGTGCATAACTGAAGTGTACCATTCTTTCAGGTATAAAGGATAAATTGTTGATCTCGAACTTTCATTCTAATATGAAAAATGTTGTGTAAATAACATTTTGTTGGGATCTGTGTGGCTGATCCCACACTGTGACTATCTGTGGATATTTGGTTTTACCACCAGCAAAGAAAGATTCCTGTCCTGATTAGGCATTTTTCCCTTCAATGGGCTTCTTACAGAAACATATTCTCCAAATTACTTATTTCCAAAAATATATGGATTTATGAAACAACTCCAGCAATACAGATAGAAAAAGCTGGCTATGGAAGGAAGCAGAGAGTCTTCTGCCATTCCAGAGACAAATTCACATGTCCCAGACCTATCCTGAGTCATGACCAAAACTATCAGCTCAGACTGCTTGACACAAACTCATCACTAAAGGGTCAACCACTGCTGAGAAGGGGATATTTCTCCTCAGGGTGTCTCAGAAAGTAGAATCAACCCCTAGAAATCTGTTGTTTAATCTGTTTGCTGAGGCGTAAGCTTGAAAAGTACGCTTACTGCAAATGCTCTTGTTTCCCTGAGCAGGGGTATTCCTGAAAGGCAGGGGTGACATCTACATGCCATGCATCAAGTTCACAGAAGGATAAACTAGTTCTTTGAAGGGAAGAGCCAAAGATTTTGCAAACAGAACCTCTAAACAAATGCCCATGCACACACATTTAGTAGCGCTTACATGATTTGGCACACTGACTGAAGTCAATTGGGATGTTTAGTCTGCAGCTGTTAAGCATATAAGCAGGATCATGCACTATTGCAAAAGTGTTTCGGCTGACATCCTATAAAGATGGAATATGTTACAGGCAATCACAAACACACAGCAGGATTTCAGGTATTTAAAAAACCCCTCTTGTTTCACCAGAGCAGCACATATTAGGAAGAGTTACTGTCTGAAAGTCATTAGCCGTAGGATTAAAATTGTGCTCGTTACATGAACTGGTCTTTGAAAAAGTGTCTCTCTGTGTTTATCATCACCTTTCAATAGCTAAATAGGGTGGTTATAGAGTATTATTGGGGTTTATTCTGTTAGAGATAACCTGGAGTTTCTAGAATATTTGGGCTTATTTGGACAAAAAATGGAGTTATAAAGGAGGAAAGAATATTTTGGTAATATTATTTTGTTGGGGCAGGCCATCCTAGGTTGGGGTGAGATAAGAAAGTATTATAAAATGAACTATAAATGTCTGGATTTCATATTTTGCATTTTGGAAAAATCATCTGTTAAAGTTTCTTTTTCCATATGCAGTGTTAACCTGTCTCAATGAATTTTAATGAATAATTGAATGGAGAAAAAAATTATTGGCTTCTCATCCAAAACAACTCTGTCAGTGAATTTTGGATGGAATAAAATTATTGTACTAGTATATTTAATTAGAACTTAGTCGGGGTATGTTAGAATAATTGTTATAATAATCCCCTTTCTTCAACGGCTCAGATTTTCATTAAAACTGTATGGCCTTGAAGTTAGAAAAAGGGTAAAAGAGCTTTGCTTGGATGCAACATTCAGTTTATTCATTCTTTTTATTAATTCAGGACCAATTTACTTTGACAGCTGGTCACATACAAAACAAGATTTGTAGTACTAAGTAAATGATTTGAAGACCCATTAAATATGCATTGACTTAGGCACTGTCTGAGTGAAGACCTGTCCAAAATAATACACAAACATCTCAAAAAAATTGATTAAAATTTATCTTAAAAAATATAATAAACCTTAACATTTAATTGCTATGGGTAGGCAGAAGCACTAATTTTTATGCAGAGAGGAGATTAGAATGTTTGAGAAAAATTGTGTATAACTAAGATCAGTGCTGTTATAATTAAAATCTTTTCCAAAAGTTCTGTTGCAGTTTACTTCAATATAAGTAAACATATCATAGGCTCTTTCTCTTAAAAAGAAAGAAGAGTGTATGTTAAAGAATAGAACATAAGGAATGCCTCTGTGTCTTGCTTGCTTACCCATAGAGAATCTAAAAAATTTGAGTGTTAAAAGAAGCACTTACCAGGTTCAAAGAGGTTCTATTTCCCTGGGCATGTCAATCACCGAGTCTATTTGTTAGAAGTTTCAGTGAAAGACTATAATTTCACCCTTAAACTTCAGAGAACTTCTTTAAATGGTTTCTCTACCCGTTTTCTGGCCAACCTGAATATTACAAAATCATCAAACTGCATGGATTTAATTATTATTAAACCATCTCTTTTTTTTTCATAACAACCTAAAATGCTACTTAAGTCTTGTAGAGCAATTCCTTTACTGGAGTGGAAAGGAGGATGACATGAAAACAAGGCTTTTGCTTCTCAAAATTATTTCATGACCTAATTCAGTTTAACTGCAACATTTGTGTTAGTTTATACAAACACATTCTGCCTGACTCTGGCTTGGTAATACATGAGATAACACCTATGGTTTAGCTGTGTCACAGGGCAGATACAATTCTTTTGTGAGGTTTACAGATACTAAGTTGAAGAGAGTGTGGCAGAAAAAGAAAATAGACCTTGTTTGCACTACCAAGGATAAGATTCTTTTTTTTAATTGTCTCTCAAACTAATATAACAAAATAACCTGAAATTAAAATAAAATTCCAAGTAAACCTTTATGGAAGCAGAATTAATACTCCAAAATAGCTTTGGACAGATTTTTAGTTTCAAAGGCTTAATTAAAAAGAATGAAGACTAACTGACCTGTGAATGCATTTTACAGTCAATTGGAACAACTGATAATGCTGGGATAAATCAAACCAGGCAACCTCTAGATGCTGTACTTTTCTTGGCTATCATGTTGTTGGACAAATGTAAGTTAGGTTCTACTTAGTCCTTTCTACAGCAGAATAGTATCTGGTTCATATCAGGGTATGTATTTTATTACTTTTTTTTAAAAAAATAAATTAGGATATTCAGTGTTTTAAAGAAATACTAAGAACACAAAATGAACAAAAAAAAGGCCAAAAGACTAACATCTCTCTTCTCCTGCCAGATCTATCAGTTCTACCATAGCCTTTTCTCCACAGAACCATGTTCCTTGTCCTGCAAAACAAATGCATATAGTCATGAAACAGGCACCTTGTGGGGAAAACAAAACACAACCACATTGACATTGACCATACATATAGAGCATAGATATGCTCCAGGTAACCTGGAACTCATTCATGAAGGTACAAGTCTTCCACCTGGTTGCACAGTTCAGTGCTGACTACTCTGCCATGTTAAAAGACCCAAACTGAGCTCCTTAATTACCCTGATTAGGATACCCAAATTTGATCTAGGTAGTTCCCTGAGTAGTTCTACATTGCACTGAAGTGCAGAAATGTCTGCACTAGACATTCAAGAGACAAATGCAAAAAATTTAGGTTTAACACTCCCTGATTAATTACTTTTTTATGTCGCACTGTGGCTACTTGTCATTCAAAAGCATAACTGCACTTTGCCTGGGCTTATCCAAACAAGCTCTAAATGATTTTGGTTTAATGTGGCATGAAATGTTGTCATGGAAGAAAATATTCCAGCAAAGACTAACTTCTAAATTTGTTTTTGACTTCTGGGCCAATTTTTCCAGGCCACCCAGCTCTATGCATCCACAAATTGTTTGTTACTGACACTGTAGAAAGCCTAAACTTTCAAGGTATATTCTGAATTTTGTGAACAAAAAAAAAAAAGACGGTTTTGCAGCATATCTTAAAAAATAAATAAATGAGATGTGAAATTTTATCAGATGGCCCTTGAGCTGCAATGTCAGAACATCGTAATAGGTATTTTCTATCATCTGAAAAATCCTAAACACAATACCAATGTGAAAAGAAAGCAGTTTTGCACATTGTTAGGAAAATGTTCAAAGGTTCATCTCGTTGGATTCCAGTTTTAGTCTTTATTAGAGACAGGTGTTAAGTGTTAAGAGTGATATCTATTACTAGAATTACAGCTGTTGGTTGACACTTTTTTCTTTAAAGGGATTAGCTGCTTTTTTTTATATAGTTGTATATGGAATTCCTTTGTAGGAATTCCTCCCTGTGGTACGGCCTTTACCCATATGTTACAGATGCACAAACACATATACCCAGATAACACATGAGAGCTGAGTTTGTTGTTTTCAAAATCAATGATAAAGACAACTGTTGGCACAACAAAAAAAAAAATGCCAAACTCTCCTTTAATGGTGATAATCTCAGAAATATGGAAATATTTAGTAGTTTCATAATGAATAAAATAAACATTTTATGCTCTGTCTTTGATTAGCAGAACCACCCTTTTCATGTCTGTAACACGGCCCAGTAATTATCTTAAAAGTTTCCAGTTGCGATCTAAAACATTTGTGAGTAACAAGTTTTAAAAATTAAATCTACAGCAAATGCCACACATTGGAAACCAGCTAAATTTAAACCACATTTATTCAGATGTTTCTGCTGATGTGTGGTGTTAATGAGCCCTATAAATCAGTGCAGTGATAGCGTTGCATTTAGGAATGTTGTTTCTTATACGCAGAAAGTAACATGAGCCTATATCCAGACTTCTAATCTCAGTTGGTTAATCACAGTAAACTGCATTGAAAAAGATATTTTTCTCTCCCGCTTAGGAAGCAAACCCTGTGTCTTTATTCAGACAAAACATCTACTCATCTCAGTGGGAAATTTTCCTGTCCGGAGTTCAGGACATAGATCTCAGATGAAGATCTGAGTTTAGTTCCAGATCCACCACAGATTTCTTGTGTGACTTTAAGCAAGTTATTTAGTCTGTCTGCAATCAGTGTTATTATCTCTGTTTTATGAACATATTCAGTTCCTCATGTGTAAATAAGAGTAAAACCACTCTTATTTTTTGCCCCTTATTGTTACAATACTTACAATGAAAATTGTGAGGCCTATGATAATAGAGGATTTAAATCTATAGAAGCACTTTTTTAAGGTTCATTGATTTTATACTACATAAGAATATGATTAGAACTGGGAAAGACGATAACTATTTTTGAGATATTATACATGTATATATGCTATCTATAATACCGGAAGCTATGCATCAGCATGCATGTAAAGCTGCCTGACTGTATAAAAATATATGTTATTGCTGGACTGTATAAAAATACATGTGTTATTGCCTATGTTCTGTTGAAAATGAAAAGCTACAGCTGATGCAGTGATTTGTGAAATAAATTGAAGGAGTTTTAGGGTGGCATCCCGTTGCTCCAATTTAGGTACTAAAACCATCTAAAGCCATTCTAGACTTCTTATCAGTGAAGAGAAAGGTGGGAGTCTAAAGAACAAGCAGCCTGATGAATCTCTGGTAATGAGGTGATTTATTTCAATTTAGATGTGTGATTTTTGGACATATAAAATCCAGTAAGATTAACTCACTCCCGAAGGTTGTGGGGAGTATTACAAATTTGCTTTCAAAGGCCTCTGTCAGAATACACACCCATGAGCATGTGCAAAACTCACTGAAATTTAAAAAATATTCAGATGCAGTACCTCTTTTTCTCTTCTTTCAGCCACAGTTCCAAACTAGTCTGACAAATGCACAAGGAGCCAGATGAATTGCACAATGATCAAAGTCCTTTTCTTTCAACTATTGCACTGCATGATCTCTGTAGAGATATCCTGGCTGTTTAGAAACAGTACAACAGAAGCAGTTTTGTAAAACAACAGGTGTGTCAATTTGCTGGCTTTGTCACTGCTTTGTACATAGTTTGGCACATCTCTAATCCAGAAATATTTCTAAAGCATCTATTCAATTTTTATACTCTGCTGATAGAAAAAAGAACTGGAAGTCAAGAAAAAGCATTCACTCAGCTATTTAGTACAAGGATGTCAATGAATTAAAGAAATTCTTTAGTGAGAATACCCAGTTTATTATTAATTGATAAGTGTCTGGAAAGCCAGTGACTTTTGAATACCTCTGAAGTAATAGCCCCACCTTGAGCATCTGACACGGAGTAATCCTGATAGAAATCCGAGCAGTTGAACATATCTCTTCCTGCGTTAGCACTCATCAGGTTCCAATAGCAGCAAAATTATGTCAAGTCTCAGCTATCAGATACTCTTTTCTATGGGTAACAATCTATGTCAAGTTATCTGTGGACATCAAAACATCAGATAAAAAAGGTATGGCATTTCATTTAATCTCAGATTCTATTCTTTCTTTCTTTCTTTCTTTCTTATTTTAATTTATTTTAATTTATTTAATTTTCTTTTCTGATTATGTATCTTGGTACTATGAGCAAGAAGATGAAAAGGAGAAAGACAAGGGTAAGATCAGATTCAGTATCTTTCAAGTGAAAAAATATTGTTAAGTTAACTTAGAAAATTATTTTTAAGAGGTAATGATGAAGGATTCTGGAATAGATTTACTCCTTACTTCTTATCATGCTACAGTTTAGCTCTCTTACATCTTCAATTAAATAAAACAAAGACATAACACATCCATTCAAAATTATGTTTATTATTACTACCTTGGTCCATTGAGATTATTCATACTTGGAATTTGCATAAGGATTCAAGAGTATCTGTTAACAGAAAAATACTGAATTAACCAAAGAAAATGCAAACATACATATTTATTCACATTTCCATGTACTGATTAACAAGAGACAAGTTTTAACCATTTTCACACAGTATTTTTAGACACATTCTTCCACTGATTTAACATCCGTAAGATTTTTTTAAATTTTTAGTCCCTTTGATAAACTTGTCTGTGGAATAATTAGAGTTGTAAGAGCTTAAGAAACTCTGCCTGGAGAGAAAACTCATCCCCCACTCCTTCTAAGGCAAACATAATTAACATGTATGTGGATTTTAGCAATAAGAAAGGAAAGTGAAAGCTGCTGAATTAATTGAAAAAAACAAATCTTTGTGAGACCTGTTTCAGGAAAATTCTGAGTCAGTGTGTTATTTTTTGTGTTGGGCACAAACAGGTGCATTATACAAGGTGGGAGGAAAGGATCTAGTTAATTTTTTTTTTAATATATAAAATATATATGGAAGAGTTTTGGTTCACTTTGTTCTCTAACACAAGACTTTCTTAATATTTTAGGTCTTCATTCTGTAAGATGTTCTACTGGAATACTTGAAGCAAATAAGACTCCAGACAGATACTTATAATTTACATGCATAAACAGATGCTAATCACAATGTTTTACTTTTGTGGCTCAGGTTTCTTTGCAACAGTTCTTTTCTACCCACACAGGTAGTGCATCCTTAAAGACAGAGATCGGTTTGTCCTATGCAAGCATTCAGAAACTCTCATGGAGTGACATCCATTTTCTGTACATAATTTTGGTAGAAAGTTCCTTAAAGTGAAGTATATTCTAATAGTCCTCAAATTTGAAAACATTTGTATTCCATTCCTTATTTGGAGATGCAATATCAAAATTCACCAGAGATGTAGACTTCTGTATGGCAAATTTGAACTTCCCAACAGATTTTTTTGAATGTTTATTTGTTTGTATTTTTTGTAATAGTATTCTTTTTCCCACGAGTTATCTTTCATGAACCTATTGATATTCCTCTATAAACTTTCAGAAATACAGAACAGAAAACAAAGTTTAGCTGTATTTATAGTTGGATTAAAACATGATTCTGTTATGTTTCTTTTTAATATAGGTAACTAGCACCTGACAGAGCTTTTCCAGAAAATAGCAATAATTGTAAGTGACTATACTAGCAACGTCATATTTAAAAATATAGAAAAAATTTAGAAATTTAGCAAGATTCTTTAAATTTATTTCTGATCTGCACAAACAAGGATACAGATAGAAGTACTATAATTTCTTAAAAAAAAATTCTTAGTGGATGTTGATTCTCAAGTGCATTTAACAACTCTGATTTTCGTGGGGATTCACCATGATGAAATACGAAAACTCTAATGAAGGGATATGTAAGTTGATTGAGTTCAAAGAATAACAATAAGGTTGTACAACAGCATCCTTGATGTTGGTAAAAACATAAATTTTTGAAATGCTTCTGATGTACTTCATTTGGGGTTTTTCAGAATGTGTTAAATAAGCATGTAGAGGATGCTCAAGTACAGTTGGTTCTGCCTTTGAGCTGAGTAAGGGTGTTTTCTCAGAGGTCTGAACCTTCACCCCTGATTTCTCTCATTGAATATTTTGTAATAAACTTTACCTGTCTGTGGAGCCTCAGTGAGCTAACTCACTTGGATTGAGTTGAACAGATAAACAGTAGTTTGTAGGTGAACTAGGAAACTATTAATTGAGGTATTTAAATACAGAGAAGGAGCCAGAGGTGAATGAAGACATAACCATTCCTCTGCTTCTCCTCTACAACTCTTAAAATTAAGGAAAACCTCAAAAACAGGTCTTTGGTCTAAAACAAAATGTGAATATTTTCAGCCTAAACAGTAAAATTCCTGAGTTTTATGAGGAACTGAAAGAAAGGCCCATTGATATGGTCTCAGCATTCATACTTCTTGGTGCCTTCTATAATTATGATGGCTCCTTTGGTTGTCTCTTTCTTGAATTAAAAATTTCCATCATGAGTCATTTGAATGATACTCAAAACCACAGCCAAGTAATTATGGGAACTGCTGTAAATATAAGCCCTATTTTCTACTTTTTTTTTTCTAAAACTGTTGTAAATATTTTTTCTATGTATAGAGAACATCTTAATTGCATAACTACATGAAGGATCAGGCCTGCTAAGAAGAGCTATTCTAGGTTGTAATAAGGGAGTTTAAATACAGACACTTGTACAAAAATTATATAACCACTACATTTTACATAGCTTGTTGTAAAAGACTTCTTTTAGATTTCCTGGAGTGAGTCAGTTGCTTTAGGCTTGGGTTTTTCTGTGAAAGTCCACACGTATGTGGAAGAGAAAGATGGTTTAGACACTGTGAAATGTTTGTTAGTCGCTATGACCTGGATTCTGTAGAATATTATTTAATGTTTATTGCAACATCAGGATGAAAACTTTCATAAACTGAATGTAGCTACTGTAACAGGACAACACTGCCTCACAAATAAAAGCATGGTTTTGAAATATAGAATCATAGAAACACAGGATGATTTGGAACAGAAGGGACTTTTAAAAATCACCTAGGCCAACCCCCTGCCATGGGCAGGGACATCTTTCATTAGATCAGGTTGCTCAAAGCCCCATCCACTCTGGTCTTCAACGCTGTCAGGGAGGGGGCATCCACAACTTCTCTGGGCAACTTGTTCCAGTGTCTCACCACCTTCATCATCAAAAATTTCTTCCTAATATCCCATCTAAATCTACCCGTTTTCAGTTTGAAACTCTTGTCCCTTTTCCTGCCCCTACAGGTCTTGATAAAAAGTCTCTCTATACCTTTATAAAACTCCTTTATATATTTTAAGGTCACAGCAAGGTTTCCCCAAAGCCTTCTCTTCTCCAGGCTGAACAACCCCAACTCTTCTGATGTCTCTTGATAGGAGAGGTGTTCCAATAGTATCAAATATCCTTGACTGGATTTAACCTATGTGTCTGCTGAAGGAAAGCATTCTCATTTTTAGGCTGATTTCCACATAGGGAAAGACTTGGGCTTTGTGTTTTGTGTAGAACCTACTGAGAGCTCTGTCTTAACTGAAATGTAGAGAAAAATAGTGTTTCTAGTGGGAGTGTAACTATGAAGAACTTAGAGAATATTCAATTCATGCATGTGATCAGATCTTTACCTAGAAACTATTGAGAAATCTGCTATTAAATCAAATTATAGAATGAATAAATTTAGTTACTTGGTTTACACATGGGCAAGTGAAAAGATGTGATATGAGTGACTCTGAGGAATGCATCTTTACTTCTAGAACTAATAGCTCCACTTTTCTTAAAAAAAAACAAATCTGCTCACATAAATGTACACTTAGGCAGGTATTTAAAATGTTCCCTCAATTTTTCCTTTTTTTTTCTTTTTTGCTGCAGCACTCATTCAAAAAGAAGAAAAATCAATGTGGAAAATATTTTTTTATGCCAACTGTTAAGAGTTAATGAAACTTCAAGAAGATGACAGTATGCAGACCTTACCTAATTCTGTCCTAAATTTTGCTAATTCCACACAAGTTTAGGCATGCAGATGCAAGAGTCTTAGACAATGACATTTAACATCCCACAAAAATGAGGAATAACTTGCTGAGACTAGCATTGTCTGATTTCAGAGCCTAAAGTTATTGGAAAAAGTGAGTAAAACAAAAAAGGACTCTGTAACCTGTAGGATCCAGAATATCTGAAGACTGCTGAACACTGAGTGTTGAAAAGCATAGTAAATATGAAAGGTTACTATTCCTTCTTTTAAGTATTTTGAAGGATTTCTCTTCTCAAATATTCTTTCAATTACCAAGGGAGGCAAACCCTTCAAGGAAACAATAATAAATGACCTATAGAAATTTAAATTGTTTATTCAGATTTTGAAATTGTTCTCCAATGACACATAAATTTTTCAGTAGCACATCAGTGTCTCTCATTAGGCATACAAGTCTGAAATGTTTTGCCATCAAATTCAGGAGGTGAGATATCTCCAAATGAGCTCCTCTTTCATGTAACCTGAATGTTTGTACCCTTGTTTTGATTCCCTTGGATTTTAGTTATTTTGTTTGTTTATCTTCCTTGCTGCAAACTACATACTGCCCAGTGAGCACAGGAAATACAACTTTGAGCAGAATACATATTTCTCTTATTTCTGCAGTAATGATTTCTTTCTGTCTGTTTGCATGTCCCTTTGCACATTTCAAAAGCCATCCCCGGCAAGAAAAACCCTACCAAGAAATTACCTGGGGAACTTTCAAAATGAAAGCACAAGACACCTTTGTACATGCACTAAGAGTCAAGGTGGCCCTGCAAGGGCCCAGAAGACAAGCTGTCAGATCACTGACTCTATTATTAGAGTAGGATGTACTTTTGGCCAAAGCAGTGTGTGGTACACATTTGACTCAGGATTTTCTGACCCTGTGACAGAAGCATGCCTTTGTCATTATTCTATACAAACAATCATCTTGCAGTTAGCTGAGGAGAAAAGGGAGGAAAATAGTCAGATAACTTATAAGTACTGTCAACAGGCAGCTGTAAAGCTAGGTAGACTCAAAACGATTGCTATTTCAAACATTCTTCTCTGACAAAATATTTGGAATATATTTGCAGAGCAAGCCTGAATCTTGACCTCCATTTGTGTGTACA
The DNA here is from genome assembly GCA_013398125.1 of Aegotheles bennettii. NCBI lineage: Eukaryota > Metazoa > Chordata > Aves > Caprimulgiformes > Aegothelidae > Aegotheles > Aegotheles bennettii. The sequence goes on along the minus strand of VZRW01007869.1, from coordinate 166,996 downwards.
TTTGCACCAACAAAATGAATAATTGATATAAGTATGAGTGCATGCATCTCTGATTAACTGAAATTAAGATGCAGGAATAAAGGTACAAGGGCGAATGTTTAAGGTGCAGTAATATATGTGGTGAAAAGAGATAGGGCATCTGAAAGTACCATTTTCTTTTTAAATTCAAAATACACAGAAAATTAATATAGTGAAGAATATCCTATTCCAGTGATAACATCCAGTTTTCCTCAGCATGGAAAGGAATTCATTACAACATTTTAAAAATAGGACTGGAATTGCTGTGCCGTGTTACATCAGGACTGACTGTATTAATTACACAACACACTTGTTCTTAGAGCATGAGTTTGTGACTGCTGCTTATGGCTGGGTTGTAAAACAGTGTACAAATCTTGGCCATTCTAGCTCAGGTTGTGATGTGCGGGTTCATATGTTGAATTCCAAAAGGCAAAAATTCATCTAAAGTTTTTCCAAGCTTTTAATCTCTTTTTACTCGCTAGTAGTGTGTATATAAATTGTTATATAATTTCATGGTTTCTCTGAGGCATTACTTCTACTTGCAAGCCAAATTTCAGAAAAAATAGATTTAGGGAAGCCTTTATATGAGACACTTGTCCATCTTTGTGGATTTCAGAAAAATTAATTAAAATAAGATAGCCAGCATGTGTTTTACTTTTCACCTTTCAAAATGTGGCTAATTTCACAACTGAAAATAACGAACAGTTTTCTTATTATTCTTTCTTTGATTTTTCCAATTTGTTTGACCTTGTTTCACAGGTCTTCTGACTAGCAATTTGAATGTACTAATGCTATTCAATAAAAACATCTCAAAGGCTAGGAAATTTTTTTAGTTTACTTGTATCAATACAGATACTTTACAGGTAAGATGCAGTACTTGAGAACGAGGCTTATGATACAAGTAGCTGAGTTTCGGTGTATTATGTCAGAAGATCAAATTGTCAAAAGAAAGAGAGATTGCTTTGAACATGGGCAGAAATGGCAGGGGAGACTCACAAAAAGGCAAGCATGAAAAAACATATCAAAGGAAAGTTTCAGCTTGGAATCACGAGCTGAAGAATGAATGTAAAAAGAAAAAAAAAGTAAGAGCAATAATCAAAGGCTAGGCTGAACCTGAAAGGTGAGATGGAGAAGTCTGAATTCATTGTAGAGGAAGACATGAAGATAATGAAATATTCTAAGAACTGTTAGATGTTATTAATCTTCCTCTTTCCATAATGTAACAGAATGAAAAAAACAAAACAACCCCAACTTCAGAAAAAAGAAACAGTTTAAACAATTCCCTCAGACTGGTTAAAAATAGTTGATGATAAGGAAAGAAGTAAAAGTCTTCCTGGATCTGTTAAAATACATGTCCACATTGAGCAGTGACTGGCTGCACTAAGCCGTACAATTTCCAAGTTAAGAAATTTAGTGTCACAAGCAATTTTGAGAGTAACAAGTTGCAGCTTGTTTATTTGATTTTATTTTAAATGCATGCTACTATTCCTGTTGCACCCGTCATGATAAATAATTTATTCCCAGCATGAGCAAATGTTCTTTATCATCAAGGGGACAGGTGTCCCAAATCTAAATCTAACTAAAAGCTGAAGGAAAAAGAAAAGAAACTACATTAGTTGCCCATAGAGCTACCAGGAACTGTGGCAGATTTAGGCCCTGTTCAAAGACTTCATTCCACAAAAACAGATCTCTGCAGATGCAGACAATGCCGCCAGTTTCAAAGGGGTTTCACTCACAGAGATGCCCACAAAAACGTACCACAGAATTAGGGTCTTAACAGCTAGTCCTGTATGTTAAAACAAACCTAGTCATTTGCCAAGCAAAAGTGCACTTCAAGGTCTGAAAAATACAACTTCCACATATCCACTACTGTCTTTATCACTGAATAATCAAAAAAAATTCTTTTCCCATTGTATGCCTTCTACAATGAAACAACATGATTTGTGGATGAGGGGAAGACTGTTCTTTAGAAGGGTTTTGATGTTGTTCTCTCACAATGCTCTTGTATTCCACTTAGGAGGTTACAGATGGGATGTGTGGACAATACAGTTGGTAGAAAAACAGTTGGATAATCAGGTTCAAAAAAGTTGTTACGGATTGTGCAATCTATCTGGAGGCCAGTAACATGTGGAGTATCTTAAGGGTCTATCACCAGACCTTTCACATTTAACATGCTTACTGGAGTCCACTCTTGCAAGTTTGCAGATGACACCAAACTGGTAGGAATAGTTGATATGCTGGAGGGCAGGATTGGCATCCAGAGGGACCTAGACCTGCTGGAGGAATGGGCCAAGAGGAACCTTATGAAATTCAACAAGGCCAAAGCAAATCTCTGCACTTGGAGGAAAGAATCTCTTCCAAGAATACAGGGTGGAGATTGACTGACTGGGGAGTAGCTTTTCAGAAAAGATCCTGGGGGCCTTAGTGGGCAGTGAAATGAGTGTGAGCCAGCAGTGTCTTGGCAGCAAAGAGGGACAACAGTCTCCTATGCTTCATTAACAGGAGCAGAGCCAGAACACTGAGGGAAGGGATTACCTCCCTCTGCTCAGCACTACTTAGAACAAAGCTAGAACACTGTGCAGAGTGTTGGGTCCCCCAGCACAGAACAGATATTGATAAACTGGAAGAAGTTCAGCACAGAGCCACTGTGATGGCTGGAGGCTGGAGCACTCACCCTGTGAGGAGGCACTGAGGGAGATGGTTTGTTCAGCCTGAAGCAGAAGTGGCTTCAGGCAGACCAAGCAGCTGTGTCCTAGCATCTGTGAAGGGGTATCAAGAAAACAGTCAGGCTCTTCACAAACATGCATGGTGAGAGAACAAGAAGCAATAGGCATAGACTGAACCAGAAGAGGTTCTGTTTATAAAGAAATGTTTGTATAAAGAAAAGGAACATTTTTATCAGAGTTAGGAAATTGACAATAATGTGTGTGAAGGACTTCTGTGACTAGATATTCTTTACACTCTCCCAAGAAAATTAACTCCCGGGCTCTTTGAAATGAAAAAGGCTTATAGAAACCAAAGCTATAAACTCAACTTCAAATGAAATCTCTAGGGACAGCAGCACCATATAGAGGAACTTCAGTTAATAAACCAGTAAGCAAAATAATGGAGTCAAATATGTAATAGTCACTCAGGAAACTATTCAAAGGTGGAGAACGCACTGTTAGTTATTGTATATCACCTAAGAACACATCTAGTTAATATTAGCAGCATCACATATATATCAATATGATGCAAATGGAGTTAATCAATCAGCAGCTGAGTCACATGCTGCATCTATATAGATGGCTGATGACCTTATAGATTTTTTTATGGTTGAGATCATCTGTTTCTCTTTCAAAGCACTACCACAGCAATCTGTTTAAAGGCCCAGCACAAACACTGTTTGTTATCACACAATAAATTGCTTCGGTGGACCAGATACAAAAAGCAGTGAGAGACATATTTAACGAAGCAGAATGAAGGAGATTGATAATGGGGAGAGACATATTCATTCCCAGCATATAAGTGGATATTTAATAACTCTTTTTTTAGAGGCATTTTTCATCATCACACCAAAACTATATAATTGAGACACACTGAGTGTAATTCCTTGTTAAAACAGTGCCCATTTATATTTCTTTATTTGCTTGTGTATCATGCGTACAGTTCCAAAGCATGCAGATACATCATTAATTATTTCTGATACTGTAGAAGTGCTCAACTTTTCTAGATATTTTCCAAATATCTGACATGGCAGACTCCCAGAAGCCAAGAGCTTCAAATGGACAAAACAGATCATGTAGGGAAATAAGATGGAAGATAGTAACTGAGGCACTAGGTGGAAAAGTAGGCAGACATCATCTTAGTTCCAAGTATTTCCTCTGCCCTACAGTTTAATGACTCCTTTTAAAATAAATAAATAAATAGAAAAATAAAGATCCCTTTCCTAAGAAGGTTCCAGCAAATTTGTGTTTTAACAGATAAAATATGCAATGAAAAAGTACACAGCTTCCCAGTTCAAAGATTTGAGAATATATTTGTTTGGATTGTTATGGAGCTTTTTTCCTCTGCTTTATGCATAACTTTCTGCAATACAGGTTATGTTTCTGCACTTCTAAAAATGAAAAGTTTTTAAAAAAAGAGAGAAAATGTGATGATTCAGTTTTTCAATAATGGAGGTGTGGAGATAATAGAGTTAAAGAGATGCAGTGTAAATAGATACTCCTGAATGTCTTCTATAGCACATCACAAGCTGCAACGCAATTCAAATAATTAGTGAGAGCTATCATTATGCAGAAAATGTTGCAAGACCAAAACAACTTAGGCAGGAAAATACCAGTCAAGAAACAAAAAAAGCTGACTTGGAACAAAGGCTGCACGCTGTGCAAAGTTGCATTGATAACTAACTCAGTGCCAAGAAACAAAACTGAGATATTCTCAATTGAGGCTTTAACAAATAGATGAAAATACAAGGTGGAGATCAACTGTTCATGGTAGATATTATAAAGTCCCTGACTGGATGGAAGAAATTAGTTTTGCATAACAGAGGTAGAACACAATATCTTACACTGAGTAAGGCCAGAGAGTGGGGAAGGACCAATAGAAACAAGGTCCTGGCCAAGGCATGGGACTGTGTTAAAGCACTGCCCCTGGGGGCCTGTGAAACAACCAAATTTCAGGGTCCTCTACAGTGGAAATTAAGGTATGGTAAAATCTCACATATTCTAGCTTTTCCCATTTGCACTACATGTTGATTTAATTTAATTAATCTTTTATCTGAGGAAATAGTATGTCTTTATATTTAAGCTTTGAAACATCAGTCTAAGCCCAACTAGTTATTTACTGACAGTGGGCTCACCTTATTTAAGAACCAGATGGTAAGCAGACTGAATAGCTGGGTTGTGGCTGGCCTCACTGATGAGTAGCAGTTTCCCTTGGTTGATGCCATTGGACTTTTAAAAGGGTAAGAAGGAAGACCCTGAGAACTTCCAACCAGTCAGACATGTCTGATAAGATCATGGAACAAAATTTCCTGGAAGACATGTCAAAACTTATGGAAGACAGAGACATGATTAGAAACAGGCAACATGACTTCACCAAGGACAAACCATGCCTGAACAATCTAGTGGCCTTCTACTGGAGCGACTGTATCAGTGGACAAGAGAAGACTTACAGATGTCTTCTATGTAGACTTCTGTAACGCCTTTGATACGGTCAACATTCATACCTCTAAATTGGAGAGATATGGATTTGATGGATGAACTGTTAGATGGGTAAGGAATTGACTGGGTGACATGTCCAAGAGTTACAGTCTATGGCTCAATGTCCAAGTGGAAACCAATAATGGGTGGTGTCCCTCAATGGTCCATAGTGGGACCAATACTATTTAATATCAATGACATAGATAGTAAGATTGAGTACACTTTCAGCGAGTCTACAGCTGACGCCTGATGAGTGGCACAGTTGATTCACTTGGGGGAAGGGATGCCATCTAGAGACACCTTGAAAGGCTTGAGGAGTGGGCCCATGTGCACCACATGAAGGTCAAGGCCAAGTGCAAGTCCCTTCACCTGGATTGGAGCAATATCCCATATCAATACAGACTGGGGGATTGAGAGCAGCCCTGAGGAAAAGGACTTGGGGATACTGATGAACAAACAATTGGACGTGAGCTGGCAATGTGCACTTGCAGCCCAGAAAGCCAGCTGTATCCTGGGTTGCATCAAAAGAAACATGTCCAGTAGGTCGGTAGGAGGAGGCGATTCTCCCCCTCTACTCTGCTCTTATGAGACCCCACCTGGAGTACTGGGGATTCTGGGGTCCTCAGAAATACATGAATCTGTTAGAACCTCTCCAGAGAAGGGCCATGAAAATCATCAGAGGACTGGAACACCTCTTAGGCAAAGAAATGTTGACACAATTTGTGTTGTTCAGCCTGGAGAAGAGAAGGTGGATCCAGGGAGCACTTACTGTGACCTTTCAATATATAAAGGAGGCTTACAAGAAAGGTGGAGACTTTTTACCATGGCCTATAGGGACAGGACAAGGGGCAATGATTTTAAACTGAAAGAGGGTACACTGGACATAAGGCAGACATTTTTTACTTTGAGGATGGTGAGACACTGAAACAGGTGTCCCAGAGAAGTTGTGGATGTCCTCTCCCTGGGAGTGTTCAAGGTCAGGTTGGACACGGCTTTGAGCAACTTGATCAAGTGAAAGATGTCCCTGCCAATGGCAAGGGGGTTGGACTAGATGATTTTTAAGATCTCTTCTGATCCAAACCATTCTATGATTCTATGTTTCTATGACTAGGACCATCATTATCTGTGTAGAACAAAAAAGCTGTAGAGGGATTTTTTTGGTCTGATTTACCTATTGAACTTCAGAGATTTGACCAGTAGGAACAGTAATGACCCTACAAATCAGATATAATAATCTTCATATAGACCAGCTCCACATACCTCAGGCAGTAAAGGTCAGAAGGAGAAGTAGGAGTAATTCAGAAGTAGAAGATGACAAGGCTTACCTGAACATGCAGATAGTCCTAGGAAGGGGTGGTGAGCTGGCTTTGACTAGTCCAGCTGTTGTTTCACAGCCAAGATCAGTGACTGTCCAGCAGTCACACATGACAGCATAATACCAGAATCAAATATGATGCCACCCCATGAAAATGTTACTCCCAAGGACAATCTTTCCAAGCATGAGCTTTAGTTGCTTGGGATGTGTTCTTTGGTCCAGAATGGTTCCCTAAGGACGGGTGGCCAAAGACATCTTGAAACAAAACAGTTGTTGCTAAGCTAATTCTATATTAGTCTTTCTTAAAAGCAACAACAGAAGTAGACATTGGAAAGCTTCTAAAGAACAGGAACATAAACATAGCCAACACCATTCCCAATAGTTATGTCTGAAGATTGTCTGAAACAGAGAAATTGTTTTCAGATTTGCTACTTGGATAGAAAGGAGGTATTAACATTGAACCATGATGTATGATCATGATAGCATCATTAACCAAATTATCAGACCTCAGCTGTTTTCTGACTATTTGGGAAAATTGCTGGTTTGGGTTTTGGTTTTGTTTCATTTTGCTTTTTTTAACTCAAATCTATCTCCCAGCTAGAATTTGTGTTTGCAATTCTGTTTTTCCTGGCTCAGTTGTCCTAAAAAATACCATTCCTGAGAACTTGTTTTTTGCTTTGACATTGACTTGTGCTGACTCACCTCAAAAATAAAGACAGCCTGGCAGGATTGGTGGAAGGACCTGGAAATTACTTGTCAGATTTAAATGAAAGTCCTCTGTATGTCACACTTGGCTATCAACTGTATACCTGACACTGGTGATACAGGTCTAGACAAACTTATCATGTGCTGGCTTTGCAAGTCTCCGGTCATAACATCTGTGCTCCTTACACTGGACATATTACTCAATACAACCAGTCTAAAACTGATTCTTTAAGCAAACCTCTGTGCTTATGCTGGGAAACCATGCTTTGGGATTCAGTAATACATATCTTTGTAAATGTCTGCATAATGGAAAATACACCTTCACAATGTTATTTGTGTTTTTATAAGGTGAGACAGACTAATCACTTTATTACTTGTAAAACTGTGGACCATTGTACAGTTTTCCAAGGCAAACCACACTGGAAGTGTTGGATTAGTGTTCTCTGTGGAGAAGAATGAGCTGAATCCTTTCTGCTGGAAAAAAAACCTGTTCGGGAAAGTCGCATGTAATATTTCTTATGTGACTTATGTTGCAAGAGAAAAAATCTTAAGTCCCTTAACATCACTGAATATCTACCTAAAATCTAGACTAAGAGTGAGAAACGTATCTATGTTGCAACAGTGGCCAGAAAAATCTTTGAGTAGGATCACATTGAATGTTTCTGCGGGATCTGAACTGTTTTTATCTCCCATGGTAGTGCCCAAGACATTACAGTGTCTGGTTTTATATCACAGTGGGATTTCACTGTGGGTTAGCTTCCGAACACAATGCACAACTATCTCTGATTCTACAGGCCATTCTTTTCCACTTCAGTACAAAGCAAACTAAGTCAAATTGTTAGCTTCACTCCTGTTAGAATTTGCTACATTTCCTTTCCAGCTCACAGTGATACTACATACATCCTGGAGTCTGGGTTTATACCCTCACAGGAGTTCAGACTAGAGGAATTCCTTAGTTAATGATTTTTAGTTAACATTCCTTAAATTTGAACACAAACCTATTAGTTTAACATTAAACCAATGTACTTGTATGGTTTTCTGACTTTATCTTTACATACTACTTTTAATAGCATGTATATATTTTGATTTGTACTTGTTCAAAAATGCTTAATAGAGAGATATTTCTGTCTCCAGATAGCCTTTGCAAATACCAAGATAATTAAAACTGAAAATGTTTTTGTTCATATAATACTCCCTTTTAAGGCACTGAGACAATCAAGCTACCACTCTATTCTAGCAAAAAGTTACATTTTCAAATAGATATGTGAGGATTAAAGTGTTTTACTCCCACTGACTCAAGCAGGGCTAAAGTAGCTAAACCCGTATGTTGTGTTTTAACTATGTATCCCTTTTAACTTGAGGAAATTTATACATTGATTTAATAATGGTGAATACTAGGTGTAATAACAATTATCATTAAAACCTCCTAGAATTTTCCAAGAAACATATGAGTACTGTCTATCTTATTTTTTTCATAGTTGAGGGGGAGAAAACCTGAAATAAATGTAAGAAAATCAAATTACTTCTTTTCAGTGGAAAGTAGGGAGGAGTTTATTGGTTGTTGTTTGAACTGCAACTGATGTTATGAGTCAGCTGAAACAAGGGCTACCACAACTATTTGTCTATATAAAGAAATGCATCAACACGTATCATATTAACTTGAGGTAACAAAGGAGGAGTTTACAACACCTAACCTATCAATTTCCCCAGTGACTCTCAACTCCCTTTGTTTATTATTTGTCAAACTGTTCTTTTGATGGGTTTTGGAGAACTTAAAACATAGTAGAAGCATTTCTGCACAGAGAAAAAAATTCTGGCAAGGGCAGTTGCCATTGCAACTGTTTGCAATGCATATACTGACACAAATCTGTGAAGAGCACTTCTATAAATTCATATTCATGAGGAAAAAGCATTTTGAAAAAAACAAGGATTTATAGAGGATTTATATTACTGCTGAAAGCGAAAAAAAAAAATGAGGGAAAAGTGAGAAGAGTTTCTGAACATCTGAAAATGACCTTTCTCCAGATACAAAGAGCTGCAGAACAGGGAGTCTCTCTGAAGAACATAAACACATAGAGCTCTGTTTAGTACTTCATCAGATTCTGTTTATTCACTTCATATGGGTTGGTGTACTCAGTCAGATGGGTGAATCTTGCATTAAACTCAAGACCCTGAAGAACTGAACTGTAAGGTTCTGGGGAAAAACTACATTTAAGCTGGCAGGAAAATGTAACAGCTAGGTCTAATTATGAAGACCAGAGCAGCTGGACTGTGATGTCCTGTTTCTGGGAAGAAATCATAAACAGGCAACCTGAGGCCAGGAAATGTATTGGGCAGGAGCAGAACAGGGAGGAAGGGACGTCTTGGAGTACCTGGCTCAGTAGACTTGGAAGCAACACAGCAGTCTATTGGGTGGTGTGCAGAGGGAGTGTAAATGGGCTCACAAAGCTTCTCTTTCATTTTCCTTCTAGCTTGGCCAAATTTTACCCCTAGCTCTATGTTACCAAAAAAAGACTGGCCTAGTTAGCCACCTTTAAAATTCAGCAGAGTATCGGTTAGATGACTTTGGAAGCTTTAGAGCTCATTATTTCTGAATACTTGTTGGCCTTTCAACATTAATACTTTCCATGTTATTAAGAAAAAGAGAGCTAAATTAGGCTTTTGAGGAAGCTTGCTAAGTGCTTAATATTTCTATGAACATAATGCAAATGCAAACATTTTTTCTGCTATTTGGCTTTTGGTACTGAACAATAAAGAGCAAATTTATTATTGCAACCAGAATTATGACCCCCACTATCTTCTCTTTCTTATCCAATCAGCAACAAAAGCATTTATTCTTATTTAGTGCTGCAAAAGTTTTCTGTAGTCAAGTATTTCCTTCATTAGCTGGATGATTGATGATATATAAAATACATAAATATTTCTAAAATTTAACCTGAAAATCAGACAAGATTCAATCCCAATAAACTTAATATTTATTTTTTATCCATTGTGGTGCATAAGTTGATTCTTTTTATGGTTCTGATAAAGATGTTTCTCTTGGAATCACAGGGACAGGAGTTGAACTCGATGATCACAGAATCACAGAATTCTAGGGTTGGAAGGGACCTCGAAAGATCATCTAGTCCAACCCCCCTGCCAGAGCAGGGTCACCTAGAGTACATCACACAGGAACGCATCCAGGCGGGTTTTGAATGTCTCCAGTGAAGGAGACTCCACAACCTCTCTGGGCAGCCTGTTCCAGTGCTCCATCACTCGCACAGTGAAAAAGTTC